>JAWQUT010000002.1:509603-552858 GCA_033807755.1 Ellobium chinense | reverse complement strand
ATCCTCGATCCCAGCACTGTTGCATCCCAATGACATTACTACTTTCTCTGAATCATTCCCAGCCTAGATACACAACGATGTTATCCGACCCACTTTGCTAGTTCGTCTTTGAACACAATACACCAACCACTCAATATTGTTATCGATGGATTAACGACACAAAATTGTTGTGTATGGAATCACAGATAAGGTTCCACTTGAAAGTGAATCTGATTAATTTGTTTTTGTAATAAGCCATTTTGGATTGATGTCCCTTCCGTTTACGGAGCTGCCAGATCAAATTTGGAATCAGGTAGCAAGCACTGCAGTTTGAAAAAACAAAACAGTAGAACCTCACTTTCTTAAATATTCGGGGACCGGTTTGAAAATTGGAATTACGAAGTATTCGAGATCGGGTGGTAAATTTAATGCAAACATATAGAGCTGAGAACTGGAACATGGTGAACAGATCGTGGAGGATTTGAAATCATGAGGTGCCCTTGTAGTAAACTGTTTAACTCTAGAGTACCCACTTGCGGCTCGTTACCATCAAAACTACTCGTGCAACTTCTGCCAACCTCCCCCCCTCCTCATTTATTCTTATTCACACGAGGGGGCCGACGAGGGCGCAAAGGGTTGGATTATGAACACAGTGCAAAAGTTGAATGGTCATTTGAATGCCCACAACAAAGCACAATAAAGGCTCCTGGATTTGGCTCCGTCGCTGTGTCATTATTACCAGTTTCTTTATTTTCTTAGCTAAATTCTACCTGGCACAGCAGGATTGCACTTACCAACGAGCCACCACTGATTCCATCCACTGTCAGCTCTTTCTGCAAGTTCTCTATGTACAAGTGCATTAGTGAAAACCTGGGGCTAATCTTAGGTGACTTGGCCAGGATTTAGAAAGTTGGTAAATTCCCTGGACAATAATCTCTAGAAATCCTTTTCCTTCCCTAACTTGGCTTCTAACCCTAACCCTGCCCTTAACCCAATCCCAAACACATCTTGGGGGAGACCCAAGATCATTCCACATGAACAATAGACATAATATACGTTTTGTGAGTTGAGCTGAAGTAGTGACGATATTTATACACATGCCCAATGTGCAACTGATCACAGTTGTGATCTGGATTTATATCAAATAAACTTTGTTAAAAACTTGTTATAAGTGGAGTGGTGCCGTGATGAGCTGGTGTCCCTTCCCAGCAAAATGTATATGCCCTCTTACCTCCCCACCCCTTCCAAACCCACGCAAACAAAGAGTAAACTGAGCCTTAACTACCGCCCGTGACATTTTTTCATTGTAACGGTGTTAATATCAGTAAACACTGTGACTCCCACCACTCTCCCATCACTGAAATAAGATTTCAAGTAGTCCAACATCAAAATTTCCCTATTTGTTGCCTACGGACTTCCCTTTGATGACTTCAGCAACAGAGATCTTGGTGGCGCTATCACGCGGCGTTGCTAACGAGATCGTCAATTTTGTTGTGAATTAGAACAGCGTGGGGTCCACTATTCTTTCAAGTGAGTGTTCAGTCGCTAGACTGGGAACATAAGTAGTAATTTTTTCGTGGATCGATACAGGTGAAATCACACTTTTTTTATTTTTATATCTTAAACTCAGACATTCTAGTATCCTCTACAAGTGCTCGTTCAAAATCTAAATAATTATTTTGCGGATTTTGAGTTGCACCATCTTCTTTTAAAGTACTGTTTCACATCTCCTGTATATCTGGATACACTGATACACAACAATGGGTTGCCTTTTTTTTTTTTTTGCACACGTCGCTTCTTTGAACTCTTGTTGAACCCGGAACTCCGGCAAATTTCTAAGGCAGTATTTTAGGATGTCCTCGCCTAGAGTTTGATTCAGAGTTAGAGGCAGGAGGAAAAATAAAGCAAACTTAGGAGAGTCCCTAGATATTATCACTGTCTCAGATCTCTTTCTTGCTTATGCTTTTTTCACTTCTAATCATTGTCCAAGCCTTAGGCGGGAGCTTAATCATTGTCCTGCAATACTGACCACGAAGAGAATCAAACAGCCATGATGTACATGATGCGAGTGTCAGGCAGCCCAAGTATGCATTAAGTTTAAATTCAGGATGAATAATTTAAGGGCAATATTATAGGATTCTGTCAAGGAACTATGCTGATGATTAGGGCAAGCCGTCATATTTCGTAAACGAAATTGAGAAACTAGCATATCCCCGAATTATACACTAGCAAAAAGAAGTTCATTTGATTCTGATTCTGAGAACGGAAGACGTATACATTTAGTGTCGAACAAGTTATATGTAAGTATTAGCTTCAAACGTAGTGCCTCACGTGAAAGATGCGTGGCAAAGTAAAATAATATGTTTCATGTTGCCATAAATTAAAAGCTCCCAGTAAAAAGTTTTCACTATCGGTTGTATTAAGGGCTCCTGTTCTCATTAAATTCGAATCACAGTCACCTGATGGTCGCCAGAGGTGAATCAAAGTCACCTGACTGGTGACAGAGGAGTGCCTTCAAACAAACACTAATCCTAGTTTTGAACTCACTGCAACTTAGTTGTGAGAGCAAACACTCGACTGGAACTATCATCCGACGACTGGCCGCTATCAAAACCTCATATCATACTATTGACCAAACCTCATGCTATGGTAGTTTCAGTGCAATCAAATGAGTCGTTCATACAATGTTAACAGGAGGCGACGTGGATGGTTAAACTGAGAGTACAGTATTTTGAAATGCGATGCTAAACTCATGGGTGCGATTTCTGAACATTTTTTTAGGGAAAAGAGAAGGGTCTGAATCTATGTACATTAGGGTGGTCTTGGGAGGCTACTTTTCTCTACTCCCTACTTACAACAGGCTATGGGATTAGCAAACTTTAGAATGAATAACATCTATGCCTCTCTAGCGTTTAGTCAAATAAAATCAACAAAATTTGCTTTCTATCTTTTTTTTTCCATTTCTTGGTTGTTTGGGGTATTTCTTATCATATTTTAAATCGAAAGGGGGTTGCCGGCAAAACGATGTTTTGATTGGCTGACTTTGACTGAAATAAGAACAACAGCCCAAGAAATCCATCGCCCGCTTGTTGTGAATGGAGAAGCGAAAGAGAACTGAACACAAAGGACTAGATCTAGGTGTGATGTGTTGCTTTCGACTTTGCTGCTATGTAGACCTACCCGTGCCTTTTATTTTTGAAACAATACCAATGGGCATTTTTTCCCGCTTTTAGTTGTGTTTTTTTTCTTTATATTTTTGATAAATTAGGATTCATGACCTGCTTTGTCTCGAGTCTTTTACTTTCTAATAAAAATCACTCAGGATCTAGAGCTCCTCACATACTTGAAATCATGGGCTGATTACTTGGAAATACAGCTTGTGACCTCCTAGCTTTTTTTTTTTTTTTTTTTTTTTGGTTATTTGGGAAGAAAAGGAAAGCGGGGAGGGAGTCAAAAGTACAGATGGCATTAAGTTTCTCTCACAAAGATGCCTTGTTGTGCTTATGGAAAGGGGGCACCGGTGTTGTGAGGCCGGCGACGTGGCACGACACCATTCCTTGTTCCTTGTAGAACAGTCAAAACAACCTTGTTTGTTAAGTTCCAGCCATTATTTTGTGCCCTTTAAGTAAACACTTGAATTTGATAAATAGTTTAACTGTGCTCAGCACATCCAAATCTGGCTTAAGATATTACGTGTATCCAAGCTTTTCATTACAAACTCCTCCTCTTCCTTAACTAATTGCGCTCTACCTGCAATGTTACCACACTATTTCACAATTCCACCACTGTGTCGCGCAATAACCCCCTTGCGCCCAGTTTAGTTCGATCTAATTGCTCTGTGTTGGTGAATCGCCCCCTGCAGTTGAGTTATTGCTTGATCAAAATTGTAACACTGATTGTCGCCCTTGCTGTTGTCGCTATGGTGACGTCACTGATTAATATTCTGATAAGTCTATCGGAATGTTTGAGCGTTTTGTGTTTAGTGGAACTCCAGCTGGGGCGTGAGTATGAGTGTGTGTGGAAAGAGGGAGGGAGAGTGTCTTTCTTTCTGAATCACAACAATCGAAAATAGGAACTTGGTATGGGACTAGGATGTAACCGAAACGAAATTGGAGATCAAAATCAGGCGCTTATAAGATCATACATGCCCATATATTTTGCTGTATATTACTATGTACTGTCGACTGCCGTCATCCAGTCCTATTTTTCGTTGGCTATTCCCACTCACCAGCGATGGAGATAAGCATCTGATCGAAAAAAATACATTACTTTTAATAGCCCATGACAAGTAAAGCTTTTTTGCTGTGGCCTTTCATTTGACCCGCCTCCATGAAAAGCCAGTTGAAGCTTCAGGCTTTTTCAAGAGAAAATGGGGTTAGTTCATTGACAGTCCTTATCTTCTCAAACCTCTGATGTGCTGCTATAGTTTAACCTAGCCTGGCCAGGGAAGTGACAGATGCACCAGAACAGACCACGACTAAGGTCACTGGGCCCTTGAGAGGGGAGAAAAAAAATGATGTGATAAAAAGACCACCCTTCCTAGGAAATTTAACTCACGTGATTTCAAAATTAATGCGCGTGTGTACCCTACAACAGCGGAACTGAAATTGCATGCCCTTTGTTACTGAGGCTCTATAAAGAAGACGACATTCCAGCCTAGATCTAGGTTTTAGAATAATCAAATCAGCAAATCGTCACCTAGCTTCGAAAATGGCTTTACTCCTTTTCCAGTCTGAGAAAACACAGGAGAAAAAATTTTAAGGCAAAACAAAAAAAAAGAGTCAGCCTGTTTCTTTGCAGCTGCAGTTTTAACGGGGAAATATTGGTGCATTTAGAGTTTTTAAATAGATCAACATCTAATAAATATCATGATACCCTTGTTTAAAAATGGCCTTAGTTTTGACTTAAGCCATTTACAAAGCAGGGTGAAGAAATTGGGGCTGGGGCTTGACTTAGCTGTTATGTCAATACATTCAGTACAGTTTGAAATATGAGAGCAAGAGTGAATCATAATTCTTTTAAAGTCAGGGTCACTGACCAGTCGACTTTCAAATCTTGGGGAGATCCTGATAATCTTCTTTAAGGATAAGGACAGTGGACGAGGCCGTGTCGTCCCCTGAATGATTTGATGGCAAAGGTAATGTCTAATTAACAGTGAGGGGTTGTTGTTGTTGTTGTTATTGTTGTTGTTGTTGTTGTTGTTGTTCCCTGATCTCAGCACCGTGAATTGATCTGCTATGACGGGTGGGATCGAATGGAAGCAGCAGTATATTCTTTTTATCTCGATGTTGCAAAAAGAAGACACCACCATTTGGTCAACTTCGAAGGATGCTCAGCAAACAGAACTGTACACCCTACGCAGACAATCGTGCGTTTTTGGCCTTAAAGGGTTCGTGCCTTCCTTCATGCTATGCTGCTATCGGTAGAGGTCATTCGCTTTTAAGCCCTCTGGCTAATGAGACTTCTAGATCAGACTAAGCCTATTCCGTAACCGATACATATTGTGCAATATTCTAATCAGATTGATGAAGTGATCCTGACATGTTGCATGTCTCACAGTGTCGCGCTACAAGAGGATGCTATAGAATGCCAAAGTGTATTTACGGTGTCAGATTATATTTGACCCCCGTGAAAGTCCTACACCCCCGCTCCCGCCCCCCTGATCAAAATTAAATGAGATAAACATGTCTCCACCATGTGACATTTTTTTCCCATTTTTTTTTAGGTCGCCTTTATTTAACTCGCTTTGTTTGACCCTCTACAAACATAGAAAAATGGAAAACGTTCATCATCTCACAGCATATTTTGACCGGGAAAAAGAGTGGCGGGGGTCATTATTTCATGGAATATTTTGACCGGAGAGTCAAAATCTAAGGGAGTCAAATTATAATGCCGCACCGGTAATACTGTGGTTGTCCCTGAGTGGAGCTGGGCACTATATGTACTTGTCACTGACCATCGAACCAATCACAGGAATGGAAATGTTGGACGTAACTCCTCTCGCATCTCGCCCGTCTTGTCGTATAAAGCTGTATTCCACAAATTAGGTCAGATGGAAGTTTTGTCACAATTTCAGGTCGGTTCTGATAGTAGAGCCTGCCATAGCCTCGAAGCTGTCGACATAATTATGACATCGTCAAGTTATTACAACCTGTTGAACTACAAATGTAGATCAAAAAGAGGCGAAAATTATAGGTCCGGATGACATTGTGGATGTTTTGTTTCAATATCATTTCTAAGTCACAATAGTGGCAGGGGCCAAAATACCAGTTTTACTACCAATAAAAAAATACTCATATAGGAACAGAAAATTAACAATTAAAAGGTATTATTGCATGTAAAATATAAGATGTTGATTATTTAATATTTGTATTTTTGTCGACTTTTGAAATAATAAGTGCAAAGGAGGAATCCCAAACAACAAAAGTCATATGTGCTCATAACTGTCTTCTATCAAGTGTCAAGTAAGCAAGGCTGAAAAACTGAATATCCAATTTCATGAGAGCTCAAAATTTTAAGCTGGTAATAATTTCATGAGGAATTTGGTCTCTTGATACCAGTTTAAAAAAAGCTTCACACGTCATAAAGCGGCTTTTCAATGCAAACTAAGAAGAACCTGATTTGTTTATGTAATGATTTAACGTCCCTTTTAGTCTGAGTTATAGCTATGTCGGAGACTAAACATGGACCCCCTGTTGGGCCACCTACAAATGGATGGCTTTTTAACACTGCCAACAAAAATAGCTATCTAAGAAAAGACTGCCGCTGTCGGGATTCTAACCCGCGACTTCCCCACTAAGCACTCTAGGCTACCCTTCGGCTACTCTGCAGGTTAACAGAGATGTCTTTACGCAGTTATTTCTATATTTTTATAAAGCTACAAAAAATCACCTGGTTTAATAAATGAGCGGCCGGTGCGGAGGTGGCAAACAGAGAGTGTCATGACAGTGAGAAAACGAGGTCAGAGACAAAGCCCATTTTGTTGAAGGAGGGCAGGAGGGGAAGGCCGATCAAGAATTTTCTATCGGTATTATAGAATCAATCCAACGGACCCCATCCATTGTATGATTGTTTCATTACGACCCGATGTATTGATAACCACCACCCGCGGGCCAGCTTCCCCCAAATGCACCAGCAAATTGGGAGATAACGCAATAAGTGCCGGGCTCGTTGATTGTGCGGCTGGAGAAGTTGCCACTCCGGCGGATGACTGTGGTATCACTCCGCGCCCACTGCCAATATCGTAAACGAAATTAGCGCTGATCACGAAATCAACATTATGGTGCTATCAGTTCGATTGTTGTCTCTTTGTGCCGGAAAGGGCTCTCTATTTTCTTTTAATACACAAACCTTCGTTTGCTTTATCAGGCAGGCTCTGGCAATGAGAATTCGATTGGGGGCTTGAAATTTAATCCTAGGTGTAAGTCAGTTCATGTCAACAGTCAGGGCTCAACGGAGGTATGAAACTCCAATGTTTTCACTGTTGGCTATAATGGCATCTTTGCCCACCTCCTCCTTATTAATGTGAAATGAGTTTAAACGTTTTACACAGGCATTCAATCATTTTTCATCAAACTTTTGACACACAGAAACATACATAATGACCAATTAGATTTTGAGCTTTCTAGGCAGGAATAAAATTGTCTAAAATTTAAGACCCTTTTACTTTGGAAACACAGTGACCTACATCTGTGGCAACAATCAGAACATTTATAACTGAGAGGTAAAATCTAAGTCTACATCCACTTCATAATCATTTAGAATCAAAATAATTTAAAATGAAATATTAAGATCTCCTATTCCTCTTCCTTATGATACGTTTTTAACGTTATAGATGTTTTTAAAAAGGTGCATACTCTATTTTTACCAGGTCCATGCGAAATCTTCATATCTGATTAACGTGCTATTTTGATCATTTTACTCAAGTTCAAAGGTTTAGAGATAGTTATATCTAAATACAGTATGATTACACATGGGTTACCTCTGGCATCCCCCTATTTAAGACTGATCTCATCAACTCCCGGGTGGAGCAACATGGTCGAATAGTTAAAGTGTTGGGCTTGAGATCTGAAAGTATAGGTGCAATTCCTGCCATGATCATAGAGGAAGTGCTTTAGGTAACCATTTTATTCACTTTTCATCAGTCCACCTGTCTATAAAATAGTTATCTGCCAATAAGCGGTTAAAGAGATTGTCAGAGTGCTAGTGATCTGTAAATGACAATTACACTTTATGCTCCCTAAGAGGTTGAGAATGGCCTTGAAAGACCTGGCCTGCATGGGTAAAAAAAAAAAAAGAGAATGGGAAGTTGCGTCAGCAGGCATTAGTCTGGAAGCGAGACTTTTGTTATTACTGTTATTAACTCTTCGGCCTGTCTTTGTGATTCTTATGTAACTCACAATGGAAGGCGTAAGCACTGTTTCAGGTGATATAACAACAGTGTAATAGTATCCCGTTTCGGCTTACATGCATTCGAAATGCGTCGTCGACGAGCAATGTCCCGTTGCTGGCAAGCTTCTCTTAAAATGGATGGTAGTTTGCTTGACTGCTCTTTCCACATGTCAGGCATTGCCCTCTGCTTTCAAGGACCAAAACTATGCCTATCAATGATAGGCATGCCAATCTGCACTCTTGCTCCACAAATTACTTTTGGCATCAACAGAGCAGGTGGATTCTCTCAATGTCACTGTTTGGGCCTATACTTGGCAACCTACCTTATCGCTGTGAAAAAAAAATCGCTATTTTAGACAGGATGCTTGCATTTCAGTGCTGCCATCTGAAAATTCGATTACTGCAATCAGATGTAGTAAGGCACGACCAATAATTTGAGGGGCATTTGCTGTTTGGTGATATAAGCCTTTTAACTGAGATGCAAATCTCGTTGTTATTTATTAGCTGTATGCCCTTTGAAGATTCCGAACGGCATTTTTTTTCACGAGAAGTGACTTTTGGGAGTCGAAGTTGCAGGAGCCAAATTGTAAAATCCTCTTTGAGCTTTAATAAAATTTTCTCATCGTACCACAGGAAAGTTCCATGATGACCAATGCTGGCCGCAGGTTTGATGCCTCCACAGTGCTCAAATTATGTACTGTTTACAATGGGGGTACTTCATTTTGATTTTTTTACAGTTTAATTTAGATAAAAAGGAATTAAAATTTGGCCCGCTTTTGCAGATCACAGGCTCGCACAAATGAAATCCGCTGAAGCCGTTGGGAAACATTGCCTGCAACAATTACTTCTTTTACAAATTCAGGACTAAATTTCACTACTTTTGCAGTGTGGTTTCATGATATACGATTATTTCCATTTTATCCTCTGCTATTATTAACTCTGATAATCTAAGTTATTTTTACCAGTTAGATTCCTGCAACCTCAAGCCTAGCTCATGAAATATCCGAAAATTAGATCCTCACAAATAAAAATATTTCATCAATAACTCACATGCACTGGTTTGACCCTGCAGTTACCCCGACTGTTGTTACTAAATATAAACTGTTCCTACCCCTGTCACATCTGGTATGGTATCACCTAACTAAGAGTGGTCTTTGCATGGCATGTACTGTTTATAGTACAATCCTAGGTGGGATCGGTGACCTGAAATAGACCACCCATCTCTTATCGCTGAGCCCATTTTCAGAAACACGGTTCGAAAGAGTGGTGGTGTAGGCGAAGCGGGACTCTGAGATGTACATTTTGTTTTTTTCACATTTTGGCTCGGGGTGGACACATCACGGTCCAGTTTGGGTGGGAGGGGCATTTCACTTCACTTCACTTCTGTGAAGTGGATATTAAGAAGGATCTTAGCAAATGCATCATCTGGGGTCAATGTGGGACTTGGATGAAAAGGGCTGGCCCTTATGGTGCTCCCATGAAGTCAGGTTGACTTACGGCAGACTCAGTATCAGAGTATTATTTTGTTTTTCCATGTGTTTTACGGGCAACTTGGTAATCTTGTGATACTGTGAAGTCACTAAATAGAAGTGCCCTGTACCTAGCCCATCAGTAAACCCGCTTAATCGCAACTTCCGATTACTCTCAATTAACGAAATGATGGCTGTGATGTAAGAAAGAGACATTCACGATTAGCTGAAACAAAGGAGGATCCTGAGGAGGCTCTCAATACTAATGAGACAAATTTCGAATGCACCAATTATTATCCCATCATATTTATGATATATGTAGAATATCAATACTGTATATACAGTAAATAATGCTGTTTACAATATACAGAATACGGTATTTTTAAAAACCGCAACATTGAATAATTTATACAGCGGCCTTATCAAAGAAGTAAAAAGATAATTAGGTCACAAGCAAATAAAAAGGGGGCGGGGAGCGGGAAGGCTGAGATGGTCCAACACTTCTGAAACGCAGATGAATATTATTTTGAAATTGTCTAGTGACATTTTGGGGCAGAGTGGCGTTGATTTGGTCCCTGCAATATGACAAAATGGGAGACCACACCCGTTCCTAGTATTCTGTGGACAGTCCATAGCGACAAGGTACATGTTTGGTTGGTGCGGGCCAGTCACAGTGAGGAAGAGTGCACAGATACCAGAGGTTTGTTAGAAATGTGTTGCTCTTCGTACAAAACCTGAAGAAAAAGCTCCGCAATATGGCAGCAACCTTCTACAGTTCCAAAGTGTTTAGTGAAACAATTTATCACAGGCCTTGTATTAGAGGCTCACGTGACAAAAATCAACGGTGTCTGGTCTGTATGCTGATAATGAGGCAAAGATAAAAGTACAGCAAACACCACTCACAAGTCGGTGCATTGCTGCTTATCTCTTCCGCATTAGTTGCAGTCATCTTGGTTTACCCAGAAACGGATATTTCCTTTGCTAAGGAAGGAGTGTGACTTCCCATTTTGTCAGATTGCAGGAACCAGGCAAAGTAAGCCGGTACTCTTTAGCAAACAACTGGTGAATCGACTACTGATATTGGTTTCACCGCCTGAGAACTGCGGATAATTCTTTAGAGATGGCAAACTTAGGAAAGTGGCTGTTGTTATCGCGGCCTAGACCGTCAAAAATAACATTTTCTACATCAAAATCACTGGGTAATCTTCTTAATCGCAACATTTTCTTTGCTCCCAAGGAGTTGCAACTAAGCGGAGTGAACTGTCCAGATCAGTCATGGGTGGCAACTGGGACTGATTTCAAGGAATGGACTGGGATGGGATGGGGAGGAAAGCAAACAGATGGGCAGAGGTTTTTGTGGGGGTTTAGGAGTTTGTCACTCCATGCCCCCCCCCCTTTATTCACGCCACTAACACTGCTACCCTGATCATCCTCTCCACCCCACCTGACCCCCTGTCCATATCGTTTATTTCTCCGGCACAGGGGCGAGGGAAATGGGGTTGCGGGAGGTGGAATGACGGAGTGAAGTGGGCAGTATAGAAACACAACTGAATAAAGAAATTTAAAGCCCCGCCCGGGGTATAAAAGGAGAGGAGCGACATGATGGGACATGTCACTAATGTCACTAGTTGTGTGTGTGTGTGTGTGTGTGTGTGTGTGNGGGGGGTTACAGGCATATGTTACTCCCACTCCAGGCCCTCCTTCATCCACGCCATTGCTAACACTGCTACCCTCATCGGCCCTCATGTTTGTTTATTTCTCCGGCACGCTGTGTCTATTGTGGTGCTCTTTGAGACTGACAGGCGACAGCCGCTTTTTGTGCTAGACCAGAGGCAAATTGGCTGCATTTCCGCCCCGGCATGCCAGAAGAATGTATCAAATGTACACAGATATCAGGACTGGGGACAACGATGACTAGAGTGAGTGGGTGGAAGAGGGCGGGATGGGGAGAAGGAGAGAGAGAATCGTGAGGGAGAGAGGAGGGAAGAAGGGAAATAGAGATGAGACACTAGGGGAAAGAGATCGCGCTCTGAGAGGTGAGGCAGAGATCTTTTTTTTTTTAATTTTAAAAGACCATCCGAGGTAAGAGAGGATTGTTTGATCGTTTTGTTAGACTATCCGAGGTGGAGAGAAGATTTTTTTTTTCTTTTGACTATCCGATATGCGAGATGGAAGGTTGAAGGGTGAGTTGGGNAACCATCTAAGGTGAGAGTGTAAAGAGTTTGATTTTTGTTGAAATCATCCAAAATGAAAGAGTCGAGAGGTCTGATTTTTTGGACAATCTGAGATGAAAAGGTCTGATATTTTTGTTTATTTTACTATCCGTTATTTTAAATAGCAAAAAGCAAAAGCAAGCGAGCTGCCTTTACTTGAGCCAGTAACTTAGCCGGTAGCGCTTCTAGTGTGGATTTTTAATACAGCTCATTGTCACCATAACAAGCTCTACCTCTGTCACCATTGCCAACGCACCCAGAAATAAGTACTGTCTTTATGTTGATGAACGTGTCAGGATGTGTGGAAATTGGAAGCAAACAGATTCAGATTTTTTGTAAAACAAAAATAAAAAATTTGTTGTTGGTAGTGCTGTCCAGTCGCTTCTGCGGATTTCATATGTGTGGGGCTGTGATCTGCAAAAGAAAGCCAAATGTTTAACCCTTTTCCTGTAAATTAAACTTGTGAAACATCTAAATAACGGACCCCCACTGTAAACAGCATATCATTTGAGCATATCGATGACACTAGGCCTATGGACTAGTTTTGGCCATCTGGGAGTGTTCCTGGATTTTGAGATTTTTTTCTTAATTTAATGGCTCAAAGAGGCTTTTACAATTTGACTCCTGCAACCGAAGATTGAACATGAAGTGAGGAGTCCTGTCTGTTCCATAAACGCAAAATTAAAATATGCAGGCCATAACTACTCCAGGACTTTCTCAACTTCCCAGACAACATACAGTGCCGGTATCATTTACAGTTTTAGGCGCTGCAATGATCACTAGCTTTCTGACAAAATATTTCATTGCCTTTAGCTAGGTATCCAATTTACCAAGTACACGAGGTTAGAGGTCGGAGATTCTATTGTAAATAGAAGACTATTGAAAAGAAGATTGATTGATGGTACTTAAGACCTTAACAGTCAAATCGACTGATCCTTATAGAAAATGACAAGAAGATGAAATATTAAACAAGTAACGAAAACTTTACAAAACTCAAAACAACATGTTTTTGTTTTATCTTTTGCAAATCTGTTACTTCTACCTATTACGTCTTTCGTATAGCTCGTCGTCATTTTAGTTGCATTTATGAAGCCCTAGGCACCAATAGCTTATTCGTATGGCTCTCACGACTGGTTTGTTCTCTTATTATAACATGTATTATGTACAATATATGGGATTGTGAACAGTCAACACCTATCAGGTACTCGGTTGCATGAATAACGTATCATGTTTCCTCAAGATTGCTCAAGATGATTGCATAATCCCTACAAAAACTTATGATTAAGATCCCTGTGGCAGCAAATACACAAATATAGCGCACCTCCCACGAGGACGCTAGAATCACGCGTCAGATCTCTCACTGCAAGCGGCACTTCGACACCTAGACAGCAGGCAAGTAGCAGACAGCTAGAAGTAGGGGAGTGACGATTTCAATACAGCGGGGGCGGCACTGCCTTTTTCCCAACAGCTGGCACATTTGCTTTGCTTTTGCTTTGCTTTGCTTTGCCGTGCCCACCCAGTTTTTAAAGTCACAACCATAGAACCGACGACGTCTGTGTATTGAGTATGAGGTGCGAGGCGCGGGCAGTGGAAGACGGTAGCGAGTGTTTGAGTTAAAAGTTGAAAAAGTGGGGGGCAGAACGCTCGACCGTTAGCGGTGCTTCAACGCGGTAGGATACATTACCAGAAACTGATACCAGCACGAGACACATTTAAGAGTCGGACGACGAGAACTTTTTGACAGTGCAGAAGGTTAAGATCAACTTTAAGTTAGGGCCCTGTGAATGAACTGTTAAAGCCCCATGAACTATCAATCAACTGCCTTTCATGGTAACGTAATCGGAAATACTTAAGTGACATTTTGAAGTTGATTGGATTCACTGGCAGGAAACAAGCGAAGGGGCACGTGACTTTTATTTCCATAATTATTAAAGAGTTTAATTTTTTTTCCGAAATTAAAAAGAAGGAAAGTAGGTCCAGATCTTAAAAAACAATAACTTTTTCGTCACACCTGCATTTCGAAGCAAGCGTGGGAAGGAGAACTTCCTTGGTCAGAGTGTATTTATACCACCACAACACCCACGACTACCACCATTTCTCCTCCTGAGATTGATCATCTTCATCTTCATCATTATCCACCACTGCAACAATCTCAGCAACAACAAAAGACGTTAAAGATGTCGACGATACAGCCAGCTCCGTCATCACTGCTCAAGACAGTTTTCGTCATTTTCGCCTTCATCATTTTCTCATCTTCAGTAGCCGAAGCTTGTTTTATAAGGAACTGCCCCAAAGGAGGGAAGCGCTCAATGGACTCAGAAGTTGTTCCCAAACGAGAGGTAAGATCAGGGCAACTTTCTTTTTCGTTTCTTTAAAAAAAAACAATGCCAAAATTTGAGCTTATTCAGACATTTGAGAGCTTGCGCATTAATTAAAGTTGAGATTTCTTGCCGTCGTAAGAATTGCATTAACTCTGCACGTTGAACGCTACTAAAGGTACATTCAACACCCATGCACTGGTGTAATTCTTACGATGGTAGGAGATTCCATTGTTAATGCCCAAGCTATCTCAGTTATCATAACTCTGATCGCACATGAGCTTGTGAGACTTTGTCAATATGGATCCTTACGTACGTATGCCTCATGTGACGCAAGACCCTTTCATTACGGTGATGACGTAAGACAGAAGTGGACTCAACCAATAATGAATCTGTGAAATGTGGCAGTTTTTGTTCAAAATAGTTGTGAGATAAGACAGAAATGAACACCGCAATTCGGTTAAGAGTATACCGTGTCATTGTGATGGAAAAATTCTGAAACTCCTCCAAGGTGTGCTAGAGTTAAGGAAGAATAAAAAACACTCGTTGGAGAGTTATGAAATATTTAGTTACTATCCCGAAGATGCATTCCTCTTCCTTAACTAAGCCTTTTACACCCACAAAAGGGCATATCCGGGCTCGTCACAACCTCATCCGCCCTCCCCCGGCATATTCATGGCTTGGGCCCCGATTTTTTTTAGGGCATCCTGAGTTTCGCCCCTCACTGAGAACTTCGGGGGTGCTACTAACGGCCGTGGGCACCTTGATATAGTCTCTAGATATTTTAATATAGTTATTGGAATCTGTAATGAGAGATTACAAGCGTTTCAAAGTTTCAGTCACAATTCTTCATATTTTGAAGCACACAAGCTAGATACATGTAGGCAGTCAATCATGTGATGACTTAGAAATGAAATAATTAGATTTTGGATCGTCACTTGCGCAAAAAGGTCTTGTCCCTGCGATTATTCTTAGTGATGGTATATTTTTAAGACTGTTGCGATTTTCTTTTTTGTCCCTGCTGCTGATACTTTCTTGTCGTTCGTCTTTCTTTCTTTCTTTCTTTCTTTCTTTCTTTCTTTCTTTCTTTCTTTCTTTCTTTCTTTCTTTCTTTCTTATAACTTTAGGTGTTTCTTCAGGGCTCAAATATTTTCTTTACGAGTAGCTGCCCTTTTGTAAATCAGCCGTCGATAGTTTGTCAAATTCTGAAAGTCGTTGCAAGTCCACTATGTATTCAGTTTTATTGTACCCTGTGCTGCTTCTCACCAGTGAGTAAATCTCTTTGCAGCTCGATGCACTGACCCTAGTCATCCATCTCTGATCGGCTGTTCACCAACTAGGTGTTGTTTTTTTTCTAGATAGTTAATAATAGCGTTTCTCATCTGGGAACCCGGTGGTTTCTAAGACAAAAGAGAAAGACGTAAATATTACTCTACGTTTGTCACGGCGAGTTTCATTAGAAGCAACTGATTCTTCTCTTGGCTTATTTAGTTCTTGTTATTATGATCCAACCAAGACCAAACCTTTTTCGTAAAGACTGTAGATATAACGTACATTCCACATTGCTCTGTCTTTGTCTTGTAATCGTCAGATGTAACTGATTTTCTTCCAGCTTCTTTTGTTTGGCTATTTTGATCCGACGAAAACCAAGCATTTTTCCTATACAGGTGAATCGAACATTCCTCATCTGTTTTAGTCTTGTGATCTCTAAGAATTTACAGTTTCTTGCGACTGTCGATTGAATATATTATTCGTTTACCTTGACATGGCAATTTTCTTTCCGAGTCTGGAACGCCCATTTGTTTTTCTTTTTACAGCACTGTTGCATGCAGTGCTAGTCAGTTAGCGAAAGACCTTCTCAGAGACGAATTGAGATTAACCCTCTAGTGCCCAGCGTATCAGATCTGATACATTTCGTGGAACAAAAAAAAACCAAACCAAGATCATCACCCTTCCATAATAGTGTGAAGTCGCATGAGCGGGCATTAGCCTGGATATGAGACTTATAAACCGCACTATTGTTATTATTATTATCATTTTGATGCTTGTTCCAGCATAGTGNATAGTGTGAAGTCGCATGAGCGGGCATTAGCCTGGATATGAGACTTATAAACCGCACTATTATTATTATTATTATTATCATTTTGATGCTTGTTCCAGCATAGTGGATCCAGAAGTGATCCAAAAACTGGAGCTCGGACTTTTTGTGCCATTGTAAATAGGACTGGCCACTAGAGGGTTAAATCTTTGGACAAGTGAATTATAGTAAAAACAACCGCCATGTAGATAGTAGCTTCATTTTTAAGCGGCGGGTCTTTATATGACAACGACCAGAATGGCACAACAAAATATCTAAAAACATTTGGGCTCTGCAGAGATTTCTCTTTTAACTTTAGTTCAGCTAGTCTGGAGTACTTCTAACAGAAATTTCATAGTGTAAAAACAAAAAACAAAAAAAAAAGCGGCGTATTTACAGTCCATTGCTAAGGAAAGCACATGTTATTGTAAACTGAAGTGTATATTATTATGTCGTACACTGAAAATAAAAATTTAATGCCGATAAGAGATATCCTCAAATATTGACTTTATTTTTTTCCCCCCGTGATATAGATATAGATATAGAGAGAGAGACGTAAATATTACTCTACGTTTGTCACGGCAGTTGTACTGGATGCACTGATGTTTCGTCAATGAATGTGAGCCCAGAAAAGATGATCCCTGTATGTGATAATTCACAAACCGCATGAAAGGAATGACAAAAAATACTGGACCTTCCCGTTTCAGCCACATGAAATTGAAACGGTCACGCCTTAAGATTGTCAGACCACGAGAGGTACATATCGCTTAAGCCAATGTAAACGGGCCATATGCCTTCCAGTGGTCGATACATACTGTATTTGACACCAAAAGCAGGTAGGCTCCGATTGTGAATATATAGTGGATGACAGTGATGGGAATGACATGAATGGAGGCTAATGTCTTTACTAGCCTATGTGATTAATTAATCATGAACTTAACCGAAAGCTATACATGTCGCCTTTTCGAAGGACAGTCCATTAATTTCTTGCAAGTGTAAAATGAAGAAGGCAACCTGTGTAGTGAAGAGATCTTACATTCATTACGACTTCTCCATATCTCTGTGATCCCAATCCGATTTAACTGATCGGGGAGGGCCGATCGAGGTCGTAAAATTGCGATCAGTGTAACTTTACTTTAGTGTACTAATGTCGCAAAGTGCAATTAAACTATACCCCGAATTTATAAAACTAAGGGTCTCTTCCGTGTAGGTAAAACGTGTGTCCAAATGTTTAGGACGTTCAACGGTGTTATTAATGGCACATCCGCTGAGAATTTTTAATTTTTTTTTCCTGGTATGTTTTGACTGAAATTTACGTGATAAGCTTTGCAGTGTTGAGAGCAGCTGTAGATTCTGGGCCTGAGTATGAATATGACTCAGTGTAATACACAACTTATAATACTATTAATAGAGAAAGGTGTATTCTTAAAGCAACATTACTATACATGAAGTAGTTTATTTGGGATAAAAGTTCATTAGTAATAACGCATTCATAATTTTACGGTAAAATATAGAACATTACCGCGAAAAACCATTTTTCGTTATAGTTTTATATAGCTATGTTTCAGGATGTCTTAAAGTAGTATAAACATGTCTGTGTAAAAATGAAAAACATACATTGGTAAGAAAAAGGGAAACAAGAAACTGTGCAAGTTTTGAACAGTTTGTTGGACTATAAGGGAGATATTTCGAAAAATCGTCACAGAAGAAGCCTGAAGCCGAAAGAGTTATTAACTTAGAAGGCTGTGGTATAGACAGTGTTAACATTCACATCTTCTTTCAAAAACTCTGGACTAAAGAGGAAGATTCAGTAGAATGATATAAAGAATATCTAAGCATCAGTAATGGCTCCCCCGACAGTTTGATGTTGTTGTTTGTTATTGTTGTTGTTGTTGTTGGTGGTGGTGGTGGTGGTGGTTGTTGTTGTTGTTGTTGTTGTTGTTGTTGTTGTTCTTGTTGTTGTTGTTGTTCTTGTTGTTGTTGTTGTTGTTTATATTGCTATTGTTTAAATAGAGATTGTGGTGACTGACTTATGCAGAAATTATGCTCCTCATCTTTCACGCATTCAGTACAATACTTGAGATGGATGGCTAGACTTCTTCACGAGTCATTTATCCTTTGCTACGTATGACGTTCATACATACTATCTTTTGTTACAAACAGTTCTCAGACGTAACGATAGGTTCCGGACGTGACGTTCCCGTAACGTAATTTACGTTCCGGAAAGCCCCGTTGCCTATTATATACGTATCATATTCCTAAGTACAGGCTGATAAGCTCATGGTAATTTGGTGACATCAATGAAAAATGTGACGTACAGAGGGACGCTAATGTCTGCACTAGCCTATGTGACTTGTTAGGCATGAACTTAATCGAAAGCATTTTAGCTCGCCTCTCTGACGGACAGTCAAAGTATTTGTACAGTAAGATTTCACGATCTCGAATCCCGTATACTTGAAATCCGCACATTTGTTGTAATCCTCTGGTCCCAAGCCTCACGAGCTCGAACAAGAGAAATTCAAAATTATGGGCTGGTTCCCCAAACCTCGAGTTTTTTATTTCCAGCTGGACCGAGTAGAAATTTAATGACCTATGTCTTCATTTCTTTCCACTCATCTCAGAAGCGCTCAGAATCGCAGCCTCCGTTATAAAATCACAGTGAACAACATGAGACTGTATATTCTTTGAATAGAGAAAATCTTTCAAGTTTTGTCAGCTTCATGTAAATCATCTGTTTGTCTTAGTCAACAGAGACGATCAAACGTTAAATTCTTTCACCCGCTGCGCTCTTGGCGGCCATAAGCTTACTTCAGACAGGTTCTAGAATGGAGGGCCAGGTGTCTCGTTAATGCTGTCCAGACCTGTGGTAACATATCTATGTGAATCTTTCAATATTCCATTTTAAGCGACACGTGTGTGAAACAAATCATGACGAGGCAATAAAGCAGCATAAGTCTGACTGCTTGACATACACTATCGATTTTATTCGAACAATTTGAATTACCACGACCTTAGTTGAAAACTAACTTTTACAATGCCTGTAAGACGTGTCTGTAGCTGCCGGAACATAATTATATGACGTCGCCATTTTTTCCACAAATCTCTGCTTCTCGGGTAAGGGGAATAACCCTCAGGGCAAAGTCATATTCTTCTGTTGAGTCCCCCATCTTGCATCATACAATACACATACGTGGAAACAACACAATGTTGTGTTTTTTTCTTCACGAAATTGGTCCTGTGGGCGTTAAGGATAATTCTAAGTGAGAAAAAGAACTTGAAAAAGATAATTATTTTTTTATGTACACAATTATCTTTAAGGAAAGCACCCTTTAGATGACAATAGTATTTATTTTTTTAGGAATATGTACTAATCTCCTCAGGGAATGTAACTGAGGGAGGAATGCATAACATTTTAATATTTTAACACTTTATGATACTTAACGCATGAATATTATAATAATTTTATGGTTCAATACGAGTGGCGTAAAAAGTGATAATGTCATTTGAAAGAGTGAAGGAAAATAGCTGAAAATTTGCCTCACATATTCATATGAGCATTTAAATCCATAATCTGCTTTCATACAATACAGAAATATATTTTCACTCAGGATTTTTTGTCCATTTCACATCCTGTGGTGTTAAGATAAATATGTTTCTGTCAAGCAACCATAATAATTAGCAAAGCAGAGTTTCATTCAGCCACTCAAAAGATATTTCCATTTTGGTAGCACTACAATTTTTTTTTTCGGACTATAATTATTTCGGACGTTGACAGCGCGCTTATGACCAGAGCAGTAGACTGCTCCGTGATCGTTCTCACCAGAGATCAAGAGATGCCTCGCATGCAAAGTGGTAAGAAAGAAACAGGTTCTTTCTTCTTCTTCTTCTTCTTAATCAGCTACGCACTAAATGAACTCACAGAATCTTTTGATATTTTGCACTTGATTGGGACAGTCGTTAACTTTGAAGACAGATCTATAATAACTAGACACCTACAGAGCAAACATACAGGCATGACAAGGAGAGCAGAAGATGATGAACAAGAAGAAGAACAGACATTTAGCTTCATAGTCTTATCAAAGCAGGCGATGCACCAAGGGTGTGAAGAAGCGCTTGATTTCCGCGAATACACGAATCACTATGAGCGCAAGTTTACAATACAGGGAGATGCTCTCAAAGAGTACTCAGCTTGCCTGAGTATGCTTGGTACGATTCTACAGAGGAGAATGAAAACGGATCGACCGGGAACAGGTTTATCTCCTCCTATGCTTAAAGACTTGATGACAGTAAGTGAAGTTTGAACATTTCAAACAACAATTTTTGCGAGTACAAAAACACCAATGAACATTAACAAACAATATACTTTTTTTTACTTATTTTGTTTCAAAATGCACTTACATAAAAATGGATAATGCTCTAGCATTAATTCTTAAACGATTGACCTCAGAACACCCACAAAGAAAGGGCATGCTCCAGGGCGAAGATAAACGGTACTGGAGTATTTCGAATATACGATGAACGCAGATGGTTCTGAGCATGGTGGTTTCAACTCGTCGGATCGATGACCAAAGCGAGTACTTATTATGCCTCTTGATTTGAAAATAAAAAGGAGGGGAAACAGAACTTGTTTGGGGGAAAGAGGCCGAGGAGGGTGATGTGGGAGAGTGACTGATAACAGCATTAGTGTCATGATTTGTGTGTTAGTTCTCAAAGGTCTGGGTTTCGGCTAGATGAGAAATTGGTAGATGGGTGGAATTGAGTGTATGAGGAACGTGCGCTTTTGCAGTGTATTCTGTTCATGTAATATTGTACTGCGATGTGATGAGTATTGGCGTATAGCCTGACAAAAGTTTTGAGCTTGAATTCGAATTTAAAGTATTCCTGGGTTCTGTCTGGTTCAGATAGGCTAAAAATCGTCTAAATCCCGTAACCCTCTCAGACGAGTAAACTGACAATGTTCTAGTCATTCACATTTACTTTGCATGTAAGATCAGTTGACCGGATTAGTGTCCATAAACCGTAATTCCGTTGATTGTAAACTTTGATCTTTTTTACTTTCCCTTTTCTGCAGTTGAGTACATTGTTTTTGCGCCAGTTATGCACCCGCAGACCTTGGCTTTGCGCCACTTTGATTTCTCGTCACCATATTCGAAAACCGTATTCGGCTGATAGTTATAAGATAGTGTGTTTTAGAAACATCGTCTGGCGTGGAAAAAATTCAACAAATAAAATCATTTTAGAAATAAACTGAATTTGCCCTGTCTGCACGAAACATGTCTTACTAACCCATGACTGAAAGTTGTTACTGAATCTTCATACATGTAGGGGGATGCACCAGTGCTGCAGCCTTCTCATGAGGAATAATCCTGACCTTTCCATGATATGTATTTATGAATATAAGAAATAATCATGCAAAATACGTTGTCAGATTGCCATAGCCACCACCCATTGCCCCCGTTTCATACATTTCGCCCACGATATTTCATTGCGAAGTCCTCTATGATAGCTTGGTCTTTATTTTTTTTTTCAAATCCGATATCTAATCATACCTGTTTTTTTTTTTGTTACAAAAATAAGTAATTTGATGGCGCAAGATCAAAGCTGACAGGGGCAGCGCAAAACCAAAATTATATTTTAAGGGTTCGAGCATAAGTATGGGGAGGAGGGGAGAAGGAGAAGTGTTTATGGGGTAATCTATAAAGGTTTATGATATAAACACAAGCATTGCACATGTTCAACTAGCCAAGCTAGTAAATTTCTACAGACAGCATCACTAATATTTCGAATCACGTAGTTGTTTAAACCTTTCAAAATCAAAAACCTCCTTCTTTTATTTATAGTTATTTTCACCAAAAACTATCTTTCTTATCTCAGTCTGTCTAATCCAACAGATTAGGAATTCCAAAAGTTGGGACAAATATGTATAATTATTTTGCCTGAGGGAAAAACAGCAAGTAATGGAGTTTTGGAATAAACACAATTTGTTTGCTCTCTGATCAGCGATGACTTAAGAAAACATCACTTCATTTTCTCTGAATCTTGGCGCAATGTTTGTTGTGTAGTTGTGAAGACCACTGTATTATTAAAAAAAAAAATTCTGTATTTGATGACAAAGTAAGCCTTTACAGTGAATTATTTACGTCGTCTGACTATATTTTGTGAAGAAACTAAAAAAATTTATAAAAGATTTACGTTTTAAAGATTACATTATAAAAATAATTTCAGAGGTATTAATTATCATGGTCATGGATTTTCTTTAGTAAATTTTCATTTACCATAAAAGTAGTTGCTCTGTGCCAAATGGCAATTAAATGGATTACTAGTTTTTGAGAGAGCAGTGGCAAAAGAGTAAAAAAAACAACAGTGAGTTTGTTTTTTTTTGTTGTTTTTTNGGGGGATATTCAAAACCTGGGCGGAAAAGCATCTTGCTACTTTCAAGGCTTTCTCTTGTTTCTTGTTGTGAAATCAGTAATCAGTGGGGAGCAATTTGAACCCCTTTTAGCTAAAAATAAGTATTGGTTTATACAGTCCAGAATTTCAGCATTGGTCATTTTAAATCATGATACTCGAAAACCAACAAACGGTGAGCAGACCTGAGGCTATTCCATGTTAAGATGGGAAAACAGCGGGGTAGTTTCCCGTAGCTTCCGATGTATAATCGCGTTAATCATCTTTTGTTTGTCAAGCTCTCTATGTGTGTGGACTTCGCCTCAGGGCTTTACCACTCTAGGGGGTCTAGACCAGGTGGTATTGGTCTAGGCGTAACGATACCAAATAACCGATTCTTTGAGAAGTGTTGAACTACACGACCCTTTTGACGAATAAAGATACCACCAAAGGCTTTAATTTCTTTTTTTTTAATTTTAAGTTTATGCTGATATGAATTTCACATCATTTCTACCCACGCTAAAATGTTTGCTGGGGGAGAGAGAGAGAAAGAGAGAGAGAGAGAGAGAGAGAGAGAGAGACAGACAGACAGACAGACAGACAGACAGACAGACAGACAGACAGACAGACAGAGAGCTAATTTGAAAATAAGAAAGGGCATTGAATGGAAGAAGAGAGAAGAGGTGGAAAGATGTAAGCTTACTTTAATAAAAACTACAATGATGTTCAAGATTTAAATTAGCCTTATGATAAAGGTCAAACTATCGATAGTAGCATCGAATACTAGTTGCAAAAATATCGGTAAGGATTCGATGCCTCAGTCTGAAATACAACACATTACTTATTCGTGGCTGTTCCCTGATGTCAAAGACCTAAGTGCACACGAAACCGATTTTTTTCTTGTCTTCACGCTGATTTTGAAATAAGTCCCTGAATCGATTTTTTTTTTTTTCCACGTGAGATACACATTAATCACTACTCTGCCCTGTCGTGCGTGTAACTTGTCAGTTTGTGGTGCTTTTTATGGACACATTTTCTACAGAAAATCTGTACCTAATGGAGTCTATTGCAAGACTTCTTCGTTTGGCTCACAGGTTATATCACAGCCTAACAATCTTGACTTCGCAATATGAATGGTGGTACACATGGTTTTCAAACAAAAGAACAAAAAAAAAAGTGCTCACATTGGGGACTGCTTTATCATAGACGAGCATGCATGAAATGCTCACGAGATTGCACATGTTTGCAGACGCAAGTATATTCCTAAAATATAGGATGAGCTAAGGCTCCTAGGTAATTACGCCATCGTTAATTGTTGAGTCACGTATTGTAATTGTTTCGTCAAAATGGCGAAGACTAATACTGCATAGACACCGTTGTACAACTTTTTGCGACTTACATAATTAAACCCAAATGAGAAAAAAATTGTCTAAGCCAATGAAAGTGAATTTTTCAAATCGCATCATTCAATCATAATGACAAATTGAAAACACAAGACATTGGCATTACAAGTTGTCAGCGCAACAGCCATCTCTTTCTCTAGATTTTGAGGATGTCATGTCAGCTCATCATCCCAATACAGTTTATATGTACTGTTCAGTTTCAAGATAAGGCAGAATCAGTTATGTGGCAGTTTAGTACTTAGTGATATGTAGGAGCCTCTCAAATCAAGGACTGGCCTGAATGTTTTAATTATATTCAAGTCCCTTAAGATTATTGTATAGGATGGCAAAGGATCTGTACTCTCTTCTGCTCGGCGACTTTTGCGGATGACAGAACAGAACTGAAAATTGTGTAGCTATGTTTTTTAACGCCCATGTTGTAATCCAAGAGGATCAAGTTTTCATGCATAGCTAGCCAAAATGTAAATCATGCATCTGCATCACTCCTCGATGAGCAGCACTGATGAGCGTGGCAAGATATACCATCAAGATTCCACTTTATCAGTTATCAAACTAAAATGAGATGATTTTAGCTATTTTAAAATGCTTTTTGAAGGATTTGACTATTCAAACATATAAGCCATTAAACTGTCTAAAGTGGATTCAAAAGTATCTAAAGCATGCTTCCCGAACCAGTGCCTTTAAGTGAGGATATGTTTTGGTATAAACATCTCATGAAAGTGTGTAAAGGAAACAACATTTCTCATGTATATCTCAGAAGCTTCCAAAACTCTACCTTTCTAATACAGCATGGAGATGACAGTTAAAACGACGAAATTTAAATTCGACGATAAAATGTAATTTCATTGTGATGCTCGAAAGATTAACTGGTCTGTCTTTACTGTGGATGTGTTAGTAGCTTACTGTGTGTACATATTTATCTGTTGCCATCATAATCATGGTCGGTTCTTCATTAGGACGTTCATGAATAAAATTTCACACAAAAAAAAAAAGTATGGATGTATTGAGGTTTCATTTGCTACCACGACAGAGGGATAATTAAAAAGAATAGTCTAGGCGCTATGATATTTTTTAAAACATAATACTTCCTTCGTTGTTTTAAAAATATTTTCCAGTATATTATTCGCTTGCTTATTTTTTTGTCAATTAATACGTGAGTCTGTGTTTTTAGTCTTTTCATGTGATCCTTTTTGTTTACAAATTGTCTTGGTAATCTTATTTTTTCTTTTTTCAAGCTTGAGTAGACGACTGATGATTATAGCAACCAGGATGTTGACATCCAAGGTGTTAAACATAGTGGCCGTTGTTGTTGTTGTTGTTGTTGTTGTTGTTGTTGTTGTTGTTGTTGTTGTTGTTGTTGTTGTTGTTGTTGTGCCGCTGTAGTTGTTGTTGTTGTTGTTGTTGCTGTTGTTGTTGTTGTTGTTGTTGTTGTTGTTGTTGTTGTTGTTGTTAGATGATTTTATAGTCCTAGCAATAATAACAAGAATGATGTTGGAACTTACGCTTCACAGCTGTGTTAGGAAAGGAAAAGTATTACTTTGAACAAACAAACAACCAACGAAACAAAACAAACATACAATCTAAAGGAGAAGAAATTAGAAACAATTAACTGATTTGTCATTATGATCATCCTTGCTATTTTTCGCTCATTTTTGTAGGCCGCTTCTGTTTTTAATATGGTCTTCTGTTTGACTTCTTTCATAATCAGTAGCTAAAGAATAACGTTGCTCAGTGCATCGTAGTTTTTTAAAGTTTATAACGTTATTATATAAATGATATTAGTTTTAATACCCTTCTCATTCAGAATGAAAATATAGTAGTTGGTATCAAGAACAATATCGGGCGAATCAGTATATCTCGGCTGACAGTTATTTTGCATGAGGTCGAAACCACGAATAAATTTATAACTGAAGATATCTGACTTTAGCATGACAAAATTAAGTGTGCATTTTAGATAGAAGTAAAATATTTATGATGATAATCTATGCAAAAGGTATCTTCAAAAAAAAACAACAGGGATGTCATATTTGATTACGTGCAATATTTTTTTACAAAAATACGTCATGCGCTGAAACCCCCATTAAGACATAAAATACTTTCCACTAAAAGTCACTTTTTTTCAGACTCTGTTCTAAACTTTTCTTAATTTTTTCATTAAAAATGTAACTCTTCGGGCTGCATTCTCCCAAAATTAGTGATGGGCAAGATTTGAATCCGGATTCAAATCCATCGAATCCTTTTATCGTGGGTTCGAATCCGATTCGAATCCTAAATTAATCTGGATTCGAATCCTTCGGTTCACAAGAAATAAAAAGCAAAACAAACAAGCAAAAAAAAAACTACGGTTCGGTTTCCAGGATATTCTAATGTTATTTCAAAATTTGGGTCACTGTCCAAATGTACAGGTGTAAACCTTTAGCTTTATTCAACCTGAAAATGCATTAGAAAGGATCCCATCTAGAATCTGGTGGCGATTTTCCCGTCACTCCAAAAAGCACAAGCGCAATCTCCAAATATATCCCTCCCTCCTCCGCCGCCTTTCTCTAGGATTCGATTCCAGATTCGAATCCATCGAATCCTAGGTCCGGATTCGAATATTGATTCGAATAAGGTAGAATTCCAATTTGCCAAACTCTTCTCAAAACCTCACAGTTTAAGTTACGTTTTTGATTCTGTGACATGGCAGAATCTAAGAGTTTGTAGGCTAATCCCTAAAAATTGGGTAGGGATTTACCGTCGGAAATCATGCTGTGCCACCCATTCGCTGAACATATGGCGCGATTGATAACCTTACTTTATCATAATAGAAAGCGCTTTATGGTGAGGGCTGTGCTGAGAGGCATACATCGAGACCTTTACCAAAAATTAATCAATTAATATTTTTCATTGATTTATTTGATAATGTGTTTGATAAAGCAAGGATGATAACAACGGTCGCGAAGGAGAATATTATAATTACGAAGACTCGGTAAAACACCTAAAATTTTGTATTTGTGGAATGGACTCTATGGATATATTGTATAGTATTATATTAAGTTATTATTATAAGGGTATTAAACATATAGGCAGTATTTATTGTTACATTTCTTTTAAATCCAGTTTTTTGGCAAAAATACCACTGATCTTCTTCACCTCTCCTCTTGACATTTTTGCTGCTCTACAACGACCACTACCAACTATGACTAACTGCTATACCATTACAGCAATGAGTCCTACTGCTAATATTCTGTTACCTCTACAATTACTACTATTACTGCTGCCACAACCACCTAGTCTTGCTACTTCTACAACAACCATTACTATTATCGCTACTACTATTACTTCTAATATGCTGCTTCTGCTTTTACGAAACCACCACTGTCATTAATGCAAAGCACCACAACTACAGTCACCACTGTTACTGCAGCTGCTGCTTCTTCTACTATTACCACTGCTCCAAATGAAACTTCTGTTGCTGCCAGTGTGATCACAATTACTTCTACCACAATTTCATCTTTCACTATAAGTGCAACTACTTGCAGCAACAAAAACTGCTACAATTCCTATCATCATGCAACTTCTGTTGTTCCCATAATGATAGCACGTACTTATACCAAAATGACATGTACTACAGCCATAACTACAACAGTAACAACTTTACAACTACTATAGTTATTACTACCACTATTACTTATCCTGCTCCTACAACGACGACAGCTATTACAGTTACTTCTATCACTACCAGAGTAGCTGTCATCGTCGCCCCTTGTTTATGAGTAATCCGCTTAATTACAACTTCCGTTAATTGTAATATCTTTCACATGACAGAAGCCTGGATGTCTTATATGAAGTTCACAGTCATCACACATCCTGTTAACCGCAGTTTATGACTAGCTCCAGAGACGTTGCGATTAAATGGAGTCGACTGTATCACCCTAGATTACTACCATTGTGCAGGTTGGGAAATTTCAGCAGAATGCCTAATCAGGTTCACAAATTCTGAAAGAAAAATAACATTACAGCAACTTGTCACGATTTGTATTTAAATATTACTTAACTCCTCTCAGAAACAACCAAAACTAACTGGTTTTAAGTCAAAGGTTTTCAGAACTTTGCCTAACTGATATGGTATTCTGCTGGAATTGCTCACTGGAATTGCCCCGCTATTATAAGAGGAACCTCATCTAAGATCTGAGCTCAGCCTTTGGCATGTATACATACTTTCCAAGGAAATTTGTTAGAGAACAGCAACTTGCTAAATTTCTATAAGTGGTACAAGTGGTGGATCATACCCTTATCCTTATGTTTCTAATGACATATTTTTCAAGGGGTGATAATTTGCGAAATGACGTTAGTATATTATATGTATTATTTGTAAAAGAAGAAGATTCCTAGTGACCTTTATGTTTCGTCCCTCCTTTCTGTCTCTCTGTTTCTCTCTGTCTCTCTGTCTCTCTGTTCCTGTCTCTGTCTCTATTTCTGTCTCTCTGTCTCTGTCTATGTATGTGTCTGTCACTCTGTCTCTCTCTGTGTGTGTGTGTGTGTGTGTGTGTGTGTGTGTGTGTGTGTGTGTGTGTGTGTGTGTGTGTGTGTGTGTGTGTATTTCTCTGTCTCTCTTCTTTCGTTCTTATGCCGTGTACTAATTCTAAAACGTTATTGTATTATATATGTAGTAGTGAAGACCATTTATGACCGCTGTGCTTCGTTCCTTCTCTATGTCTCTCTGTCACTTTCTCTGTCGCTCTACCTATCTCTGCCCTTTTTCTTTGCGACAGAGAACGTGACAGAGAGACATAGAGAACGGACGAAGCATAGGGGTCATACTGGGTCTTCTTATTTTAATCATTCCTTCTCCCTCTCTATCTCCCTTTGTTCTCAAATCGCCTACTAATACTTAATCACATAGTAAAATTAATGTAGACCCAGGAGAAATTTACTGACCCTTTCAATTTGATGAAAGCAAGTCGTAATCAGATCTTGAGTCGAAGTTCATTACTTGTATTGAACCAGCCATTGGTGACAAAGTTCCCAACATTATCAGGAGGTGTGAAGAATAGTCAGCTAAGTGTATTCCTGGAGAGGATGAGTCCATGTATTGCTTAAGTTTACCTCAGTGTTTAAGCAATCACCTCTCTGATAAATTACCAAATAGCGTCATTAAAAAATCTTCACCACAATGCATAATAGATTCCTCCCCCCCCCCCCCCCNCCCCACCCCCCATTGCACCTACCAGTCTCTTCCCTTTCCATGTTACCGCCACGGTCTTGTTTTCTCTCCGAACGATCCGCCGTCACTGATGTGACCGAGGCTATTGAATAAGACGGATTAATTTATTACAGTAAGAGCAGCAATTCCCATGTGAAAGATATAGATTGCTTTTCACCATTCAAGGCCGTAGTAATGTGCAATGTGCAACACCTTTCATAATCGCCCAAGATCACAGCTAGAGACAGAGTTAGACGACTTAAATCATAATTGAAACCAAATTCATTAGTAGACTACGTTGCGCCTGCATGAATACTGGGTGTCTGTCAGGCTTGATTATATTTCCCTCAGGATTGCGTGCTGGATTGTAAGATTAATTAGGGACTAGGTCCCATCTGGTGCCCACTCAGATTCTCCTCTGCTCGTCCATAGGCAGGCCTTGGTGGGGAAGGTCATGGCTGTTAGAGGCGGTTGTGGAGGGTTTCATAAACCAAAGGTGTGCTTTCTTTGAAAGAGGAGGGGGACGAGGAGGAGAGGGCATGGGATGACCATATTCCAATCTTTATGACGACAGGTTAACCCTTTCCTTCCAAATTAGTCTTTTTAACTGCATCCTCTCCCAGCTTAAAGAGACGAACGTTTTTGTTGGTTTTTTTTTTTTTTTTTGGACCCCTCGTTACAACATGTCTCTTTTCAAACACCGCTGATAATATCCAGGAACACACCCACCTAGTGTCGCTCTCAACCCTAAACCAAGCACTCAGTGGGAGATAAAATCGCGGAGATCTGGCCTGGTACCTTCTTTGTGCATTCTGAAGTGGAAAAAAAAACATGTCCCCCTAGAGGAGAAGACAACAAGAGACGAGATGGGTTTATAGAGCTGCATGGAGATGATACTTAAAGGCTATAACGATATCACCCATTAGCCCAAGTTTTAGATATGGCCTCACAAGACGACTGAAGCATAACCTGCCCCTATCCCACATATTTTTATGATAACTGGTGCATCTCAGCTGTTAAAAGTAACAAATCTAAATTTGGACTGAGAAGCTGTTACATCACATTGACAAGTTATGTTTCAATTAAACCCGTATAAACTTAGCTGTTGCTTCTAAAGTGCCATATCACCTCCAAATAAGGTTCTATCCTGTTGTTGCTGGTCGAAGAACAATCACATTCTTAAGTTGAATGAACAAGTGTGAAAATTTACGATTCGGGCAAAGAAAATCAGCTTAGTATGTGTTCAGTGCAGTGTAATGATCATCGCTTCAGGTGAACCTGATTTGATAGAATTTACCGCTATCAGATGCATTTCGTTGCATGCATGCTTCGAACATCTTGTTGCTGTTTCTATCATAACTTTCGTTTGTTTCAAATAACAATAATACAATAATAACAGTAATTATAATAGGGAAAAAGTGTGATACTAATATAAATAATGAGTCTTTAAAGTCATATATATATATCCAGGCGATGGCCGCTTACGCGACTTCAGTGTATTTTTACTCTGCAAGGCCTTTGGTGCGACTGCTATTTACTGATGCTAATAACTTGCATTCCGACAAAATCTTGCAAAATTTAGAGGCAAGTTTAATGTCTAAAAATCACGACTTGATCCACACACATAATATAAATTAATACAATTACAAAGCGCTTAAACGCTTCTTTCACTTCCTCATAACGTTTTCAAGCATGCATGGAGTCACGAGTGGGCAGATTCCGCTGTACCTATTTGTTTTGATGATGACACTGCGCTTCCTTTAAAAAAAAAATGAAAACGAGTTAACTATCTTGTGTATATGTGAATGGTTTATCTCTGCTACGTAAATTAGTTTCATAATCTGACAAGCATCGAAATAAACTTACACGTATTTCAAACATAAAGNCCCCCCCATTGCACCTACCATCCTCTTCCCTTTCCATGTTACCGCCACGGTCTTGTTTTCTCTCCGAACGATCCGCCATCACTGATATGACCGAGGCTATTGAATAAGACGGATTAATTTATTACAGTAAGAGCAGCAATTCCCATTGGAAAGATATAGATTGCTTTTCACCAGTCAAGGCCATAGTAATGTGCAATGTGCAACACCTTTCATAATTACCCAAGATCACAGCTAGAGACAGAGTTAGACGACTTAAATCATAATTAAAACCAAATTCATTAGTAGACTACGTTGCGCCTGCATGAATACTGGGTGTCTGTCAGGCTTGATTATATTTCCCTCAGGATTGCGTGCTGGATTGTAAGATTAATTTGGGACTAGGTCCCATCTGGTGCCCACCTCAGATTCTCCTCTGCTCGTCCACAGGCAGGCCTTGGTGGGGAAGGTCCAAGCTGTTAGAGGCGGTTGTGGAGGGTTTCATAAACCAGAAATATGCGTTCTTTGAAAGAGGAGGAGGGACGAGGAGGAGAGGGCATGGGATGACCATATTCCATCTTTGTGACTACAGGTTAACCCTTTCCTTCCAAATTAGTCTTTTTAACTCCATCCTCTCCCAGCTTAAAGAGACGAACGTTTTTGTTGGGTTTTTGTTTTTTTTTGGACCCCTCGTTACAACATGTCTTTTTTCAAACACCGCTGATAATATCCAGGAATACACCCACCTAGTGTCGCTCTCAACCCTAAACCAAGCACTCAGTGGGAGATAAAATCGCGGTGATCTGGCCTGGTACCTTCTTTGTGCATTCTGAAGTGGAAAAACAAAAAACAACATGTCCCCCTAGAAGAAAAGACAACAAGAGACGAGATGGGTTTATAGAGCTACATGGTGAGGATACTTAAAGGGTATAACGATATCACCCATTAGCCCAAGTTTTAGATATGGCCTCACAAGACGACTGAAACATAACCTGCCCCTATCCCACATATTTTTTCTGATAACTGGTGCATCCCAGCTGTTAAAAGTTACAAATCTGAATTTGGACTGAGAAGCTGTTACATCACATTGACAAGTTATGTTTCAATTAAACCCGTATAAACTTAGCTGTTGCTTCTAAAGTGCCATATCACCTCCAAATAAGGTCCTGTCCTGTTGTTGCTGGTCGAAGAACAATCACATTCTTAAGTTGAATGAAAAAGTGTGAAAATGTACGATTCGGGCAAAGAAAATCAGCTTAGTATGTGTTCAGTGCAGTGTAATGATCATCGCTTCAGGTGAACCTGATTTGATAGAATTTACCTCTATCAGATGCATTTCGTTGCATGCATGCTTCGAACATCTTGTTGCTGTTTCTATCATAACTTTCGTTTGTTTCAAATAACAATAATACAATAATAACAGTAATTATAATAGGAAAAAAGTGTGATACTGATATAAATAATGAGTCTTTAAAGTCATATATATATCCAGGCGATGACCGCTTGCGCGACTTCACAGTATTTTTACCGCAGTTGACTAAGTCACTCATTAACTCTCTCAAATCTTTGCAAGGCCTTTAGTGCGACTACTATTTACTGATGCTAATAACTAGCATTCCGACAAAATCTTGCAAAAATTCAGAGGCAATTTTAGTGTCTACAAATCACGACTTGATCCACACACATAATATAAATTAATACAGTTACAAAACGCTTAAACGCTTCTTTCACTTCCTCATAACGTTTTCAAGCATGCATGGAGTCACGAGTGGGCAGATTCCGCTGTACCTATTTGTTTTGATGATGACACTGCGCTTCCTTTAAAAAAAAAATGAAAACGAGTTAACTATCTTGTGTATATGTGAATGGTTTATCTCTGCTACGTAAATTAGTTTCATAATCTGACAAGCATCGAAATAAACTTACACGTATTTCAAACATAAAGATGAAAAAAAATTACACATGATTGGCTGACAGGAACCACGTACGCCTTGCTTTGATGGCTTGTAGTACATGAAGTATTTGAACATGTGCATTCTTTATTTTCATAGTGACATCCCTGCACTGTATAAATATTTAAAGACCTGCCCGTCTCTAATCCTCCTTTCTTCATTTTCTCAGCATTCTAACAGTCCTTATCAGTTACAGGGCAATTCCAAAGATCTTGTCCACTCATCCACCGTGAAAGAAAATGCTATCGGTTTATTATTTAGAGTGCTACCCAGCTTTCAGTTCATTTATTGACCAACTGCATTTGATTCCGCTTAGCCGCATGGACATAATTATGTGGGATTAAAAGGGGCGTGATTATGCATTTAATACAACAAATCTGTCATTCTAAAACTGCTGAGATTAAATGGAATCAGACGCTGCTATTTAACGAATGGCGTTTAGGTGAAATCATCTGTTTTATGTTATAAATCAGTGAATCATCATTATCACCATCATCACTCTATGCTGCAAAAGGTTCTCAAATCTGTCCACTGTATGCATATTATGTTTTTCTTGTCGCCAAATGTTTTGAAACTGGGCAAGGCGACACATTTAATCATGTAGAGTCGCATGAACCCCATTACTTTTGCCAAATGCGCTTCTCAGAGGGTACTCATTATCACACAGTGCAGCTGGAGGTTGTTAAATAGTTGGTTTAAAGTGTTTTAGCTGTATGTTGTGATCATAATGCAGACAATAAGAAAAGTGGAGTTTGCTTGGAAATAAGAATTTACATAACTTGTTTTCAGAAAAATTCCAAAACCGTAATTGATTCCATCAATTTTGAAAAATGCCAAGCGAACTCCTCAGCTTGGTATTTTCATTGTTAAAATATATCAGCAAACATTATATTAATATGACGTTAAATCATAAGTTTCCGTATTAATGCTCTGTTCGGATAAGGATTTTGATAATGCCAGGTATAAACCCATTCTTTATGGGGAAATGTGGCCATAGTATCTTGTCGATGGGAAAAGGCATTTGACTTAAGTGTTGGCAAAGCTGCTCAAGCTTAGGTGGAAAAGAGATAGGAGTTGCAGGAAGGTCAAGAAGAACCCATAATCAGACAACAACAGGGACAGCTCATAGAAAGTTTGATTCTCAGCCGTCAAGAATGCAAGGGGTATTCTTTCCATCGACAAGTAATTAAGAAAAGGTGAAATAGCTGAAGAGGTAATTATTCGTGGAATGGCCTCACAAGGAACTTTAGAAGCCCGCCATATAAAGATGAGCCCTTTAAGCACTCTCTTGACCCCCGCGATAACTTACTACTCAAAAACAAGACTCAGGGAAGATGGGCAATGAAATATGACAACAAAATCCAGCACTTGGTGTGAAGAGCGCTTGATGTAGATTACATCTTAAAGAGAATGATTCGTCGAGCTGGCCAAGAATGAGGATCTGAATTGGAAAAGCACACAACAGACTGACGCCACGAAATCATCAATGGATGAAAACTGCAGAATTTCAACGACCAGTTTCCTAATTGGACTGTAGTTGCATAGTCCCCTCCATTTCTTCATTTTTTAGCAACCTGGCTTCAAGATGAGGGAAGATGGGACTTCTTGGAAAGAGCGTGACCAAATAATATATAAAGAGATGTGTACATTATCAGTTTGATTTGTCACTCTGGTCTCAAAACAAAGTTTAAAGAGGCATCTAAAGAAGAAACCAGAAACTCTTACCTCGAGACGTTTAGAAGGCGTTCAAGATAGTACAGGATGAAGAATGTCCTTGTGGTCAGTTTCCCGGCACATGTATTGCCGCAGTGCAAGAGCATTGGCCAACAAAGAAGCACATCTAGGGAATAGCTCTAATGAACACTGACAAGTAAAGCAATAGGCGAACACTTAAGGTCATGGCGCATATAGCCCTGTTTCCTTAGGAATGTCAGGGGGTACATTAGGTCATGCGGAGTTTCTTCATCCCACCTCTTTCTTTTGTTATGTTCATCTTAAAGGTCCCCTACCTATCTCTATTAAACCTTCAAAATTCTACTTTGGGCAGGGACAGTCCTGAAATGAGGAACTGATCACTGATATTCGAAATCCTGCAATTTTGCTTGTTGGAAATTTGAGTTTTAACGCACTTCAGCACGACTGCAACTAGACATATTTTGGAGGTAGCAAGTAAATAATTGTTTCATGTCTAAACTCAATTGTTTCGATGGCGTGACCTGGCTCATCTAGAATTTTATCTGGCTGTGTAATTGTCTATGTTCCATGAATATCATAGTTTTATTATTCATTCAATTTACCTTAAAAAGCAATACTAACATTCAACTCAACTGTGCATCATGTTATCACGTCTTCCTGGTACCCATAGGGCAGATGCGAGATAAACATTGTCATATACCACCACCCCAGACGCTGGCTTCCTACCCTGACTGAAAGCCAGAGCATAGCCTTGTGGAACTGGCGTCTTTGTCACAACAGAGTCACACTCCAGGAAGACAATGCCCGCCACTATGCATCAGTAATGGACTGTTTAAAAAAAAAATCGACATTATCAAGAGAAGGGTGTATGTTTAGTCTAGAAAGGTTATCTGAAATTTCCATTTTTTTAAAGACATTATTTAGATCTTGTCACAGAATCTATAGGCATTTCAACAAGTTGTTTCATCAAGTGCAGTTTGGAGAATTCAGTATGTGGCATCAGTGCAGATCCATTAACTAGGTCCATTCTACGACCCCAGTCCAGTGTAGGCGTAGTATTTTCCACGTGGGCAGCGGATGGTTGTGCAGAACACTTGCACTGGTCGCTGGTATGGCGTAAGTAAACGAATGGTTGTGGCTTTTTTCTATTTCTTTCGTACCTCGTGGCATGACATTATTTGCTCAATCGTGATATTGTAGAAGGCAATTTCCCGTATCTCAGATACCACAAATATGAAAGATACGCGATGCCTATCCATAATATTATTCATTGCTATCGGAGGAGACTTGTACGCTACTATCAACACGACGGCCAGAATAGTCTAACAACACACATCTGACCCATCTCGGTTACTGCTGGATGAAGTGATGGTCAAGGGGTGAAAGGAATGGCAATGGTGGCACATACAGAGGTGCAAACAAGAAGAATACGGCGAAAAAAAACAACAAGAAAATAGTCAGAACTGGGTATTACCTACCATTTTATGGCAATATTGTACTGACTGCCTACATAGCATCAATAAAGCTGACTTTTAAGGCTTTTGAAAACTATTTTGATGAGCACGAGGGAGGAATATAAGTGAAACCACTGGAAGATTCAGTGTGCGTACTCGTAGTCTACTTGATGGATGGACCCTTTAAAGCACAAGATCTGTCAAAATTAATACATTCTTATTCACTGTGCTATGGCAGGAACCTAATTTGATACTGAGGAGATCTCAGAGTATAATCCCTCCACCCCAGCCCCAACCTCCAGTTTGCACAAACAAAGCTACATCTGTGTTTAGCTATGATTGAAAATGTATGCGAAAATTTACTCAGCATTGGACTCTATCGATTTAAATATAAACGTGCGTACTAGATTTCTTTACGCTAGGATAGCATATATCTAGAAAAAGTTACACATAGTCCTCGCTCTTATGAATTTCGAAGCATGTAATATGAATGTAGACTACTTTCCCTCAGCGTTTTCGTTTGTCCTAGTGTGTCAGGAATAAGGTGCAAGTGTCTGGACATGGCGCCATATGAGTCACGTCACGTTACGTCCCTTGCTCACACTGTCTAGAAGTAACCGGTAATGGTTCAGTCCCTTTCAACATACAATATTGGCGTGAAAATTAGATAATTTCGTCAATAGCAATGCTTCCGAAAAGTAGTTTGCGAAAACACAGACGATGTATGGTTTTCTGCCGTCATCGACAGCTGTTATTATTTCCCTATGAAGTTGGAAGTGGAAATGCAGTAGAGCCGTGTGCAAAATTGCGGGTTTGAGAATCACAGGATTCTAGCTGAGTGGCCATCTTGAATTTGACCTAGTTTTAACACACTTCCGGACTTCAGATTTTGGTAGACTTTTTTTTTCTCTGATGCTCACTATATCCACTTGGACCGTAATCTGTCGCGAAACGTTTTATTATAATTTTTGGGGGGTTCGATCGTATATCGACCCGACTATTGTTTATTAGAAATCTACAACAAAGTCAGGGGCTTTACTGATACTGGACCAAAACATTGTCCATTCATCGAATATCTAGAGATTCAGTCTCATCTGGTTGTATAGTTCCGTCCTTTAGAGATCACATTCTTGATTGTCCCTCAAACTTATGCCCCAACAATTGCATAAGTTGATATGTATAATTATGTGTCCATACTTTGTGGCAGTGATAGTCGTGGGATGGGACAGGGGAGGGAGAGGCCAAGTTCCTGCTCTGTTAAAAAAAAAGTGCCCTGTAAGGGCATGCAATCACAGATGTAAGTGACAAAGATGTGAGCTTGCCCCTACGGATCTTCGACCCTTAAATCTGTGATTCTACACTGTTATAAAATGGTATAGCACAGTAGAATCTCACGACCACAAATTCCAAAGGACTATTTCAAAGTTTCGAGCCTGGGAAATGTCAGATTTGTGAGTAGATTTTGATATAGGCCTAGAAAATACGAGCATGGGACCAAAGCATTACAATCATAATATTATATAATCATTTGAATATGGCCCTTTAAAGTTGGCCCTTTGAAACTGGCCAGGCCAGACTTACACTATTTTTTAAATGATGGCACTATCTTGTTTATGAGTTCAAGACTCATTTTGACATGTTAGGAAAAAAAACTAGAATGCGCCAATATTTTTTGCTGCCAAACTTCCGGTTCAAGCATATATGCTGACCTTTTTGTTTGCTGTTTGTTTGTTTTGCTTTGCCATTAAAATGTTTCCCCCGCCCGCTTCCTCTCAGAAGTGTGAAAATGACTCAGGCCATTTTAGAAGCAGACAAATATGTGGCTTGAGATATGAGGTCTGCTGTGTCAGACAAGATACTCATACTGTTTAAGGCAAAGGAGTTGATTGAGAGTAGGAAAGCGAATGTTTTAGGTAGACTAGGTTTGCTGTGTCGGGCAAGATACTAATTACTGTTTAAGACAAAGGAGTTGATTGAGAGTAGGAAAGCGAATGTTTTAGGAAGATTAACAAAACAAATGGAAGTGTGTTACAAATATTTCAGTAAAGTATAAAGCTATTAATTATTAGAGGAGAAAAGAATGAGTATAAGGACTGTAGTGTAACTGCGTGGCTCATGTTATTGTTGAATGTTAAATATACGAGTACGTTGTGAACGTAATATATGAATATACGAGGCACGTTGTGAACATGTGTGAATTTAGTAGTCATAGTGCTTTAAATGTTGTACTTTCGCTCATGTACCACAGCTGTGGTCTGGGCTTATCAAAAAAAAAATAAAATGTTAAACTTGCTATACTCGGTGCTAGAGATGATACACTGGGATATAAAGTTTGCAGGGTTTGAACAGTCTGAAGGTTTGTGACACCTATTAGAAGGGCAAATCACTCATAGTGTACAAGCCAATTAATCCGCTAATATATAAAACCCCCCTTTTTTGGGGCCCTGCCAGCCAGTGTTAGGGTGTAGAAATGTGTAAAATGACCTGTGATCTAAATAAAGCTCCCAATTTTGAAGTTTCAGGTACAATTTGAGCCTTCTAGATAGAAAAATAAAATGTGTAGACCTCTGTATTCGCACGCGGTCAAAACCAGCCAAATGAAAATTTGGGGGCCAAATCAGAATTGTAGATGATCTTTTTCAAAAGACATTTGTGAAAAATTTTGGGCGTTGACCCCCCTTTTTCTTCCCGTTAAAAGATCGGGCGAAAGGAGTACTTCAACCTCCATGGAGGAAATTTCCCCAAATCACAGTGGTATATTTAGAATAACGCAAAATGTTAATAGGGCCAAAAGAAGAAAAAACAATAGGTGTCAAAGACCTGAAAGCTACGTCTGTTAGACTCAAAAGCTTGCGAGTGTTTTCACTAACTGCTTCCTGTCCAATCTCAAAACCTTTTGTTGAAAACGCCAAGAAAGATCAAAATACAGTGCTTTATTCTACAGGAGCCGAACCTTACATTCCTAGTCCATAACCCCTCGTACGCGTGTGGAAGTGAAAAGTTCAGGCTCAATACAAAATATAGATAATTGTTACATGATCGTGTTTTATGAAAACCACTCTTCGGAATTCGAGCAACACACTTGACTCCACTTAACAGCCGCACTCACGTCGAAGCATGTGGAAAATTGTTTAAAGCGGAAGATGGTATTAACCGGTGCTATCCGCTTTTCTTTTTTATAGAACAGAGTGTGTGAAACACCTTGCACTTTGGCGAAACTGCGATTAAGGGGTATTGCTAGTACAGGGAGTCGACTGCACTTGGCTGTCATATTAATGTATATATTTGTTGTGCAAACATGAAGAAAAGGAGATAGTGCTGCGTATTTTGGGAAACCACATACTGGGTGAAATATGCGGTAGCGAAACTATCACATCCTCGGGTGTGTAGGCAAATACTGTAGTAAATAGACTATCTGTCCTTTCTGGTATCGTCAATAGAACAGAACTCATGTATTTCTCTCTCTCTCTCTCTCTCTCTCTCTCTCTCTGTCTCTCTCTCTGTCTGTCTGTCTCTCTCTCTGTCTTTCCCTCTTTTTCTCTCTCTCTCTCTCTCTCAGAGCTGATTAAGTCAAGCTATGAAAAGATACAGTGAGACATATGGCAGATTTCTAACCTCAAGACAAGGGGACCTTATAAATTGCCCTCTGGAGTCTTCTTACCAGTTTTCTCTACGGGGTGGTTCTTGTGTTTGGTTGCTTNGGGGAGGGGGTAGGTCGCAAATCCTTATTGCGGGGCGCCGTGAGGGTCACACTCACGAGCCTGACAAGTGGAAAGTGGGCCATAGAACGTCTCAAGCCCTGTGGGGGCCATTATCAAGGAGACACGTCAGAAATCTTTAATAAAATACATAATGCGTTTAGACATCTGGCTAGACTGTGAGCTTTTCTTTACGGTGTTTGTTTTTCCACTCATTCTTTTTTTTGTCTTTTTCTCTGTCACTCACCGTTTCTTTCTTATCTTCTTTTCTCTCTCTTCGTTTTTCTTCTTCACATTTGCAGCCTCTTCTGGCAAATTCACCTGTTTTTGCCTTGGGCCTGCCTTACTTTCCGTATGATTTTATTATGTTTGCAGCGCCACGGAATATCTAAATATAAGCTTGCTTTAAAATATCACTGTTGAAAATTTGGTAAGAGGAATGATACTTAACTTCTCAGGACAATGTCAATCATCTCAAATTATGTGGTACTAGTCTATCCCATATCAGATTACACAAACACAATTATTCTGAGAGGTATTTTCTAATAGCTTTTTTTCACATTTTTTATCTTTCTGTGATATCCAGAAATAGTAATAACAACCTCAAGAAGAGCCCTTTTTAGTAGGCATTTTGTCGTTTCACGATGAAATTTTGACGCACTGAGATTCCTATTTGATTAGCAAAATGGATGTTTCTTCCGTCCTTGTAGGCTGTTCGGATTAACACTTAAAATAATAATTGATACTCATATATGTGAATAAAGAGTCGCGTAGAACATTGTTGTTGTTTTTTTTTACGGAGAATTTTTTTAAAACATTATGTGACGTTTCTCTGAAATATATGTTTGTTGCTGTTGTTGTTGTCATTGTTGATGTCGTTGTTGTTGTTGTTGTTGTTGTTGTTGTTGTTGTTGTTGTTGTTGTTGTTGTTTTGACAGATGATCTTTTAATGGGGAGCTTTGCTTAAATTTCTTATCTATCCAAACTTAAAGACTGTTAGTCATTCAAAGAATGACCTTCATACCAACGCCCTCTACATAAAACCGCGGCTTTTTATTCTGTCAAGATGTCATCTTTAATGCTGCATAAGACCTACGATAACCATGATAACTAGACTACGTCAAAGTCCGCATAGAATTACCCTCAATTCCGTTGTATCGCAACTGCTTGGAGTATAGGTAAAGATGCGATTAATAAGAGTTGCGTTTATCAAGGGATCCGTGGATAGAAACTATACATGTGATGTGCTGTTATCGGAGGAATATCACGATTAAGTGGAAGCTGCGATAAAATGGAGTCGGTTATATCAGCCCACACCTGTGTGTTACTCTGGCGAATTGCCTCTTTTAGAAAAAGTGGAGGGGAAAGCATGACAGGTCAGTGATTAGCCTCAAGTTAACAGTTGATAGAATTCACTTGTGGCTGATAAGAGGGACTTTTATACTTCACATTCCTCAGACTTAAGGTATCAGTTCACACCCACTAGATGTCATTTTCTTCCGACCTACACTCAGGGACGTAGCGTCCATGTAATCTATGAATCTGAGATTACTAAAATAATATCTATTTGTCTAATGCAATTTAATTAATCTTCATGTTTAATCATCACCATCGTCCTATTTCACCTACGAGCCATTTACAGGCATTGACAGTAAGATTTTTGTCAACGGGAGACAGTTTTCATGGCCGATAATCTGAGAGCCTTCATACTGTCTGACAGATTCAACGCTCCCATAGCCACAGTGCAATGCATCCAAAGGCAATGTAAAGAGAAAAACTCTAAAAAAAGGTAGCAAATAATCTGAGAGAAAAATTTGCTTACTCGCTGTTCTGACGGTCTTTCGTGTTTCTTTTTACACAAGATCTCCCTGCACGACTTCCAGTTTTTTCTTTCTTTCGGCTGCGAGATGTTAATAGTTTAGACCGTAGCAGAGGTGCCAGGTTTGGCTCTTTTGGAGCCAAAAACCAATTTTAAAAAATTCAGTTACTATTGTCTAAATCCTGTCCTTTCCCTTCCCACCCCAACCAAAAAATAAACAAGCAACAATAGAATATAAGTGCTAGATTACCAGAAAATTCATCCTCGCTACGCCCCTGGTTATGTCAATGTTTATTTTCAAACATGCATTGCCATGGCTTACTTGACGAATACCTACAACATAGAGCGTGGCGTAGCACTTGTTCACTGATTGTTGGCAGACCAAGGGAAAGATGAACACGTAACATCACCATGACATCTGCACAATGACTATAATATAATTTTTTTGCTGTTGTTGAATTTTGAGAATATGTCATACTAACTGCTCACATAAGTTATGACGCTGTCGACAGGCATGTACCTGTTAGGACATTTATGAAAAAAAGAGACCATCCTGTGTGGAGAAATTGTTCTCACTAAGCTCTGAGAACAGCACGTCGACACCATAATGATCAATGCATAAACAACCCGAAAGTACGAGAGTTGTGTGAGCCAGTGAAAGCGAATGTGTCAGAGGGTAGGGGTCATGCAGATTCTTGATGAAGTTTTGCGCTGATGTTGGTTGTCTGTCGGAAGTTGTGTTTTCAGTAATCATCTTCAGTTACCATGTCGACTGGTAAAGACATTCATGGACTTCACCTTCTATGTGTCAGCTGTTGCACCTGAACATTTCCAGTGTTTTGTGTTCCCATTATAACCTGCTAGCTCTTCTAGAATATTCTTTTTTTCGCTTCCTGTGCTTTGTTTATTATTTTGTTTACCAGCCTTTATCATTTGTACTCGTTGTTGTCGTGTCAGTACATGTCCTGTGAATTTTGCTTGTGTTTTCCTCTCCTTTTGTAAATAATTGCCCTTAGTGATTTGCTCCTTAAGGACATGTGTATATTTGTTTGTCTGTTCCTGAGCGTTAGAGTATCTGTCTTAAGAACCACTTTTCTGTGGCTTCCACAGTCTTCACGAAGAACTTTGAAAGCCACTAGCCCTTCGGGCTACTGAAACATCAGATGTCACTAGCCCAAATCACGTTTTCCTAGTCCGAAGTGCCAAAACATAATTAAAGGAAAATAAGAGACAAACATGTTCAAATTGGACTGTAAAGTATTTTAATCACTATTGGTATTTCTATAAAAACAAATCATCACCTCAATCCAGCCTTCCGATCTTTCCATTTCTTCTCCCGCATCATCTTCTCCT
>JAWQUT010000002.1:482835-505335 GCA_033807755.1 Ellobium chinense | reverse complement strand
CTCCAAAACTCTAAATCGCTGGTGGATAGGAAAACTATTCTAACTGATATCTAACTGACTGTCAGTTAGAATAGTTTTCCTATTCACCAGCGAAATATAGATTACGATTTCATCCAACTGGTAAGTCCGTCTCCAAACACAGTTGCCATTTTGCTCCTTTCTCAAAACAATTGTGGTTGACATTGTTACAAGTTGAGTGTATTTTACTGGCGTATTTTAATCAGTGCTTCTGTCGTTTTTATTTATGTGGTAGAAGCACAATGGTATGCTGTGATACGTCTATGTCGGTGTTGTATTTCCTAAACGAGACAAGATCGTAAGTGGGATTAAGATAATCGACCGAGCTATCCAGGTATCCAGCTTAACCATGAAGATGCCTAGAGAGTTCAGGTGTTCATGTAGCCTGAAAGCTCGAAGTACATCTTACGAATTTCCTTCAAAGACACGCCATCTTAATGTTGCTCAGCGTGTGTATCGGTAGAGAAAAGATGGTGTAATGGTTAATATGAGGGTACTGTGTCCAAGGCAGCATGGTCAGTCTTTGGGTCAGTGTCATTATATATATTATATACCAGCTTATTCTAGTGCGTAATCGTCTCAGGTCTACTTTTATGTCCATCGATTTTACATGATCTCGTTGCATACCGGCCCTTTTTTCATGTCGCTGGGTGTGAGTTCGTGCTTAATGAAAACTATAGTCGATTCAACCTGCAAAACCAACTCATGCAGAGCAAGCGTGATTATATCTATATAGCTTTCTAAATGAGCTAGAGCGATTACATTATCTCGAGCTCTGTTTGAATCGGAACAGGGTGGTATCTTCCGGTTTACCGTGTTTCAACATACTAGAAGGGAGAGATCTTCGTCTTGTGCTGCGACAGACATTGTTGGAGGTGAATGTGACAGAAAGCAATACAACCTTGGGGAGGAGAAAAATTACCAAAGAGTCGTGCTATCGCCATGCGAAATCCTAGTAAACTGATTTCAAATTGTTTAAGCTCCTCTCGGCAAACCTACCTGGTAAGAAATTCATTAGCACCATGTGGCTACATTTCCCGTATTGCCAAACAGCCTTATTTCACATCAACTCATCTGAAACGGTTTTCTTGGGTCTCAACTCATATCGACAATTCACTAACGTTTAAAAGCTTCGTCTTAAGCAACATTGTGTAACGTATGGCATCAGTCGAAACTAGCCTCATGTCGCGGAACACAACAGTTTCTACCCATACTTATTGGTTCTCGAATGTAAATGTACCCACACGGCCTGTTCATGAATATTCAATGAGAAAGGTCTTCAACCATCGAGTTTCTAGAGCCCACCTCTCCAAGACCTTAGAGAGGATGAAACTGGAGCTGCACTGGTATTGTGACTTCTCGAATTCGAGCGAGCGATTTCCCTCTGAGGAGCACACGGGTTAGGATGCCCTGGCCGATCCTCGCTCCTTAGATCTTTTAAAACCAGTCTTCAAGACCGGGAGCATTGAGCGATATTTTATACTTAGTATCTCCGACAGAGTGTGCAGGAGACAGTCGCAATGGCCGTTTGCGTAATCTATATTACGTTAATAAACGCACTGCAGTAATCACGGCAAACTCCTAAAACATTTATAGTGTCCACTGCAGTTAACGCAGTACGTTAATTAACGCAAGCGTTATGCATACGGCCATAGAAGTTGGGCCATGTTGTCTTCCTCAGCTTCTCTCAGCGCAAACACCTTTGTGCTCCTGGAGCAGTCCTGGGTCAAGAGGATCTCGTCATAAACACGCATCTGCTGTGCTTGCATTAGGATTTGATTCAATTCATTTCATTTGGGTACTATCTTTTACGGCAGGGGCGTAGCCGATTGAGGTAATTCGGATGTGCGTCCTCGTAAAATTACAATATAGTTCTAATACGTGCATAACATCTTCATAGCACGTAGCATAAAAATACTCGTTAATTGGAAGTCATTGCAAATATAAGGTATAAGTGTGAATAATAGGAGATCGTTTGACCAACATGACTTAGGAAAAGTTGATCTGACTCTGACCTTACAATGCGTGTTTGGTCTTCGAAGTTTGGTCTGTTTGTCTGTTTGTCTGTCTGTCTGTCTGTCTGCCTGCCTGCCTNGTTGTGAGTAAAACTTCTAATATTACGCAAGTACTTCAACACTTATGACTGTGACATACCTGAAATATGCTGTGTCGTTTTGAAGTGTTCCCTGAGCTTTGAATTAACACTGCCAACGATGTGAGTGTAAGATCATCATAAAATTATTCTCGACACTTAACATAAACTTCGCAGTCATTAAAGAGTTTAAATGTTAACGTTTACAAGATATTGACTAGGTGAGCAATAGTTGTCAAATGCCAGAACTCAGCTATACGTAGGCTTACTTTGGATATCATCTCGTGTCAGTTATTTCGTTTGAAACTTGTTGGTGCAGCAGTGAACTTTTTGGAGTGGAGGAGGGAGAGGGAGGAGGAAGAACTAGCCGGTGTTGCGTAATGATGACAAAGGTTGCTTCATTGAATTGTCCTTCCTTCTGTTAATCAATACAAAAAAAAAAATCGCAAAATATATACTATTATATCACCAAGCTTGAGAAAACAGTTTACCTGGTTCCAAAAGATTAGGAACTTCAATAATATAATTCAGTTGTTAAGAACTTGAACTTATGCATACGTTTGCGGATAGATATTGTCTGCGAATGCTACAGATTTCAATTATCTCGGTTCTTTGTGTAATGGCTGAAAAATTAACAATACATTTCTGACAATAGCAAGCCTGGTGTGCGTCTAACACACTAGTTCCGGCACTTAAAATTTTTTTACACAGGTTTTCAATGCTTTTGCTTTGACAAAATAATGTTTGGCACCTAAATCAATGAAATTTGCAACAGTAGCAGATTACCTAGTCTATTGATGTGCTCTATATTTTATTTCGGCGTTTTTTAACTCTTCAAATCATTTCTTTGTGGCATGGGAGGGGGAAGAGGAGAAGGGGTGGGGGAGCAGGGCGGGGGAGGCATCCAGTATACAATATGTGTGCTGCATTGATGAACGGAGCAAACGATGGCATCATCTTTATCATCTTTCACAAAATATATTATAATAAAGTCTGCTTTTAAAGACTTGTATCCAGCCAATAATATTCCGTCTTGTAAATTCACATTTTTAGTCAGCAGCCAAGATCGTCCAGTGCCCTACTGAATCCCTTGGGAAAAAGCACCGCTGCTCCCGTGTTAACAGACATTGAACAGTTCTACAATCAGACAGTGTCTTACCCTGCCCCTTGCCATAAAATTTTATTTACGGGTGGACTGAGAAAATTGAGGATTTGTGCATAAACGATCGTAAGAGATCTTACCATCATAAGAATTACATTACCTCTGCATGTTGAACCTTACTGAGGGTGCATTCAGCACCGATGCACTGATGTAATTTTTACGATGGTGAGAGATCTCATCGTTAATGCTCTGGCTCACAAATGTCAATGACAAACTCTGCATTGCATGTTGAACACCACTAAAAAAGATTTCAGCACCGATGCACAAATATAACTCTTACGATAGCAAGAGATCCCATCGTTAAAGCGCAAGCTCCCAGAATCGTATATTACTACCGTTGTCCATTCCACGAAAAAATTTAAAATGTGATTTTTCTTTTGGTACACTTCAGGGCACAGGCTGACAATTTGGCCTTTGACACATAGTCTAAGTTAATCTTATGGAATAACATTTTTTTTTTTGAAATTTTGTCCATTATTACTAAGTAGTAAATTTACTAATTACAAGACTATACTAATCCGACCGATTTCATCATGAGGTGAAAAATAGGATTTACAGCACATGAATAACAATTCAATTCAATTCAAAGGTTTTATTAGGCCTTAGGCCAACATCATACAGTACAATACAATATTACTTGAGTACAGTAACGTTCAGTAAAAGTGCTCAGTGGCGCTCGTGGGCTTGAAAATGGCACAAATGTAAGAAATTCCCGAATCCATTTCTGATTGGCTTTGGGACTGATTGCTGTCAGCATGCTACTCTAGATCATGCCCGAAAGGTGATTTGTATCACGCAATAAGCTGCTTTTCTGGTATCACCTGACCAAATTTTGTGTATTGTGTCATCACAATTTCTTTTTTGTTTGATATTATATAGAAGTGGAGATGTTAAAGTAGACTATAAAGAGCAGAGAGAAAATCAAGCTTGACACTGCACGAATCACATTTTTTTTAAAGTTTACTGAGACTAGTTCTGGAGTTTCCTTTTTTGTTTTTTCAAAAAAGCTCACCAGGACTAATTCTGGGGTATCTTATTAAAAGACCACATATGTAAATCAAAATAGTTGAATAAAAGTTATATAAAATAAAACACCAGAAGTAATGTATTAAAACGTGAAAAATTGTGATTAAAAGCGTCGCAAAACAAAAACAGCATGCCTTTTTTTTTGTTTAAGCGTGAAATTGACTCCACATTCTTAGTGATACTGTGCAGGATTGTGGCTAAGCTGTCTAAAAGCGGCTCCTGGCTTTTTCACTTTTGGACTCGGCTTTGAAGCAAATTTACATCCGAAAATACTACTTGCTACAAATCATGTTTACACATCGTTAAGATTTCCAGTCATGACGTCATTACGTTATTTCTGGGAACATTAGGACACTCAGACGTCTGTCTGTTGTCAGCTTTTTAACCAGGTCTTTGCGTTTCAAGATGGCCGTCGGTAGTTCTGAAGATCGCACGTCTTGCGCTTTGCCTCTCCATGAGCCAATGCATTAATTGTAGTAACTTAAGTACCAAACTTTAGATAGATACAGTAGTCTGTTCAGTCGGTCTCCCATGTGTTGATACCTCGTCTTCGTCTTTGTTTGGTTGATCGAAATTTCATTAGTATAAAGGGTGCGCAGGTGCGCAGTCTGTGATGTGATGTTGCAGATATAAAAACAAGACATCCATGCAAATTTGTTCTGATTGCATTATCCCAGAGTTCGTGTTTGGTTTAATCAAATAAGTCTTACGAAAGTCAAATACTGATACAAAAAGGGGTAAAGTTAAACGAAACATACGATATAGAGGGTAGCTCTGGTCGCAACTCCATTGAAGCACAGAAATAATCACCATTAGTGGGAAGATGTGATTAAGCAACGGTTCTATATTATCAGTTTTCATATTGAAAATAAACTGTTTCCTGGAAAAGCGTAACACTTAGGTAATAAATAAGCATTAAGTCAACTGCCATTACAAGATTCGATTATAATTTCCAGTGAGGATGTATAGTTGGAGTATCTTTTGCATATAAAGGTGTTTGCTATTATGTAGAACATGTAAGCTCACACGTTTGACATAACGCGAGGTTGTCTTACTAATTGTATGCTGAGGATATTTCACACGGGTGGGTTATCTTTATATATGAATGAATGAATGAATGAATGAATGAATGAATGAATGAATGAATGAAATGAATGAATGAATGAATGAATGAATGAATGAATGAATGAATGAATGAATGAATATAAGTCGGTCAATATTAATCTATCATTCAGTCAACCCACCAATCAGCCAGTAATTTAAAGTTGCTGCAGTTCTTTCAGTCTTTGCCTTTTTGTTGCAATAGTTTTAGTCGATAGTGGTGGCTGTATGCGTGTGACTCTTTTTGCTATTGTCGCTGTTTTTTGGACGTTATGGTTATTACAATTGCTGCTGCTACTGGTGTTGCTGCTGCTGCTGCTGCTGCTGCTGCTGCTGCTGCTGGTGTTGGTAATGGTGCTACTATTTTGCGTCAATCGTTTCTGGCTCTTTTGTTATTGAAAAAAAAAAGAATCATATATGACTTTCACAAAGTTTTAGCCTAGCTGTTAGACAAAGGAAAGCCATAGACCAGGAAGAAGGGGATGGGGCGGGGAGAAAGGGTTGATGAGAAAAAAGCAAGAACTCTGTAAACAAGATAATTGGGCAAGACGGAGAAATTTAATTTGTGATCCGAAATGAGCCTTTGGGTTTCAAACATTGGCTCTTGTTCAAGAGAATACCAAGATAGAAACAGTGAGGACGTGTATGTTAGACAGACGAGGCGTAGTCAGCGAGTGGAAAGTGGAAACGATTCGGGAGGAGGGGGAGGGGAAGATGAAGTGGAGGCAAGGGATGATGGGGTATTGTTGATACAATCCTGCGCCAACTCCACTTTCATTATTCTTCTCTTCTTTTCTGTATTTTTTAAAAATCCTGAAGGGTTAATCATGGATTCTCATTTTACTTCACCTCTTTCTAAGATGTAGGTGGCCAGATGAATTACTGTCACTATTATTTCCAATACATATAGGCTATATGTTCCTCTAATATACGTTTGTTGATTGTACCTATAGTACATGAGCATACTAAAACTATTGTTGTTACTAAGATGGATGGATTCTAAAATTTCCTCTCCCAAACTGCCGTGCACTACGCCTATGTTTTCATGACACAGTATGCTGTAACCTGTCTTGTGTTGTATGTCAGATGTTGTAGACGCCAAAGTCTGGCTAACTTCACTTTCTGGCAAACATAATGTTCTCTGCCTTTCTTTTCATATGAGTTAGATTCCAGCAGTTTTTAACGTCACTGAGACAGCCAACGCTATTCACTACCTCTTCGCTGCGTCATGTTTTTTCAAACGCTAAAACGCACCAGGTTTTCATGATTTCCTTAGAATGCACGTAGGCTCTATATATATGCCTATTAAATAGCGTACTTGGATGTCTTAAAATACATGGGAATGCTACTTCCAGGACGTACATGTACATCCAAGAGCTGTATAGACCAAAGGATTAGGGCACATGTATACTTCATGTTTATCGAAGAGGTTAAATGAGAAAGAAGAGGCGCAACGCAAGAGTTTTTTGCCATTTTCTATAAGATTGTTTTTCTGGCATAGGCCTACAGTCTTGTTCCGTATGAAATTCTGTAAATTTCTATCAGCCACTAGTTGAAGAGGAAGGCAGGGTGTTATGTTATGGGAAGTTGTCCCGGAATCCTTTGACTCTTGTATCCTAATCCCCACCCCCTTCACACACATAACATTGCGGATATAGGGGGATAAGTCTTAACCCTGGTTACAGGGTAGTATTAGTTGGTATTGTGAGTGACATTCCTGAGATTGAACGTTGTAGTTATTTGAGTACATCTGACTCCCTTTTTTATATCGCAACTGAACAGGGACATAAACAACTTACCGATTAAGCGGAGAACGTGATGAACGGTCCTGTGAACGTTTTTTTAGCATCCACAAAGAAACTACTCTGCTTTCTTCAAAATGTTGCGACTCACCGTGAAATTTATTTAGACGAGGTCGACCGTAATTGTTGGCTTCAGTCTCCTTGAGAAGAATTTTGTGGTCAAAGTGGCAGGAGTACAGAGATCATTTTTTAGATCAATCAGAAAGAGACAGCTACTTATATTTATTTATTTATTTATTTATTTATTTATTTATTTATTTATTTATTTATTTATTTATCTATCTATTGACAAGCCAACAGAAAAGCCCCGAATAGAGAATCAGTCTTTTGAGGAAAATATTGAAGGAAAGAGAGTTAAATGAACATAACGAAACACACACGTCGAGTTTTCTGAACAGTTAGACAAACAGCGTCAGAATGTCGAGGACAAGATGGAGTTTAAGAGAACAGGAATGACTGGGCGCCGCGGCTGTGGCAGTCAATGTCTCTTACACACCAGGCACTTGAGAAGGAGTAGGCGAAGGATTAGTCAGTGTGGGAATGGTACAGTCAGTAAGAGTCAAGAGTAGTAGACATACTACAAGAAACCCTGAGAATATTAAGAGCCATCGGATATATTGGACAGCATTGTTCTAGGAGAGCTTTAACCATATCTTGAACAACACAAGTCCAGTCACGGAAGTGAAACAATCGACCCAGCTAACAAGATGAACATCTTATTGATGGAACGTTGCTGAAAGTAATTCTACTGTTAATTTATAGGACGTCGTGAAAACTATCTCGCTTAGACTGTCAATTTTAAACACTTTTGAGATCTAGCCTTCGGAGGCCTATGTCTGTGACGTCATGACTTTGCCCAGTTTCCGAATCTGTTGCTTCCCCTTTTGGGGTGTGGGTGTTTGACGTCTTGAAAAACCAGCGTCCTTCTAATTATCAAGTCCAACAGAAGCACAATGTTGGCGGGTCAATAGAATGAGGCCAGTCAAATGCAAGGCACATTTCTTAATGGCATCGACAAACACGGGCTTTCTTAGATGGTTCGGTAGCTCTCACTTGCATAGAATTTTAGAGTTGTCGGCCTTGTTAGAAAATCTAGGCCTTAACAGCAGGGCGAGAAGAACTGAAACAAAATGTTTGTTTGAATGCACTTCTTCGTATGTAAACTGAAGCTATGAAGGCTGTTGTAAAGCTAAGTGATAAAGGGCCAGTTAAAGCTCTGAATAAAATTTGTCGTTTGTGTAAAGCTTTTCAGTACCAGTAGGTTCTTTTATTTTGTAAAACGACTAGATCTTAATCTAGAACATTAACAAAATGATCACTTCTATGATATTATATGACAATTGTGTTAACCTATCATCATCTTCTTAAACGCATTTCATTATTTCCTCTAGTGGGATGATATCTGTGGCGGTATGCATAATTCTTATGTTAGTTAACGCACTGCGGTAATCACGGAAAACTCCCAGAACATTTGTAGTTGTGCGTTAATTAACTTATGGATTGTGCATACGTCCACTGTACTATAAATGGAGTAGAGTAATGAGGAATTTTGTCGAACTTAGACTTAACTTGTTTCTCAGAGTTTTGAAAATATGAGTTAGTTCTAGAAGGTTGTTTAAATTTAGTGACTCATTTGTGAAGGGGAAGCAATAGAAGAATCCATACTGGATCATATTTTATTGCAATTAAGGGCCTTGTGCACCAGCCTTACCAACGTCGCGACTGCTTTACTACGTGAAAAACACTCCTAGTGAATGCATTGTGTCATTGGTGAAGACTTTCCAACAAAAACATTTTCCACTTCCAACCACATTGTTCTGTACTAAGCACCTTGCTAGATGGGCCTGTAAGATTTTCCTGGATATCTTTACAACGCTTTAAAGCACACGCTTTGTAGATTTGCATGCCATATTATCGTAAGTTAGTCTTGCGGGAAACATGAAACTTCTGTCCATCATCACTAAGTGATACAATTATTGACCACAAAATTGTAATAATCCGAATGGTTTGAGTACGCAGAAAAAAAAAAAAAAAAGGATTTACAGTACACAGTCTAGACTAGATTGCTCTGTGAATAGCTCTCAGGGATTTCGAAAGGACACACGTTTCTGAATGGCTGTGCGCCGGCTGATTTCTGTTAACCTACTAGTAAGGTTCTCTCCATGGGCGATTTATGTATTATTATTATTCAGTCAACCACTTTTCTGATATTCGTGAAAAAATGTTTGTACACTGTTTGTACAACTTAGCTGTTGTTCTTCTTCTTCTTGTTGTGTTGTTGCGTCAAGAAGCACATTATGATCGAGCTCGCAAAACATTTTGGGCGGTGAGTGCAGTGCGTGCAGGTACTGGTAGGAGAGAATTTGCTATGCGATAATTTTCGTTGATCCGTTTTTCTATAAAATGTTCATGATTGTGTAGATAGGTAAAAGCATGGCAAAGAGAAAACCAAGCTTATTACAGTACTGTATTGCACGGATGATACACACACACACACACACACACACACTCTCTCTCTCTCTCTCTCTCTCTCACACACTCTCTCTCTCTCTCTCTCTCTCTCTCTCTCTCTCTCTCTCTCTCTCTCTCAAGAAGATTTATCAAAGCCTGATAAGATCGGTCGAAAAACGACGAAATTATATACCTAAAAAGCTTCCTGTTTGCCGTGGAGAGGACTTCTTAGTGGCAAAAGTAGGCATTCTGCACACAGAGTCTCACACGTTATGACAGTTGTGATCTTTGTCTTCCTTCTTACCTTTCGAGCAGCTCTTCACTTTGGAATAGTGGTTATGACGTCAGTATAAGGGGAGAGTAATTATTTTACCTATACTGTATTGTTGTCCTTGTTACCCTCAATTGATTTTCGTCCGGTCCCCTTGACATTTCGTCACCTAATTAGTATATTCGAGCTTACTGGTGATTAATTTCAGTAATTGGAGGCCAGGCTTGGGGATGGAGGGGAGGGGGAGAGAGGATTAGTTGTTGTTTGAAGGGGTGGGAGTGCTGGGTAAGCTATCGTTGACCTGATGATAAATCGGTCATATAGAGAGTTTTGTTTGTTTATCTCTTTGCAAAGAGTAAACAAAGTATTCTAATGTATAGGTTACAGCTGGGATTCCATACTGTACGAGTATAAATGTTGTATCTTCGGCGATTTTTTTTAGACGTATTCAGCCCCGCGTTCTTGATCTGTCTGGAAACTGATTAGCATATCTGTGGCTGTCGTCGTCGTCGTCGCTGTTGTGATTATTATTTGTTTTGGTTGTTGTTGCTGTTGCTGTTGCTGTTGCTGTTGTTGCTGCTGCTGCTGCTGCTGCTGCTGCTGCTGCTGCTGCTGCTGCTGTTGTTGTTGCTGCTGCGAATTTATTCCATGAAGTTTACCTGTCATAGCCGTTATAGCCGTATTCTAATGTTATGGACTATTTAACAAAGTCTTTATTCTCTCGTCTTAACCCGAGAGTTGATCTTAATACAGAACTCCTTGCATCCTAAGGGATGACAAAAATAGCATAATAAGAATGAATGGCAAATAGACAAAGATATAAAATCATTCAGCTGATTAATAATTGGATGTCTCACTGTCCCACAGTTGAAAACGAGATATTAATCGCTATCTTTTTTTTTTTTTTTTNNNTTTTTTTTTTTTTTTGATAGTGATTTTTTTTTCGTTCAGTGGTATACTATTCATGAATAACACATGCATGGTACTAAAGGTATACGTATAATCATGAAAACGGGACATAAAATATCTACAATAGGCTAGAGCGAACTATGTACATAATATCGGCCATCAAACGGAAATCATTTTTGTGGTCTCAAAGAAGAGTTTGCCCATTAATGTTGGAATCTTTGTTACCACCGTTACTGCATCTGTGCTGAGAGCACCCCTGGTAGTGTTCAACTTGCAGTTCATGTTATTTTTTTTAACGTGGTATGATATCCCATTTTTAATGCGTAGGCTCTCGGATGTCTTGATTTAAAACTGGCACGCACAAGAGTCAACAGTGACTCATATTTCTTAGAAAAGTACGTCATTTAATCTCTACCCGAAGTCCTTCATGTGCACATTTTTCCCCATTTTGGTCGCACTAGGAACATGAAAGGAATTAAACTAGAAATTTCATGCAAGACAAGCAATTGTATTAAGGTAGGCATTGAGTGTTTTAATGCACTCCTTTAGCCCCGTCATAAAAGTAAAGCCCTGCTTGGTGGAAATTGGCTTGACGCATTCTCGCTTAATGGCTAAATTTGTCCAAAAAAAATGATAAAGTATTTCTAAGCCGTTTATGTTGGTGTGAAACACCGTATTCCACAGAGATCCAAGTGACGTCTGGAGAAAAAAATCGGAAGTGTTAGAATAATTTTATTATTGCGAAGAGGTCATAAGACTCAGTGGGCGTTTCAGCTAGCAACAATGGTAGGGGAAGCCACACACAATAACAACACTCTAACATGTCAACACTAGGCGGCTTTTCGGTCTATCCAGACCTAAGTTCCTTCACCAAACCTCCACTTTTTCATGATCTGAGTCTCCTAAAGTAATTTTTCTTTTCCTCGAGAAATTAATTTTTTAAAATGCTGCCATGCTAATGGCAATAAGCGTGAAGATTCAAACTTTTGTGTCATCCATGCTAACACATCCAATACACACTACACACACTAATTTCCACCAACACGTACAGTGCTTATTTGATAACATCACCCTAGATTATACATGTATATGGGTTTCATACCTAATGTTACAGCAACTCGCCCACTACTCATTCGATAACAGGCTAGCAAATGCAATACACACTTTATGCTACAGCAACACATCCGATTCATTCAAACATACCGGCTACACATTCTCTAATTTTGCGTCAAGCTCCATGGTCGGTTGAAATACACACCTAATTTCCACCAACACGCCCAGTTCTTATACGATATCATGCAAACACATTATGCGTTTCACACGTTATGGTACAGTAACACACCCAGTGCTCATTCAGTATCATTACACACGCTAATGTTTTTTGTGTCAAGTTTCATGGGCGGCTGAAATCTTACCAACATGTCAACACTGGGCGGCACTTCGAGCTATCCAGACCTTAGTTACAGTACTTCACCAAGACTCCACTTTTTCATGACCTGAGTCTCTTGAAAATAATTTTTCGTTTCCTCCAGAAATCATTTCTTAAATGCTGTCATGCTAAAGGCAATCAGCGTGAAGATTGAAGTTTCTTGTCATCCACGCATTCTCCTGCACTTACAAGACTGCACGGTTAAATCGCTTTGGAGCTCTCAGGAAATGAAAAGCAGGGTTTAATCGTTGCAACTAAATTGAGAAACCTTTATTTTGTATTGGTTTGGCTTTATTGACATGTATATTAGGACTTCCACTTGTCCAGGATTTGTATTTTCTGTTTCGGGCATATGAAAAAAAAATTGTGAGAAGATTTTCTTTGTTCGAATGGCTACTGTATGAAGGACCATACACTATCTTTGTAACGTATGAGAGTAGGAGAGAGGGACATAGAAAGAATGGATAGACATTTCGTCGGGCGAACAGACAGAAAGATATCCATGCATACATAGAGCTTAGTCAGACGGATAAACTGGCAAACAGTTCTTTAAAAAAAGTAGGTGCGATAGACAGATAGACAAATGTGCTTGGAACGACGGACCAGTAATATTGTCGGCGATATGGCAGAAAATTAACTAAATTATTGATAATGCAGTGGATAGATTTCGTGGTGTCGGGATCCTTGAGCCTGTGGTCCATAGATCTGAGACTGATGTACATCTTGCTCATCTACTTATTTGTTTTCTCCCTGAGAATAATAGCATAATCCACAATTATTAAAAGCTACTTCGGTAGGTTCCGATAATACTCGAAATGCCAGAGTTCTTTTTGATGCTTACACATCACTATAATAATATGGGGTGTGTACAGTTTAGCGGCAAAAGGTGTATTGTGAGCATAGATAATCTGAGGTTTCATCACTGTTTATCGCAGTCCGTCCAGTCGAGTAGATAACTCTGCTCGAAACCACTCTGCTGCGATCATCAGCGCGTCTCTGGCAATACACGTTAAAAAAGATGGCGCAGGATCTCGGTCGCTAACCCATTTTTGTGAAATCGTACACAGCCGAAGTATATTTCTAACCTTTCATCAGTTTGTGACATATGGCCCTCATTGACTTCGGTGGTGTTATTAGAGTCCATTCCAGTGCAATACGGCTCAGAGCCGAAAACCAAAAGTAAACAAAACCATTGCTTTAACCATTGCAATTTCCAGATCTCCTGCATAAAGTGAGATCCTGGCGGAACGTAAAAATGATGACATTTCTGATTATGAGCGTGGCTCGGTAAATGCCCAAGGGTTAGAAGCAAGACGAACTCTTAAAGCATCCCTCCTTCACACAGAGCCAAACCCAGCTCCAACATGTTTTGTATCGATGACATTTTCATGACCCCATATTTGCCTTTGCTCTACAGTGCATGAAATGTGGTCCTGGTGGAATTGGGCAGTGTGTCGGCCCCAGTATTTGCTGCAGCCCACATTTCGGATGCCATTTTGGTACGGAGGAAGCGGAAGTGTGTCAGCAAGAGAACCAGAGTTTAACGCCTTGTTACGTCGTCGGGGAAGTCTGTGGAGCTAAAGACTCTGGCAACTGTGTAGCACGCGGTGTTTGCTGTGATTCAGGTAATATACGATAAGATAATACAAGGTAGGATAAGATAAGATAACTGATACAACGAGTATGCTGAGTTGTAGTTGTTTTTGCTGCTGCTGCTACTGTTGTTGGTGGTGGTGATAATGGTGATGGATGGTGGTAATATTAGTAATAGTGGTGGTGATGGTGGCTGTGATGGTGGCGGTGGTGGTGGTGGTGTTCGAAAAAGTGGGGTTCAGTGTCATGATGTTGTACTGCATTTCCTCCACAGTCACGTACAAGACTTTCCTCTGCGGTGAAGAATTTTATACATGTAATCTGCAGTATTCACTGAGCCTATAACGGACGATGTCGAAAATGTTTAGGGTTGTCACTGAATTTTGGAGCTAATATTTGTTGACATCTCTCAGCTAGAGGTGATGGTCTACCCGTACTTATTATATGTTGCATTTTGCTTTAAACTACCACTCCATAATTTGTATGATGATTTATATGTTTGTTGGTTTTTTTAATGTGTTTTTCAGAATCCTGCGCTGTGAATGAGCGATGCCGAAGAGACGACATCCAACTTCAAGGAGGTGAGGCCACTCGTGACGACATCCTCCAGTTGATACAGAAGTTGCTCCGCGTCAGGGATTACGATTAACCGGAAGCGCCAGTTACACATTAATCAATGTGTATTATAAGCGTGTCAGAGAAAGACTTAACAACACATGTATGACACGCTGTAGTCTTTAAACAAAAAAACGAAAAAAAAGTAAAAAAAAAAACACGGTCCCTTTTGCATTGAGAGACGACATAGACCAAGATTTGGGTTATTTTTCTCTTTCTGTATCTTCTTTTTCGGGCAGTTTGTGAGGTTGTGAAAATGATGAGTGGGTGAAATAAAAAGTGTGATAAAAGGGGATCTGTGTAGTTTGTTGGTGTGATGGTCGGAGGTGGTGGTGGTGGTGGTGGTATTGGTAGTGGTAGTTGTGGTGATGGTGGTGTGGTAGTGGAAGTTGTGGGGCTATTGCTGCGACGAAGGCAGCATCGATAGTAAACTGTTTGCAGGGAAAGAGAGAAAAGATGTTCTAGCTAAGTAAAATAAGGCCAGGAGAATGGCGAAACACAAGGGGTGGGCGGAGGAAGTCATCATATGCCAACCGTAAATTCTAGCATTTGAAACTCGAAACGAGATAGGGTTAAAAATGAAAATGAAGATAAGACTTTTGGTTACCCTTTCAGGAAATTGTTTTATAATTCCACACAATGCTGCACGTCTCACACATAATACAGATAAACACCAAAGATTTTGAATTAAAAATACACAATCAATTACATCTTTAACAAATGTCATGCAAGTCGCCGCACTGCAGTGCCCTGAATCCGCCTCCCCCACAAGGTACCTGTTCATTCACATCAAAAGTCGAGTCGGGAAATAGTGGTAAAGTGTCTTTCCCATGGTCACCACAACGTAAACCGCTCGGTCCGGGAGTTGAATCCCGCCCTCTTGGGAACTAGGTTTACTACACAGCCTTTAGAGTAGTAAAAGGACTATGACCATTTAGACTGTGTGCCTTATAATCGTTAGGTGGATGAGGGAAGGAAGGGGAGGCGATGAGTGGCCCTCTGTGGTAGTTTCGCAAGCTAATCTGATGGTTTTCGTAAGAACGGAATTCAGTTCTAATACAAGGGAGGTAATACAGACATATTTGGAGTGTATTTAGGTTAGTTTGGTAGTCTCCCTTGATGTGATATAGGTCTTTGACACCTATTGTTTCTTCTTTTTTTTTTATGGCCCTATTACTATTAACATTATTTTTGTGTTATTCTACATATACCACTGTGATTTGGGGAAATTTCTTCCATGGAGGTTAAAGTACTTTTTTTTTCTCCGATCTTTTAACAGGAAGAAAAAGGAGGGTCAACACCCAAAATTTTTCACAAATTACATGTCTTTTGAAAAAGATCACCTCAAATTCTGATTTGGTCCCCAATTTTGCATTTGGCCGATTTTGACCGCGCGCGAATACATAGGCCTACACATTTTATTTTTTTNTCTTTTGAAAAAGATCACCTCAAATTCTGATTTGGTCTCCAATTTTTCATTTGGCCGATTTTGACCGCGCGCGAATACATAGGCCTACACATTTTATTTTTTTATCTAGAAGGCTCAAATTGTACCTGAAACTTTAAAATTGGAATGCTTTATTTAGATCACAGGTCATTTTACACATTTCTACACCCTAACACTGGCTGGCAGGGCCCCAAAAAAGGGGGATTTTATATATTAGCGGATTAATTGGATTGTACACAATTAGTAATTTGCCCCTCTAATAGGTGTCACAAACCTATACCCCGCACAGCTAAACAATAACTGAGTTTTCGTTGACCATAAATGTTAAGGCGGCGCCAACGTGGAAGTTTTGCCTAGAATAATTAGAACGAACAGTTAATTCCACACTGACAACTAGAGCTGCACATGGATGGGAGTTAGGCATTGCACGCAAGAGCCAGTGGTGCCGAGGGTTAATTAACGTTAACTTCCAGAGAAACCTGTCGATGGCTGTGTTCAATACTGTGTTCTCAACGTCCATAATGAGATACAGTTTATCATGCATAGCCACCGAAATAACAATCGTCCTATTCAGCTTCGACATCATCCAATATTCAACCAACTAACCAAACACATCTTGTCATCCAACATCTTCCAAACAATAGTGAGTGACGAACAAAACCGGAAGGGAGAGGCCAGTGGGAGGGGGTGCCTGAGGTTCCATACAGTTTATTGTGTCTACGCCACTGACATATTTCATGACAAGAAGACATAATCGCTTACAGACATACGCTACACATGTACGTTAAGGGTCGTATAGTCAGTTACACTGCTATGGTAATTACACATTTTAACTACACTGCATTACTGTATTTTCAAATGACTTGTTTATTCTATGTAGCTCGCGATTCCTACATAGAGGACACGGTCCTAATAATCAAATTAACCTTGGCCCCTACCCACCCTATACAATGATAGCAAGAAGAGAAATAATAATTATTATTATTATATTACCTTAACACTCTTCATAATACATAGGTGAAGCAGGTCACGTGACGCTCTGAATCTCTCCAGTCACCTCATTGGATTCGTTCTGTCCAAAAATATGGTTGGTCAGACGAGTGACCCTGTTATGGGGTTTTATGGTGATGATGATGATGATGATGATGATGATGATAATGATGATGATGATGATAATGATTATGAATAATATATTAAAAATATATTGATGAACTGTCTACCAGCCGATTTTAAACAGAATTTAATAGTTACAACACAATATGGGGCAAAAATTTCACAAATAAAAATCACTGTCTAGTAAGAATATCCAGTAGTAAAAGCCAAATTTTCGGTCGCTAGACCTTCCTCAGGGCGAGTAAATAATATAATAACTAAATATCTAACATGCAGCTATAAAAGAGAACAAAGAGCCGACACAGTCTAGCAAGCGTACTCACATTCGCACACAAGCTCACGCATAAATAAGTGCATACAAATACATGCTCGCGGTCAGACGAACTGAAAGACATGCATGGGTCATGTAAAGCTACTTTAACTAAGGGGGAGGTAAGGGGGAGGGGGAGAGTGCGGCCCCGGGAAGGCACGAAATACAGAGAGCGGCAAGAAAAGGGAGAGTAGGAAGGGTGGGGTGGGATAGTCCCAAGACTGTGGAAAAAAGAAGATGGTGCCGTAGGGAGGGCAGGAACGAGGTAGGGGGAGGAGACCTACATGTACAACGACAATGGAATTAAGTGTGGAGTTTAAGAGTTTTAAGATGCGGTTCTCCAACATTGAGACCACCGTTGATGGAGTGGCATTTAAGCTGCCAGATCCGGGCAGATTCACGCTTCTCCATGTTTTCTTGGGTGGGGTTGTGGACTAATTCTACGCCTGTAAGTTGCATATCAGAGAAAGAGTGATTGGACAGGTTGAAATGAAGGGCAACTACTTGCTCAAGTTTTTTGGTTTTGGCGGTTGAGCGATGGTTAGCAAAGCGATTGCGTAGGGTTTGGGTGGTCTGTCCGGTGTATTGTATCAGGCATTGTTTGCAGGTGATTGTGTACATAACATTAGAAGAGGCACAGGTTAAAGACTGTTTAATTAGATTATTTTAATTAGTAGTGGTGGATGTAATGTGAGTGGCGGGGGTGACGAAGGCACGGGTTTTGCATATGGGTTGCAAACAGGCAGTGAACTCTAGAGAAAGAGTGGGCGTCTGGCATATTTTAGGGTGTGTTTTAACAAGATAGTTTGAGAGCTGGGTGGTCTGCGTTTGACAATGATGGGATCTGTGTCGACGATGGACCGGGTGTGCTCAGATTTTTGGAAAATCACTGCATGTTGTGCATATATGTTTTTGAGGCTGGGTAATATTTTATGATGGTTTACCACGAAAACAGGTCTGTTCTGTTGGTTGTTCTTGGCGTTGTAGGAGAGGAGGTGTATGCAGTCTAATTTGTGCACACGTTCCAAAATGGTTTGCACGAAGCGCTCTCTATATCCACTGTAGATGAGGTGGTTTTTGAAGAGCTTTTGAATTCAGAAGCGCGCTTGCGAAAGAGTTCGTCCGAAGAGCAGATTCTTTTAAGGCGGAGGGCACCGCTATAGACTATGGATCCAAAGATGTGTTTGGGAAGATCAGATTGTAGGTTGAGGTAAATGTGGGCGTCGGTAGGTTTGGAATAGAGATCAGTAGTGATTCCGGTCGGTGAAAGGTGCAGCTGGATATCAAGAAAAGGGGCCTTAGTGTGATGTAGAGCAACTGTGAATTTAACCTGGTTGTGTATGTTGTTGAGGTGAGTACTGAAATTTTCGACGAGGTCAGCACCAAAAGGGTACAGACAGAGGATGTCATCAATGTATCGTTTATGCCAGAGAGGCTGGGTGATGGAAGGGCACTGGGAGACTTTCCTGTTCCAGAGCCATTGCATAAAAATATTGGCATAAGAAGGGGCAAAGGGCGTACCCATGGCTGTACCTTGTATTTGAAGGAAATGTGAGCCCTCGTACTCAGAGTTATTGAGAGAGAGGACCAACTTCATGAGAACGAGGATTTCATCTATTTGTTTTTTAGTATAGTTAGAGAGTTAAAGAGGGACGTCTTTGGAGGCTGACATGCCCTCCTCGTAGGAAATGGAATTGTACATGTCGATGACATCTACTGTGAGAAGGCAGGCTGAGTCAAGGAGAATACTGTGGCTAGAGTTTAGATCTTGAATGCATTAAGAACATCTAGGGTATCCTTACAGTAAGAGGGACCAAAGTATAAAGGAACGAGAGGTTTGAGGATAGAGTCTAAGAAGTAAGAAGCCCGAGTAGTGGGACCATTGAGAGAAGAAATGATGCCACGGGAAGGGTGGGATCTATTGGGATAGGTCCTCAGAGAGGTTCAGTTTGTGGACCTTTAGCAGGCCATAGAAGTAGGGTGTCTGTACCTCGCCGTGGAGGATGCAATCTTTCATTTTGTCTCAGATTACATCGAGACTGTGTAGTTTGAGTATATAAGATCACTGTGTTGGGAAGTGGGGTAGGATGGAAGAGGTTGGTAAATGTCGGGCCTGTTAAGAAGATTGGAGATGCCGGTATTGAAAACGTCCTTGGAAAGTATGACAGTACAGCCACCCTTATCAGCTTCCCATGATGATGATAATGATGACGATGATGATGATGATGACGAAGATGATGATGATGATGATGATGATGATAATAAAAATAATAATAACAGTACTGATAATAACAATGAAGTTTATAAGTGTCCGATGCAAACAATTCTCGTTCACGTTATTTTGCTATTGAGAGCTTGCGCATTAATGATGGGATCTATTAGTGTATCGATGCTGAATGCACTTTTGGTAGTTATCACCATGCACAGTTAATGTAATTCATACAGTGGTAACGGATCCCATCGTCAATGCGCAAGTTATCAGTTATTACTCGTACGAAATGGGAACCAGACAGCTTCGCTGCCATTTCATAGTTACTGAATAGTAGCATTCAGACAACATTTCCCACCCACCCTTCCCTCACCCCCGCTTTTCACACACACACATACACACACACAGCTCGATACTCATATTACAGGAGGATGGGCTGAGAAAACATTGCGAACAAAAAAAATCTATCGCCAGGAATAACGACCAGAGTAATGGCTGTGGAAGTAGGGACAAAGAGTCTAGAGAGCACCTCAGCTTATGACTGCTCAGGTTGCTCGGACTACAAGGAAGGGCGCGATCCCACACTCTGAAGGACCTGTCAGAGACGGCGGAGAAGAAATTAGTATGGATATGAACCACATGCAACGAACAGTGAAATGTTGCACAGTAAGATTAAGTACATCAAAACTGCAACGTTCACTATGGCTTCGCGATGGTAGTGAGGAAATACGACAACCAATTATTTAGAAACTGGAGGCTGTAGGTTCAAATCTTTCCTGAGGCAGGAAAAAAAAAGCCGAGAGAAGTACACTTGAGAGTTATGACCCAAGTGTGGCCCAGCCCTTTTAGAGTGTCAGGAAGTCAAAGAACCGAAACACTTGCCAGACGTGAATATCTTCCTCTGACGATCTTCGGTTGCCTCGCTCTGCGAGAAATTGCATTTCTTATCTAGGACCAAGCTGCTCGCGATGACCGCCCCCCCCNCACCCCCAACCCTACGCCCCACATATAGAGTGTATGATTTGGCAACCATATTTACAACATGATATCATACGCCGAATGATGACATCAAGTTCTGAAACTTGGGATAATGTCAGTTTCATTTGTGTCATATTTTTTACAACAACAACAAAAAAAAAAAAATCACCTACTCCTGATTCGTCCGAAAATTTCATCAGTGTTGTTAAATTTGTGCCTTAGACTAAAGTTGGTACCTTACATCTGGAGAAAAGTCAGTCACAGAGGCCTAAACCTGGTGAAAAGATGCAACGAAAAGAGTTAGACCTAGCTGGGGAAAAAAAGTGACTTATGAGCAAACACGGGCAATATCCTTTGACCCAGCCAAGATGTGCTTGATTTAGGGTTAGGATTAATGTTTGCTAATCTCGTTACGGCGTCTTTCACGCCTGTCTAAGAGTGCTCCTCTCTCATCTCCTCCATTTGTTGCTGTTGGTCCGGGAAAGAAACTGATTGATTTCCAGTCCATCTTGCCTGCCTGCCTTCGACCAGCCAGGAACTGCACGCAGTCTTTATTTTTGCAATTACATGGCTGGTCATTGGCTTATCGGCGTATCAGACTACATTACCTTTCGCGGCAAGCCGCCAAACATCACTATGCACGCTTTCTTTGATATCACGCTAACACGATCCATATGATTGTGATATACTGTGATTGTGATAAAGATTGCTGGCCTGTAATTGTCGTTACAGCTAGCAATGACATTATGGTAAAACACGGTAACTTAAAAAAAATATTGATTTTGAGATGAAGCACCGGGTTTTAAACCTATGAATCCTTGTTGCTTTAATTAAATACACACATGTCGACAATAGGGATATTTCGAGCTCACGAAATTCGAAGTGAACGAATATAACATGCGGTAAAACTGAAACTTGAAATCAAATGGGAGGGTAACGAGTAATTTTTCAAAAGACTTTCATGAACTTGAGAAACCTTTTGTACTTTTATTTCTCCTTTTTCACCTCTGGAACTTAATAGGTTTTGTCTTATCATGATAGTAGACGCTGTCGATGCTAGACACACCCAGCTAAATGGGAAATAGTTGTGAGTCCATTTTGTTGTCAAGGCAACCGCAGCCATATTGATTGTTCCGCTCATCGTCGCAATCATAACTGGACAAGTCACAAAACAGTCAGCTGACTTGCTGTAACGCTACTGTAATTTACATTTACAGGATTTTGTTTTTTTAATTCCATCGCTTTGTAACAAGCCAGTAGTGAGTTGAGGTCTTTCCACAGTGCACTGTAGTGTCAGGCTAGATGACACCAGAACTCCGGCAAATTTCACAGGCAACATATTATATCAAGACACTCCTGCTTAGAACTTCATTCAGGATTAGAAGGCAGGCGGGGTAGGGTTAAGGAAGAGTCTGCAAACTTGAGGAAGGTTTCTAGACATTATTATAGTCTAGGAATTCGCTCAAGTGTGTTTTCTCTTTTCTAATCCTACCTCTTATCTTAAACCAAGCTCTTGGTGGGAATGTCCTACAATATTGCTCATAATGATAATAATAATAATGATGATGCGGCTTATAAGTCTCGTATCCAGGCTAATGCCCGCTCACGCGACTTCACACTATTATTACCCTCGCAGGTCTGATCATGTGCTTAGGGCCTCGCGCTAGTAGGAGCCCGGAGCCGGAGGCAAGAAAGTTTTTGAATGAGTGAAAAAAAAAAAAAGGAGGGATACGAAATAGAGAGGAAGAGAGAAAAAAGATAGTGGGAAGGAGCAAACTAATGTCAATTTTCATTGTTAAATCTGTTGCTATGGCATGTGCCTTTGGTTATTATGAAACAGAGCCCTTTCGTCATGTCAAAAAGATCAATTAATGAGATAACCCATGGTGCTATAACTCTGCTAGAATGAATAACTACTCTGTGTGTGTGTGTGTGTGTGTGTGTGTGTGTGTGTGTGTGTGTGTGTGTGTGTGT
>JAWQUT010000002.1:467357-482687 GCA_033807755.1 Ellobium chinense | reverse complement strand
TTATATATATTTATATATATATATATATATATATATATATAGAGAGAGAGAGAGAGAGAGAGAGAGAGAGAGAGATGTTTCTTTATAATTCAAGAAATAAACTGGACATAGTAGACCGATGTCAGCCAATGAAAATGAGTCATAAACAGGAAGGGAAAGGATCTGTCTTGGCCAATAACAGCGAATGTTTCAAAGTGTCCCCGATAAGAGTGGCAATGTTTTCCATTTTGATTTTGATTATACTAATAATACAGTGGACTCCGTTTAATCGCAGTTTCCGCTTGATCGCAGTATTTTCCACATAAGATATTGCTGTATTCCTATACAAATGCTTTTAACATTCGCAGCTCCTTTTTATCGCATATTTCCCATGCTCCTGAGGAGTTGCCGTGAAGCGGAATTGACTATATCTCAGAGGTTATGTTTTATTTAAAGTTTCTGATTTTTATCTTTGTGTGATTCACTCCTGTCTGACCTATGACTTCCTTCAAAGGGACAGGGCTAGTTATTTGCTTCGCAGCTAAATAAGTCTATATTATTTTGTTGATAAAATTTAAAATTTAAACCGCGTTTATTTTTCCTTTCGTCAGACAGTTTCTGAGAAAATATCGCAGGAATTTGGAGGTTATCACTCTGCGTGCGCCGCCACTATTCATGATGCGTGACGTCAAAAAACGAGGTCGGCTAGCAGAAGACCGGTCCAGACAGTTTGCGCATGCGTCTGCACCAATCGTCTGCCATCTTATCTCACTTTATGACGTCACACAGCAGGAGTAAGGTAGCGTATAAACGGTGAGAATCCCGACATTCCAGCGGTGGATTCTAACAAAGGGTCGGGGGAAGGAAAATGTACGCGCTTTCAAGTTTGAGTTTTTTGTTTAAATCATGTGGATTTTTTAAGCTGTACATATCGCAACTCTCTATCCCTGTCCCATTAAAGAACGTCCACATAGTTAACACGAGAAAGATATTATGGCAATGATGCCTCAGCCTTTTACCAGCAGGAGCAAGATCAATGGTGTAGAGAAGAGAAGACAGCATCGTTCATTCCTGCCATCACCTATCCGTTCGGTGTGATGATTGTCTTGGGACAAAGTATGTATGTGTGTGTGTGTGTGTGTGTGTGTGTGTGTGTGTGTGTGTGTGTGTGTGTGTATGTGGGCGTGTGTATGTGTGTGTGTAGGTGCATGTGTGTTTCATAGTATGTGTAGTATGTATGTTTGCATTTGTGACAGTGATTGTGTAAAAGTGTATATAAGTGTGTGTGGGTATTGTGTGTGTGGTTGGTGTATGTGATCGGTGTGTGTGTATGTATGTGTGTGCGTGTGTAGGCGCACGTGCGCAGATCGTGAGGGGCGGGGAAGAAGTTAATATGGGGGATGTGCAGGGAGTAACTGCGTGTTTGTGTCAATGTGAGCGGGCATGTTCATGTAAATACTAGTGAATATGACAACATGTTTGTTTTGATGACAAACAAAAAATAATCTTATCAGTCTTATTTTAATCTAATACACAGGCAACTTAAAAGCCACGAAGGAGCATAGACATCGTACATGTATTGGTCTAGTTACAAACTTAATCATAATATTATATCTTTTGCGCAGGAAATGAAGAGGCCAAATGTGACAGAAGGTTTTAAAAAAGAATAGAGAGAAGAACTACAGTAGTGATAAGCCATTCTTAATCATTAATGTGGCGAGATTCGATGCAGCGAACCCCCTGATTATAAAGATTTGTTCTTCAGAAGGTTATGGCTTTTACGTTCAATTCGTGGCTTCATCAATCTTGCATGGTTTTATTCCTTGGCGTGTCCTCATAATTACCTGAAACATGAGATTCTAACTTTGCGCAGATGGTAACTATATACTGCCGCTGAGTTCGAGGTATCGTGTGTTTAGAATAGGAGAAGCAACAGGGGATTGCCACGAAGAGTAATAATAATGTTAATAATAATATCTATAACCCAAAGAGAGAACATTTTTAAAGTCAGATTCAAGACAGGATACTTTCTGCTCAGTTGTTTTTGAAAATGGATGAAAAAATCAACCCTGTTCCTGAAAAGATAGACTTGAGCTACCCTCTCTTAAAGATATTTCATTTCTTAGCTTGGGAGAAACTTGTTATAAGCATGTCTACGAGCAGCCAGATACACCCAGCAGTCCATACTTTGCAAATACAGTACACGGATCCACAGTCATAAAAACAGCAGAGTTCTTCAAGTTGTCTAAGACTGACATAAAGTGTCTATCTGGGTTCTTCCCAAAACAGTGTTTTTCACACAGCATTTAACTTCTTGGAGGAAACAGTTGGCAAGAAGCGTTATCGGTTTGTTTTTTATCCATGTTCAGCCTGTAAGTCCAAGTGTCTAGAAAAAAACATATCCATACTCTTGGCACTGTTACTCATTGCTGATTTAAAATGCGTAATGTTGACCTAATCCTATCTTTGAGGTGTCTGCTAGATTAATATAACTTTGGCATTTACGTTCAAGGAAAGCTCAAAGCTGTCGATGCAACGAAGAGTCTCCGGTATCCTAATACCCAATGACGTCGTCACCGATAACGGTTCCAGCCCCGTTCTCGGATAATCCCACGAGGTTTGCCGCCAGGATTTCTGGGTCTGATTCCACTAGTGTAAGAATCCACCTCGCTTTTCCAGTCCGGGAGACCGTGGCGATAGACATCCTCCTCATAGTAGTCATCGTCGTACTCGCTGTCCGAGTCTCTGTCTCGACGTCTCCCCCGATACCGTCGATGGCGTCGGTCGTGAGTGGCATAGATGTGAAATTCTCCCCCTTCCAACTTCATGTTGACTTCAGTGAAAGGGTACCCACCATACGTCCTCATGAGTTCTGATCTCAAGAATTCGGGGATTCCCCTAAATTCTCCCTGTGAGTCCCGTACGTCGATGTTTACGATTCGTCCATACTCCAGCTCACACGTGACGTTAAAACCAGCCAGTCCGTAGATAGGTGGCCGATAAGGGGGATAACCTGGCACTGGGTTGCTCACCCCGGGGTATGCGCCATTAGGATTGTAGTAAGGAGGCGGAGAAATCAGCTCACCGTTAGGACCGTAGTAGAATGCCCGAGGTGGGGCATAAGGGTTCGGCTGAGGGGCTGAATGATGTCTGCGGTCGAGGACGTTGTTCACGACCAACGGAGCCGGCGGCGACATTCCCGGGGAAGTGGTTGTGTAGTAGCCGGGGTGCGGATAGTGGGTCCCAGAGCCCAACATGGGGTTGGCGGCCATGGGGAACGGGTTGGTGTTGATGGGGGCAGGCGCCATAGCTTGAAGTGAGGGAACTTCCACATTGCTACTGCCGGACACCTGGAGAGCTGGGACTTCCAGTAAAGGACGTTTGCCAAAACGTGATGAAACAACTGGATCTACCATTCCTGTAGGTCGGAAACTTTAAACCTCTTCAGTTTTCACAAAATATACAAAAAAGAAATCTGTTTCATCAAATCACATTGTGAATTGTTCGAAACAGCCATGATGTTATAAAAATTTTGTTTCGACAATCATGTTGTAATATAAGTCATTCTTATAGCTTGTTCCCGATGGCATCCAGCTTCCAGTTCTTCGACTGCTGTCACAAAATTGATGTAACTGTGATCCAAACTCTCAAATTCGATGGTACAGTCTTGAAAATAGCCTCACTTTGTCTGCGAGCTATCAGGATGCTGTGGAATAATGTAAAAAAAAGGACATATTTTACAGTATCCGTTTGTCAAATAAATGCGATTCACGGCCTGTGGGGCTATTAATAGGGAAATTTCTGTCCATTTATTAGTGAACCAATAAGACCTTGCATGACGTTCCATTTTGGTTTCCACTTTGCAGAAAAGTATTTTTGTCCTCTTTAGGTTGCCTGCCAGTTTTAAGCAGGATATTTCCTATACACTTTTTTGTTATCGGTAACATTTTGCGAGTAATAGGAGTTACTTATAAATGGACTGCACTTCAGAAAATCGACTGTAGCTTGGGCCGCATAATTAATCTGTGCTATTTATTGTTTCGAGATTCTGAACCATGTTGAATGTTGCTTTGTTTTTATTCGTGTGGCTGCGGTAGGTGCTGGATCTTTTCAGAGAAACAAAGCCAGTCTCTGCGGCTATCTTTTCTTCATTGTCTCCTAGGGCGTTGACCCTACTTTGAGAATGACATGGACTTGCTTTCCAAATGAAACTTAGCGAGTCATTTAAGCAGCCCCTATAATCAAAGTTCATCAAGGGCTATGATTCTGCGAAATGTCTATGAATTTGTGAATCATGAATGGTTTTAGTTTATGGTCACGAAGTCACATTCAGAATCGCTGCTTGCAGCTTAGAGATAATTCTCAAGTGCTGAGATAGATGTCAGTAGCGATGGACTGGCAAGGAAGTTATTAGAATATCTCAACGCCTATAAACTTCTCAAGGAGTCAGATTCAGAGTTAGGGAATCATGCATTCTACATTACTAGTAGTCTTTTTATAAGAAGCTGTGGATGATAGAAGCATAGCCCTGTGTTTGAAACTAACTGGGAGCATATTCTCAAGGCTGTGAATTTTCAACGTGTAGACATCTTTTCGGATGCGAACAATACAAGAATAAGAGTTTCAAACGCTAAATATTTCTTATTTATGTAGGAGTCTTTATCTGTTACTTCACAATCAGTTATTCTTGACAGCCACTTAAGTAATACAGCATTGTATCAGATAATCAAAACCAGTATTGTATAATACGGCTAAAAAACTACACCTAGTACTGTAACTAAAAATCTTAAACCTACCATATAAACAGAGCTCTTGCAAATCTGACACAACAAGGTCATTGTTCTTTTCTTATCTAAGAAGAGGTTAGGTCTCTCTCTTTCTCACAACACTTTTTCAGGTACCCTCGTGGCACTGGAGTGGTGTAACATTTTTTGTTGCGCCAGATTTGATTATTTCGTTCACGTCCACATTGCATTCATTCGCACTTCGCACATTCATTTGCCCTTCGCACATTCATTTGCTCTTCGCATATTTATTTGCACTTTGCATTTATGGCTCATTGTGACAAAGCTCTGGGGGTGCCTATGGAAATGGCATTGAGGGCGCACACAAACACAGCTCTCTGGTTGTTGGAGGTGAATGGTGAGGAAGGGGGAAAGCCCGCTTACTGCCATGTGAAGGGAAAGCGGAGAGGACGGCTGGAGGCTTATAATTATAACTAGGGGCACGGACAGATCTTTGTATGTGTCGCCGGGCGTGGGGNGGGGATGTGGGGGTGGGGGCCTCAGGATCGAGGCCTTATCCTTGTATACGCCGCCGCGTGCTTTGTGGTGCCAGGTTCTAACTTGCCATAAAAATGAATCCAGTTTAAAGGTGGCTATGCAGTTCTAATGCTCGAATAAACGTTAGGCTTGAGACATGAATCAGCATAGTACTGTAAAGTCTTTGTGTACCGGAATGGCGGTGGAACACTGAATTCCAAACCTCAGCCCTCCCGCTATGGAAATCAATAGGTTTGATAAAATAAAGTTGTACACACCTTAAAACATGCTTAAGCCTAATCTTATTCTAGTAGAGTAGATTTGTTGTTTTTTGGTTGTTTTTTTTGCTTAATTCCAAGATGTAGTAAGAATTTTAAAAATTGTTAGAGGTGTAAATGAATGAGTCAATGAAAATAATATTCTTCCCCGTCTGAACAAGTTATAAACACTAACAAATAGGACGAAATGAAAGGCGCAACAGCACATATAAACCGGAGTTTTGATTAAGCAAGTACTTCTTAGGGATAAAAAATTAACAAAGTAAGCAATGGAACCAGTGTTGCCACTGGTCATTGCTTTTTCCCTACACACAGAGTTGAAGCAAATTTAGTGGGAAAAAAATCCTACTGTTTTGCTGTGAAAAAGAAGAAATCCAGGCATTTCACCCACTCTACCCTACATTTCACGATCTGGCCCAACAACTTAGGAAAAGCAACATTCCCCTCTAAGTAAGGGAAAGCGTGTGTGCGTAAAGCAATTTTACCCTATCGCTGGGGAAAAGCCCCATTCGAGTGGCAACATTGAATGGAAGAGCAGGCTAAAGTGATCTTCATATTTCCTGATTGGCGTAGCTAATATGCGAATGAATAAAATAAAGACTTCCGGAAAACTTCTGAAATCTTTAAGATAGTTACAATAAGGATTTTCAAGATAACCAATAAAGAAAGACAAGCTGGAAAGGCAAGAGTTAAAAAATACAGAACCTGTTGTCCGATGTTATTATCATGAAGGCCATTTCATCTAAAGCGCTCAATAACATGTTTCTCTAATCGACCATCACTGACATCATCTAGTGCATTAGATATTGTTAGTGTCTGTAAAGTTTCAGTCATTCTGAGTTTATGTAGCAGATATCAGAGCCATTTTGGTGGGAATCATTTTCGTTTATTTTATGGCAGAAAGGAGACAGAGAGCAGCCAGTGGGGCAGGGGCACCGTGTAGAAAGGTGATGGAGTTTAGAGTGAGAGGACATACCCTCACATTTCCTGATGGCAACAATAAAGGGGACACAGATGGTGTGCGCTCTTATACTAGGTGAGAGGGTATATAAATAATGGTGGCAGCAGAAAAGGTCACCGGGTAGGAGGAAAGGAGAGATGTTGGAAATCCGACAACTTACTAAGTGTTCGTTATTTATGGACAGAACAGATTGATAAATCTGAGGGATAGTCTCTTCCTGCTTGACTGTAATCCTGGCGACAAAATATAGAGGATCTATGTCAGCAAGCGACAACCCCATGATAAATTTGATGGTCAAAATGAAGAGAAACCCCCAAGATACCTGTGGGACAAATTTATGAATGGAACGAAATGAGTGGACAAAATTAAGAGACACTTCTTAGATACAAGTGGGTGAACCCCATTATCTCATATCTTTGCATGTTATCAGTGACAGTAGACACGATCTATGTGGGCACAGCTTCATGTCCATGATAGCGGTAGTTGGATACGGGCGAACATGGTGTCGGAGATCAGTCTGGAACCATGGAAGTTTTCCAAGCGGAGGTAATGATGACAACATAATGCCTGAATTTGAATGGCATACCTGTCTTACGCGGGATAGATCAGTGAGGCCAGATCTGTTTATCTCCAACTGTAAAGAGTTGTTCTATAAATAAATAGATTAAATAAGCAAGCAAACGAAATGCCCCTGTCACTTCCCTTCGAACACACACTGTTTTCGTTTTTGCCGATTTAATCTTTGGATCAAATTGTTTTGCATTGCCCAGAGCCAAACAGTGTCTATACAATAATAAGTTTATACACGCCCTTTCCTATTGGAAAGTCCCTAGCTTTGATGCTTTGTGTGCTTGGTGACACATCCCTCTGGTAACACATCAACAAACGCTCTACATGCAGAGTGAATGTGTTATCAGGGTGTCGCTCTATTGTGGAAACAACCTCGGATTTAATATTATATTTTTTTAAAAGTGTTTTTATTGATTTGAAATTGATTGTGGCCACAGCATTCCATACTGCTCTTTGATGGAACCCGTCTTGTTTGCGTTGTCCGAAAGAATACATTCGTGATGGTTCCAAAAAATCTCGGGCTGATTATTCAGAACAAACAATAATATTAATAGGCTTACTTATCTAAGTGGTGGTGAGGGCTATGGTGATGGTTGTTATGAGGGTCGTGGTGGTAGTTGCAAACTGAATATCAGCTGACAAGAAATGTGATTAGTAAAGTGTCTTTGTCTAATTTACAATGTCTGTTCCGCCATTTGTTAAATGCTATTTTGCCCGCCCATATACCGCCCAATAAGGCCTCAGTAAAATTGATAAACTTGTTAAATCTGTTGTAAACTTGCTCTACGAAGACGAGGCGATCTTGATGATAGTTTTTGTCGTCCTTACGCTTTGAGTAGTCAAAAATGACGAGTAATAATATGCATTAAGAACAAGGCAAACAAGAATAATACCTATAAAAGAAAGAAAGAAAGAAAGAAAGAAAGAAAGAAAGAAAACACTACACTCAAAGAAGCAAGAACCAATAAAGAATTCAGAAGACCCAAAAGATAGAGAAAGACAAAGAATACAGAAAGTGAACAAAGAGAGAAAGAAAGAAAGAAAGAAAGAAAGAAAGAAAGAAAGAAAGAAAGAAAGAAAGAAAGGAGTACAATCTCTAAATCTGTTTCTAAAACTCACATCAAAACTGTTTATGTTCCCTCATCTCTCCTGATAAATGTATGTCTGAAGTTCGTCATTTAGACCCGCATTTCCTACCCAGGTAAAAATGTAAAGGTAAGCCTTACACCAACAGGTATCTTGGACCAGCTTAACTTAACTCAGAACTCTAAGCCAGAAGCGATCGATCTATTGACAGTGACTGTCACACAGTATTGTATTATAAATAGGGTATGTAGTAAGATAAGGTCTTCGAGTCCCCTTGCCTTCGTTTAAGACCCAGAATTGGCAGGTAACGCACAAGGCACTTGATCATGTCCTGGAGAGGGGAGGGGTACGTTACACTTAAGATTTGATTATAATGGTTTTCAATAAAACTTGGAGTGAAGAGGCTTTCACATAGCCGTGGATAGAAGTTATCGGCCATAGTACATGTTGAATGAGGGTGCTCGCTACTTTCGTCCGTATGTAGCAAACAATTATGTAACTCATAAAGACATGCATTTATCCCTGGTGGTCAAAAAAAAAAACAACGTTAATTAATTCAAGGTTCAAAAAACTTCAAGAACTGGGGAGAAACTGGAATGAAATTTAGGCAAGTAACAGATAGATATAGTCTATAAGTGTTGCAAGTTTCGTTGAAGACATGACGACAGAAATGACGCGCTTTGACCAATATGTCTGACGCACATCTGACCTGCTATTGCCTGTTGTGTGTTTTTAGTGATTTTCTATCTGATATAATCATATCATCTCGTCTTTTAACATTTGTATCATTAACAGGTATTATCCACCTGCTAATTTCAGTGGTATAAAATCTGAATGATAAAGGGTTAATTTCACTTAAAAGTTAAATCAAGTTTTTTGTTTATTTCTCTGTTTCCCAGCTACATGTAGATCAACATTTTGTTATAGTTATGGAAATGATTAGACCCATAGTGGAGTACATATTGCTTATCATGTAAATTTTTGACAGTGCGGATTACAAGACTGTTGCATTCACTCAGACACTTTGTCAGTTAGGCCCTTGACAGACGAGATGTAAAAAACGCAGCAGGAATTACTGCGCAGTCTGGAGATACATTGTGGCAAATGGGTGCGGTCACACGAGCGACAGGCAGTAGTTTCAGACTTGGCGTAGCAGATGTGTGTCGCCCACATTCTGGTACGCCGCGACACTCACCATGACCAAAGCCACCCTGACTCCATGTTGAACTGAGCTGTAGCGTTAAATGTCGCCCGTCACAAAAGTAAGCGACACCTTCTGGGCAGAATTTACTGCGCGACAATTGTAGCTCGTCTGTCAAGGCACTAAATGTACGAGCATGCAGGCAAATGAGGAGGAGACAAATTAACAAGCGCCAGGAGAACGAACTCTTACATTGCTTTTCAGCTTGACACTCAATTTCTGAAAAACGTTCAATACATTGTTTTGTCGTTGTACAAAGCTGTGTATACCTGTGTATTCTATACCCCGTTATCATTCCCTGGCCCTGTATCCGGTATCCGGTGCGAAGGCCCCTTGAGAGATCTATAATCGATTTTTGTTTACCCCCTTTGAAAGGCGTGACACGGAATCTTCTTTTGTGGTGGGGTGCGTCGCCATAGAACTGTCCCATTCGGAATATTGCCTCCCCACAAGTCACGGCTAGTGGGGCAGAAAAATATTACTTAAATATCACTTGGTAGATACAGTAGGGTTGCTAAAATGGGGTGATACAGGGGCGTCTTCACTGTGTACCCCCAACGGCCGTGAGGAACAGTGGGTTGAGGGGGAACAAGGCCATGCCACACAAAGGGAAGATACTCGATAAAAATGGCAGCGCTCTAATCGACACCTTTCAGGTTACAGGCCTGTAAAGGGATAGAAACCTTTTTTCCCTCAATGGGCTATATATTAGCATTTTGTGCTGCCCTCTGCAATCTGAACCCAAATTTTAGCTTTCACCCAGACCCACATCAAATTTAAGCTCATTGTGTGGCCCAGACTTTAAGACTGACCCAACCCTAGCAAGCCTACTGAAAGTATGAGCTTGGTTGCTATTTGTAAACAGACCCTACCCTTCTCACTGGTCAAAGCCAAACCCCTTCTCTTCAACCTGAGCACATCCTTGACCTGACAGTTCCAGCTCAGGGCTAAATAGTGCCTGACAAAAGAATCCAAAATAGACAGTTTCCCATTCAATCAAAATTTGTCCCCTGGACTGGAAGAACACTGGAAGAAGGACATGCCAAAAAAAGGGAAAATGGGAGATGAAATGAAAATGGGAGATGAAATATAACTCCTAAGTAGTAGGACCCAATAGTGAAAGTAGAAATATAAGACACAGTAGTGAAAGTAGAAGTACAGGCCTGTAACCTTCATAGCCAGGATCGGAGAAAGACAGAACGTTTTGTCGAGAGGAAAGTAACAGAAGAGTTTCATTCCTAATTAAGGCAACTGATATTAGCGATATTGTTGAACGTTCGAGTCCTAAAATAGAAAACGCTGTTACGATTAGATACTTGAACTGTACAGGCATTGTAGTAATGAGGTCCTTCTAAACGGATGTTACGTAACCTTTCTGTTTTCTCAATTCACAAAAACCCTCAGTAGACGATTCCTCTTCAGACGGAAGACTGAGACCTGTGTCATCCATGACGTATGAAGATATCAATGTTTTTTTCACTGTTGGCTATACAGTATATGGTTTTACACCTCTCATTAACTTATCCAGGGGTCCACGCTTTCCACACATATTGTTTAGCTCTTTCTCCAAATTTTGGCACAAAGAAAAATACCCCTAAACCAATTAGATTCTGAGAACTTAGGCAGTGAAGCGGGCTATCTAATATTTTAGGCCATTTCGCTCAGTGCACAGGGTTATCTTACCCACCTAGCAACAACCACAAAGATTATACTTCAGTGGCTATACCTCATCTATTCTGAGTCTACAAATGTATTTGCACCTACCCAGGGTTGTTAAAGTTATTTTTAAAAGTAACTGTTACAATTACTTTACTTTCTGGAAAATGAGTAATTGTTACAATTACTTTACTTTTTTGAAAGCCATATGACTTTACAATTACTTTACTTTGAAAAGTAACTTGTTACTTTTTAGTTACTTTCAGGTCTCAGTTTTTTGGTTATCCAAGAAACGCAACAAGCGTGCAAAAAGTCAAATGGCACGTTTCACACAAGTTATCATGGCTGTCTTTTGAGTGATATCCATAAAGTCATTGAATTAATATCTACTTTATTTATTTTTCAAAACAGCAGCCTTGGTTTGTTTTGGTATCAATAGCCATTTATTTTAATACCTTTTTTTGTCAAAAATCTGCTTCTCCACAAGGAACTTAACACTTTTACAAAGTGCACAGCCTGTTTTAGAGCGAAATCTTCAAAATACAATAATGTGTGCATTAGTACAATAAGTTTCAGTCACACATTTTGTGTTTTATTATTATTCCAATATCATCTTTACGATTCTTCAGTTGTGTATGTCGTTAATTCGACTCCAGGGACCGTGAAATATCGCTTAACCAAACGAATTGTGTTGAAAGCTTTTTCCCCTCTATACATTAGAATTTTTTTTCAGTGGATTTAAAAAGCTATGAGATTTTAGGCTTGATAGTAGAGAATCAGAAAGGATAAACAATTGGTTATTTCGTAACTTTGACCTTCTGTGGCTTAAAATGATAGATTTAATTGATCCTTCCCACTTTCTCTTTTAGCTCAATGTCATACTGTCTCATATATGTCTGCCTTCTTTCCTTCCCTGCCTTCCACCTTCTCTCCTTCCTTTGTTCATTCATTCATTCATCTTTACTTAGATAAACTACAGCTTCCAGGAAAGGTTTTGCCCAAGCACAGTAAGACCTCGATATCGGCCTACCGTATCCTCTTAATAAGTAAGTTGTACAGTATTTGTAAAGGGAAGAGATAAAAGCCTGACACCGACTTATTCTGCTGGCTTGCACGTGACGATTACATTAACGTTCTTCAATCCTCTGCGGTCTGGTGTCTGTGTTTGAATTCCACAGCCATCCTACTCAATCCTGCCCCACCTAGTTCCGACCAAAGAGGTTATAATGGTCCCGACTAAACGCAGATTAGGTCACCCCTCTCATCCCCCTCCCTTACACCGCGGGCGGCCCGAAATGACACAACCTGTCCCCCCCTTTATCCCTTCCCCCCGCTCCCCCTCCCTCCCTTCCGCGACTGGGTAGCGCGAAAGTGAGGCCTGATCCTAGTAAACCTCTGTACCCTTCACCTCTTCCCTCACGCGTACACAAAAGTAACGAAAAAGTAACGAGTAATCTTGTAATTGTTACACAAAAATTCGGCAATGAGTACTTAATCGTTAATTTAGATGAAGCTTGTAACGAATAAGTAATTTTTACTCGAAAACTATAACGAGTACTCGTAGCGGCGTTACTTTTTACTCGTTATAACAACCCTGCACCTACCAAAGCCTTTGAAATTAAAATCTAACCCCTTTCCTCCCTTCGCATGACCAGTTTTCTGATTTTATAGGAACTATTTAAAACTGCATATTTTTTATGCCAGCTGCTATTGGCATCTTCATATGGAGGTTGTAAATTGCGCCAAACAGCATTTTATGTTGACTGAACCATATTTTTTAAATGTATTTGCGCCACAGTGATATTTATGTAGCTTGGGTTAGTATTCAACATGATACTATTTCTTTTTTTACGGTTTGTCCATTCTGAGAAGTAGTGCAATGTTTATATCTTTAACAGTTGATCTGCAGTCAAAGGCCAATATTGTATCCTGGTAAACAATGAATTTATTGATTTATTGTGCTATATTCATGACATTGTAATCTGACTATTTGCCGAACTTGTTGTTTGTGCAAATTTGAGAGGTCAGATATGGGATCAAATTTTGACACTGTATATCAGAAGCAAATCAACAAATGTTCTTCCACCCCCCCCCCCCCCCCCCNCCCTCCCCTTCCTTATAAAGCCATTTCATTATTATAGCTTTCATGTCCGCCTGCACAATTTTGTCTTGATGTTTCTCTGTATATATTATGTAGGCCTGCTCATTTTATGTACTGCATTGTACTTGAGCTTAGTAATTAATTGCTACTGTTATTATCGTTACTGTTAATGGCCACAGGTATAAATTCTCTGAGCCTCTGTTACCCTACAAAGATGCAAGGCTCTGTCAAAATAAATGCGGTGGTACAGTATCCATAAAATCATCACCTGAGAGAGTGCTCAGTTGGAAGATTCATGTGGGAAATAAATTCCTGCATCTCTCTCTCTCTCTCTCTCTCTCTCTCTCTCTCTCTCTCTCTCTCTTCAATTTTTGAATTATGCTTTGTCTCAGTGCAGTATAATTATTCTACCTGTAATTATCAACTGCCACTTCGTCGATTAAATCCTTACTGACAACAGGGGCGGAGAAAATGAGATACGGCCAAAGACGTCGATTGAAAGCACTTACAGAGATAATGATAGAGGTCAACACGCCCAGAAACTGACTTTCTCATTTACTCACACTTCAGTTTTTCGTAACTTGCGCTGAAGATAACATAAAGGAACAGTACAGCCATATTATTAAAATCCACAAGAAAAAAAAAAAGGATGGGCGAGAAATAAGGAGGAGTGCTGGGACTTCATGGAAGGAAAGGGGGATTGTGAGGGCGGAGAGGGTTCATGTTTTGAGAATAGCTTTGAGCGACAGAATTGGGATCAATTTGGGGAGATGTGGGAGACAGACAGGACCACCTTTATGAACGTCTGGTATAGCCGGGATGGGGATGGGGGTGGGGGAGGGGGAGGGGTGTGAGGAAACAGGGGTGAGAGGCGGACATGGGGGTAGTAATAAAGAGGACCGATATCAGGCTAGTGAGGTAATTCTGGTATAAATGGACTGACCAATATATTTACGTTTCCATCCTTTATACTGTCTCATCTCACCTGGATTAGAAGTTATCCACTGTCTAGTGTGGTAGCCGGGATATCTTTGTGGAACGGGCGCAAGCTGGGGGCCACTTTCATGAGCTTCATCGGTCATTGAAATTACACGAGCCAAACTATAAAGGCCTCTTGAAATCGTTTTGGTTTTTTTTTTAGGCCTTTCTTTGAGACACAGGGACTTTCCTAGACGGTCTAGTCTAGTCGTTGATCTGACTGCGCCACTGTGCTCAAACGTTCTGATTTCTTCTGACGACTTTCGCACAAACACGTAATCACATAGTCTAGGTCCTCGAGAAAAGTTGCATGCATTTGTGTTGTTTTTTTTGTTACTGTTGTTGTTGTTGTTGTTGTTGTTGTTATTGTTGTCGTTGTTGTTGTTGTTGTTGTTGTTGTTGTTGTTGTTGTTGTTGTTGTTGTTGTTGCTGTGGTTGTTGTTAACAAATCCAGGCTGTATTTCATTCCTTTGCGGTGTGATTCAGAGTTCTTATGATTATTTTCACTCTGCTGCCACTGACTGCAGAGTTGCCACTTACAGGAGATTCTCCCCCTACGGTGGGGTGAAATGGCTTGCTTGAGGAAAATGGCAAAGTTGGTGGAAAAAAATCATGAAATGTAGGATAATGTCAGTAAAATGCTTGAGTTTCTCCTTTTCAATAGCAAAATAAATTGTAGGATTTTCCCACTAATTCTGCCTCAACATAGTGCGTCTAGTAAGGAAACATAGGGGAAAATCACTCTCGCTGAAGGGGGAACAGTAAAGGACCAGGATGGCACCATTGATTGAGTGTGTTGATGTCTAGGCGTTTTATAGGTCTTTACTCTGCACAGGACGTTGGGCCTAATTTTGATGTATAATGTGATTATGTTTATGCGTCGAGCTTTACAGTGTTTTACTCATTGAAATGCACGGTTACTGATATGAAACTAAGGGCAAAATATTGGGCTTGTAATTGATGCTAAAATTTATGCGGATAGGCCAGCCGTCAGTGAGTTATTGGCGTGTAAAATCGTGTAAACAGAGCCGCGTGTCAAGTTCACCAGTCTGTCTATGCGCTGGGTACCCATTCTACAACACGTTTTCCACGCTTTGTGAGCAAATCAGGGTGCATGACTCTTTTTTTTTTCAGGAGTTACTTCCCGCAAATTTATTTCCCGATAACGTCTAATAGAAATGTGGAATGTTTTGAGTGGTGGTGGTTGTGGAGAGGGGAGGGAAGAGGGCCAATGGGAGTGAGAAGAATCGGCTCATTAC
>JAWQUT010000002.1:450793-464659 GCA_033807755.1 Ellobium chinense | reverse complement strand
AGGAGAGAGGGGGAACGGGGATGGGGAAGGAAGGTCGGGCGGGGTTTCTACCTCAAAGGAAATTAATTAGTGGGAATCTGAAGTTATGCCATTATAAGCAAGGTGCCATTGACATAGTACATGTATACCACCTGTTGTAAGTGGGCTGCATTCTACTTGTGAGCAATCGAGAAGTGTGTAAGGGTTACGGGTGAACACTAGGCTCTCACGAGGAAGTAGGGACCGATTCAAGCTGTAGGTATTTAAGGATTAAATTGCTGTGAAGTTAGCGTCCCTGTAGTGTAGTGGTAACACGTTCAGACTTGCAAGATGAGATACCCTGGTTCGATTCCCGGCAGGGACAGGAAATTTCTAGTGCAGGTTTTTTTGGCCCATCTTCTCAAAATTGATCATTCACAGTAATTTGGCAAAAGCCCTGATGACACACTTCCTTAAAATAATATGTAACATCTCAAAAGCTATCAGACTGAGCTCACATTCCTCCCCCTTAACACTAAAGAATGAATACAGTACTATATACCTTGCCACCTGATTACATATTGATGACCGTTAGGCTATCTCCTTTATCCCTATAATACTTCGTGACATTTTGGGATATTTGAAGTATGACAGGAGAAGTAAGGAAAATGATATTCGGATTTTAAGGCAAGATATTTCACTTTTGTAAAAACCTACTCGACGTTTTTGAGCCATGATGAGATCATTGATTACTATGCAAGGTTCTAACAAGAGATTATTGTTCTATTACTCATTATGATTACTATGCAAGGTTCTAACAAAAGATTTTGTTCTATCAGAGGCACTCGACCTTAGGCGCTAATGATAGTTTCCACGCCCGTTGGATCAATAGACAAATCGTAATCGTGCTGCCTTTCAACTCGAAATGTAGGGCGATCCCGGATATTTGAGACCAGATTCGAGTACAAAATTGTCCGCGATTTTCATTATGTCCAGTTTTGAAGGAGATGAGGAGGAAGGAGGGAAGGAGAAGAGAGAACGAGAGAGAGAGAGAGAGAGAGAGAGAGAGAGAGAGAGAGAGAGAGAGAGAAGCTTTCGTCTCTGGGTGAGCTTCATATCCTGTGACAACTGAACTACAGTAATAATGAGGCCTAGAGAGGCCTCTCAGCAATATCAGCTTCTTAATTGTTTTTGAATAAGCTACCCTCCACCTCCACCACCACCACCAACACCACCAACAACAACACCTGAATACTGGGTAAATAAAAAGAGCTTGCCTGCTCCCAAACTAAAACGATAGTCTGAAACACCATTACGCTGCGTTTTGGAGCTACAATGACATCCCCTTCCTCCCTACACCCCTACCTTCTTTTTCCACGTACTGAATGTGCGCTTCGAGACGTTCACGCTATTATACTCTTTGCGTTCACGACGCATTGACGGTGGCTTATCCGATGAAAATGTGTGATATGGGCATAGTATCGATCTATGGTGATGGGATAAACTTCATAAATGTCTACAATCAAGATTTTTGGCTCCTTATATTATCTACACAGTACCTGTTCTTATCATAAAATCGTTCTCTTGTCGGGATTGGTATGACTAGATATTATAATTCTGCTTGAAAAGTGTGACGAGTATTGCAACAGACAGGTCACTTTACTGATAACGTAATGATTGTAAATTATATTCCCTTACATTTTTTTTTATTCCCTCAACAAACTCATGTCAAGCTGCAGTCAAGCATAGCACATCTCCTCAGTCCCTCATGTCAGAATAATAGGCCATTTTAGGCATCATCATCATCATAATAATAATAATCATCATAATAATCATAAAAATAATATGTAGTGTATCAATTATATGACAGCAAAATTGAAGTGTAACTGGGTGGCAAGGTATGTCGTTTTCATTCTTTATTATTAAGGGGGAGGAATGCGAGCTTAGTCTAATAATTTTTTTTTTCAGATACATTATCTAGGGAAGTGTGTCACCAGGGATTTTACCAAATTACTGTGATGGATTGATATTTGAGAAGAAGGGCCGAAAAAAACCTACGCTAGAAATTTCCTGTCCCGACCGAGAACCGAACCCAGAGTCTCTCAGCTTGCAAGTCTGAACATGTTACCATTACACTACAGGGACGCTAACTTCACAGCAATTGAATTCTTGAATTCCTACTGCCTGAATAATGTTCCCTACCTTCCACATGCGAACCTAGTGTTCACCCGTGACTCCGACACATTTCCCGCCTGCTCTCAGTCGAGTGTAGAGACATTGAAGGAATAGAATGTTTGCCTAAACAGTGGCGGTTCACAGAATGTTTTTGTCATATTTTTCTAATAGCCTGTCCCCTGGGAGATTTAGGCATGGGCAAAATGGGCATTTGCCATAAGTTTCCGGCTTTTGGGGAGCCCCGCGCCCGAGGACGAGAAAGAATTATGGAGAGATACAGAGGAGAGAGGAGAGAGAGAGAGAGAGAGAGAGAGAGAGAGAGAGAGAGAGAGAAAAGGAGAAGAAACATAGTTGTGGACCCGGGGGGTGGGTGGGGGAGCTGGACCGCAGATTATGGACCTTAAGCCTTCAACCTCCCCCCCCCNCCCCCCCCAACCACCCCAGAGGTTTGCCGGTATTTTTACATAGCGTCTAAGCGTTCGTCTACGGCGCGTTTTGGCGCGTATCTTATCACTTCTAGCTCGCTGTACATTTCAGTCTATGGGCTATTCATAATACATGTAATGCTATTATTATTATAACCTCTTTGTCTATCCCCCTTGTTCTGGGACTAGCGGCCATGTGCTCAATACACCAGATACGGGAAACCCAACAATTATCAGTGATGTTTCTGGTAGTTACTGCCAACGCGCAAAGGACGACAGTATAGTGCACGCACTACCCCATAAGACAACTGTATTTCACCTTTCAGCCTTTTCAATCCCATCCTTAGAATAAGAAATTAGTCCAGTGTACATAGATAATGGGCACAGAATGGAGAGATCATATACTTTCTAGCAATATAGGCTCATCTATGACATAGAGCGTCAAGCAAAAGGGGCCAAAAAAAAAAAAAAAGAAACAAAATGAACTCCAAGCTGATACTCTAATGTAGGAACGCACACGATACTGCACCTGTGTGAGCAGTTGGGGAGTGTGTACACAACAAAGGGAGATAGAACTCCAAAGTAATTATGCTTCTAATTGCATTAAAGTATATTTCATCATAACAGTGATGACATTAACGCTACATCACTTTTATTAGTAGGCAGGTTTAAATTGTTCCTGTTCAAGTTACCTTCATTCATTAGTGGGCAGGGTTGAAATTGTTCCCGTTCAAGTTACCCTCATTCATTAGAAGGCAGGGCTGAAATTGTTTCCGTTTAAGTTACCTTCATTGATTAGTGGGCAGGGTTGAAATTGTTCCCGTTCAAGTTACCTTTATTCATTAGTGGGCAGGGTTGAAATTGTTCCCGTTCAAGTTACCTTTATTCATTAGTGGGCAGGGTTGAAATTGTTCCTGTTCAAATTACCTTCATTCATTAGTGGGCAGGGTTGAAATTGTTCCCGTTCAAGTGACCGGCCTGCATCATGACCTTTCATGTTGTGTATTTTGTCTTTATTAGTTACGAGATGCTCTTTTCTGTGGACTAAGTATGAAGCTGCCAATGTTGTTGTTTTTTTGGGTTTTTTTTTTGGTACGGTTGGCTATATAATTAAGGTTTTACATCTCTCATTAACTTATCCAGGGGTCCCAAGCCAAAAAAACATTCCACACATGTTTTTTTAGCTTTTCCTCCAAAGTTTGACACAAAGAAAAATGCCACTAAACCAGTTAGATTTTGAAAACTTTGGAAGTGAAGCAGTCTACCTAATATTTTGGACCTCACCCATCTAGCAACAACCACAAAGTTTATGCTTGAGAGGCTAAACGTCATCTATTCTGAGTCTACAAAAAATGTATTTGCACCTACCCAAGCCTGTGAAATTAAAATCCAAGCCCTTTTCCTCCTTCCCCATGGCCAGTTTTCTAATTCCATAGGGACTATTTGAAACTGCATAGGGCCTACCGAAATACCAGGTGTATCGGCATCTTCATACCTCTAGATGCTGACAAAGGCTAGAGAAATCTAGTTTGCTCTAAAAGACTTTTGTGGCTTGCAAATGAGAAGAAAAATCCTTGATACCTAAGGTGACGTCTGACAGGAAAGTATGTAAATGAATGGAGTGATATGAGTTAAAAAATATAAAACATCATCAAAGCTTCAATGAAAACTGCAGGTTTAGGTAGAACTCCCTCAACCCAGTGCCCTCTATTGGACTGGGTATTCGAATCCAGCTTAATGACGATACTAGTCATCATTCCGTCCAGTGTTATCCAACTGACACTGTTCCCGTCTTAGTGTTGCCACTCGTAAAGATTTTCCTCTACGGCAGGGTAAATTTACTTTACAGAGAACCAAGAAGTAGAAAATTGCTTTCCGTAAACTGTTGAGAAGTTGTTAAATGCGGGATAAAGAGGGTAAAATGCCTTGTATTATCCCCTTTTAAGCATGAGATTTTTGTGCTGAATTGGCTTCAACATCGTGCTCTGGGAAATGTACGAAAGGAAATCACCCTTGCTGTAGAAAAAAAACACTTTTCCCAAGTGGCAACTCAGTGGCGGAGAAAGTGAGTGACTGATCGAGTGCAGGTTACAGATGTGGAGCGCTGGCTGACAGAAGTAGAATCCTGAGAAGGGAAGAGTTGCAGGGTGTGCAGCATTTGTTAGTGTTTGGAGACCCGGCTTTAAGATGAGCGTGTTGGCCAATGTGCAGAGGAATTACATTAAGATCCTCTTTCCAATTACAGTGCTATTGCTGTTAATAAGTCTTCTTTATATTTGCACACTTGATCCCATGCCGAGAGGTCAGAACCTCTGCGATATATGGAAAGGTGAGTAAATTAGACTAGGATCAGCGGCATTCATTAGATCATCAAGAAGATGCATAGATTATAGAATAGTTATCGAAAAGAGTGAATATTTACGTCTTCCAGAAACCCAAAACAGCTAGACTCTAGTCGATGCCTTTCAAATAATATTCAGATAGAGTAGACTAGTCTAGCTGTCCCTGCGTGGGGAAAATTGCATTTCAAAACCCCAAAATTTGCACCAAGAACTGCAAAATTTGCTTGCGAAAAGTGGTAAAAATTGCACCAAATTTGCAAAATTGTTGCAAATGTAGCTTCGTATCTTCCATATATATTTACTACAGGTTGCATTGTTAACTAGTCTACTGGAATGTTGCAAAAATATAGAAATGGAAGACATTTTCTTTGTCCTTCACGCAGTATTGCAACACTGGCAGAAAAAAGTGCACTGTTTGAACAAAATCAGCAAAATTTGCACGAAATTTGCAGAAAATGCCTAAATTTACGGAAATTAGCAAAATTGCAATAAGGTCTCATAAACACGGAAAATTGCGATAATTTGCAACCTCAATTTTCTGGTGGGACAGAGATAGACTCAATCTTTTCACAATTCAGTGACGCTGATCTTTTCACAATTCAGTGCAGTTCAATGCTTTATTATAGGTCGCTATGGCTGATTTCAACATATTCACAGGACATGTACACAATAAGAAAAATACACATCAAATAAGAAGACACTTCAAAAAGACGGCAGTACACTTTTATTCTGTCGCTCCAACTCCAACTCTGTCACCCTTTTCTTATAAAAAATTTGCACCGAAAATGTGTTTGCTCACACTTGCCCAATGCTTTATATTTATACCTTCCTCATCTGAATTTTCTCACTTATCCTTCCCCCTTCACGACCCCCCCTCCTCCCACACACACACACATACTGAGGATTCAAATGCCACCAGAAGAACTCATAGAACTGTTTCATTAAAATTGCTGATAATTCTATAACAAAATTTTCCAAACAATGTTGCTTCCAATTCAATCCTAGTTTGGTCTTTTTCAAGTTTGACTAGTCTACCTAACATGCAGTGACCCTAATCTAATGATTAAGGAATTGGTGCTGAAGATGAGCTCACAAGAGGGTAGCATTTATGCCAAAAAAAAAAAAAAAATCTAAGAGATGTATTGGAGCTCACAAGAGGGTAGCATTTATGCCAAAAACAAAAAAAAGTCTAAGAGATGTATTGCCCGCGCACTAAGGGCATAAGTTTCTTTTCAGTCTCTGAGATCAAGCTTGTGCAATATTGGAATTCAGATCGGACATTTCCAGAATTAATTCTGGTTTTACTGGAGGAATGGAATTGGATTCAAGATTAAATCAATAATTCATTTCGGAACGGAATTAGGATCTAGATCCGTTTTCAAATCTTACAGATCCTCTTTCCAGCCTGCACAGCACGATCTTGATGGTCATAAAACATGCTGTTCAAGACCATTCATGTCTACCGATCAGCCGATTTTGCATTAAGCTTGACCAGACTCGTTGCATGTAAACTTTTGAGTCCAGTCAGTCTTGGAGTATTACTTTGCTAAATGATGCAATGAATTAAGGTGTCAAGTAAAGACCACAAACCCACAGGCAGACTAGACCAGGTGCATCCATCTTTCTCACATTAATGCGCAATACGAAGGACAGTTACTGGCACCCTCCACATGTCATGTGCCAAATTCTTGATTTGTGGGGGGAGCCTACTTGGTCCTGGCATTTGACTTGCCTTCTCAGGCAGACCTATGTGATATCATAATGTGTCGTTGTCACAATGTGTAAGAAAAGCAGTACGTTAGCGATTATCAGCTTGCCTCTCTAGGGTCACAAACAGAGGCTAGTGTGTGTGAAATACTTTGGTGGCAATGTCTATCATTAGAACGCCATCATATCAATTTACATGAAGCATAAAGAGAATGCTTTTCCCATTGCAGTTAGATTAGTGAAACAAAAGTACTTTTATGTATTCTTAAATTGCAATCTTGTTCTGTAAAACTTTTTCTCTTGTACTCTAATTAGCCACCAAGTATCAAGTAATTTAATGCCTTTTTGATTGATGTCATGGGAAAGTTTTCTGACCTCGAGTGATATTAGTATTTAATTTATTTCAAAATCCTGTCACTGGGAATGGGATTTCAACTAGTCTGCCCCAAGGTATTGGTGTTGGATCTTCTTAATATCAATTTGGACATAGTCTTGGTTTTAGAGGAATTAGTACAGCCCTGTTTGTCTTACTATATTATTTTTAGTAAATATTGACAGCCGCTTCTTAAGTCCATTCTTGAGTCTGTTTATGATCTTATGTAACGTTTTAAAGCACTCCATATTGTACAGTAAATGGTAATTGTAATGTAATCTGGATTACAGGCAGGGATGTGCTTGAATGACTGTGTGCAGAATGTTTGGCTTGATGTCAGTAACGATAATTTTATCATTTATAAAACAGGCTCTCAGACAGGCTTGTGCAAATTCCACAAAAATAACAATTTCACTGATGTTACCTGCTTATATAGAGATAAGACAATAAAGTTAGAATTGTGATGTGCAATGTCTGCCATGATCAACTGAACCGTTTATCATGTCAGATAAGCGACTCAAAATAAGGATCGATTCTGAGCCTGAGTGGTTGGTGTTGATTGTAATTTGTATGAAAACATTGAAAAATTTGTCAGACCCACATTCTGAAGGAGTGTCGAGACCCTGTTTGACTGGGTTTGCCTGCAGTGGTGCATAATTTAGTAGTTTAACATTAGTCTATGAATTCAGGATGCTTCAGATGCAAAAATGAATAAGTTCGTGGCAGTAGGAATGGTCCCATATATAATGCTTGACTTATTTAAATCCCAAAAGCTGCAGATTCATTGATTGATGATTTGTAAAGCGATGTTATTTTGTTATGGAGTGTAAACAAGCTGCTGAAACATCATACTAAACAAACTGAAAGAATTGCCATAGATATGACATGTATGAACATCTTTTTTCCAATCACTAAATACAGGATTTTTTTTTTTTTTAATGGAGGAGTGGCTATCAAAAACTATATGGATCATATCACTCTGAAAATAATTGAAAATGGGTGGAAGAAAGAATGCTACCATTGCTGTACTGAAGGCAGCAAAGCAACCCCTTTGCAATAGGACTTCTTCTTCCTCTTCTTGTATGCTTGCAACTCTGAGCTAAAGCTTTAAACACTATGCTTCAATGCACTGTCAGACAACTCAGTCATTGGCCCATGGGGTAAAATTTACTGAGATTAATAATCTGAAATTAAAAAGAAGTCCCACATGAAGTTTTCTGGATATGATGATTCATCGTCATATTGATCTAATTCTTTTGATTGCCAGCATTGCCATTTTTCATTCTGGAACAATATAATTTTAAGATGTTAAAATGGAGGTTAGACTGGACCTGCCANTACGGTCCTGGACCGCGGCTCCGATCCTTCATGATTCGAGAATGTTGCAGTTAGTAGCGGCTGACTTTGTTGGGATCAGTTGTTTTTTTTTCTCCTCTCTTTTAACTAAGGCGGCAGTGCATTACGCTCCCGTCCCTTCCGCTAGTATTGAAACTGTCTAGTGTCAAGATCAGCTCGACCGTATAGTGCTTTGAGTAAACGCAGTATTAGCCTTCCCGAGGGTTCGAGTGGGGCCGCGATCACAATGTTTTGATTCTAATTAGTCTAGAAGTTGCTGTTCGTACCTTCTAGACTAGCATGTTTGTTTGGGCGCACCATATGATGATGACGTCATTTATTCCAGAATTTCTACTGAAATTATTATAAAAGGCACGAGAGTGAGAGGGTTGAGAGAGTTGGCTGTTATGGTCTGCCCATTGTGAATTATTTGCTGGTTATACCTTGTTACCAATAAAGAAGTATTCTGTTTCCTGCACAGCGGACTTGGCTTGTGAATTAAAGTAGCAACGTCAGTGGCGTTTCTAAGGAGAAGCTATCGTATTCAGTGCCTCTTCACTACACGCCAATACCGATTGACACTTGCTCGCTACAATGAAGAACTTCAAATTTTCGAAAAATCTTTAAGCAGTTTTTATAAGGCCATCCCCAAAATCTTAATTTGAGAACTCAGGCTTTAAAGCCGGCATTGCACTTGAAGTTGTGTAAATAGGTGTTTACCCACCATTCTCACATGTGTTATAGCTCTAGAGTGGACAGAGCACGTAGTTTATATTATCTAGTTTAAGGAAAAAGAGGATTTTAGCCCTGTACCCTGAATTTTTTTCATGCACAGTACAAACACATAGAACTTGAAAACTATTGAAAGTGAAGGATCAGGGAATTGGGTCGCTTTTTAAAAATCTATTTTCAAATATTTTTATTAGTTGAATTTGTGCACAATATTTCATCCATAGATTCAAAAATGGACAAAGACTGTCAGTATATGAAAATCTAAAATTGCATGAAAGTTCACCTATGACCCGAAGTTTCCCAATTTCTCCACTATGCTGTTTGTGTCATCCACCTGATCTTCCCGTGCCACCACACATTCGTAAGAAACTAAGAATAGTTTCTTAACTCTGTATTACTCAACTAAGAAGATGGATCAGTAGCTCAACTGACAGTGACATTAGGTCAGGTGTTCTCTTGTGAAAACTCATATGCAGTTTATGTCATGTTAGATGTTAGATATCAGGCTCAGAATTTTTTACCAACAGTATCTACAATACAAGTAATAAATTTTACAAGACCTTATAAACAGATCATTCCCTAGTAGCATGATTAGAAAGGTGGAGGAACCTCATGTTCATATGATAGCACAAGTTTTCATTTTGTTATTTAAGGACAGATCTAGAATGGGCATCGGATCTCTGTCTGTCCAGTGAACATAGGCAGAAATAAAACAACAACAAAAAAAAGAACTTGAACAGGAAACATAAAAGTCGTCATGAAAGACATGGGCAGAATTATTCAACCAATACTGAGTGTGGTGGCTCAGAGGATTTAGAGAAGGATTACCATGCAAGACAACCCGGATTCGATCATTTCTTAGTAACCCTTATGACTTTTCCATCGTGTTGAGTTTGAGGCACATTCAGAAATCTTTTTGTTACTAAATGATCTCGAGGTGCATATATTTTATCATAAATCTTATCTTGCTTTACAAAATATTGACAACTATAATCTTTTCTCCTCTCATGTATGGGCTGACATTTCAGTTTTTGCATAATACTCAGGGTTGTGTTTCCTGTTTGTGGAGTTGAGCCTGGCAAGACAACCACCTGCTTAGGTGATCAGCTTTCAGGAACAACTGTTCCTTTTCTTAAAGGGACAGGGGAAGCTGTTTGCTTCACAGCCTAAAAAATCCACAGTATTTTTTCATAAATTTTCAACCTCTCACCCGTTTCCTTCGCCCAAGGTCTTCCGAGAAAATGCAGCTTGAAAGTCGGGATTTTCACACCCTAGCTGCGGGCCGCCATGACTGGTTGTCCGGTCAGCGCGGGAATAAGGCTTGATGTCAGAGAGCAAGAGACAAGCTAGTAGTCATTATGCAAACAGAATTATCCACATGCAAGATATTTCGTTGGCTTTAGCTGTTATGCCTTTTTTTCATTTATCGTTGAGAAAAATCTTTTGTTAAACTGTGTGAGCAACTGCCCCACTTTGATCGCAGTGCTGTAACCTTAGAAAAGAGAGGATGGATACAATAATATTTGAGAAAAAAGAACATCTGTCTGACCACTATTTGAGTCTATTAATGTTTACACTGCCTTTGTATTGTTGTCTGCTGTGTGGTTTAGTGAGCTCTCACTGGCCTAAGATTCTAACAATATAAATTTATTATTTGCTTGAGAAGCACTTTCAGATAATTTAGATGCCGCCACAGTCAAATTTTCTGTGCTTAGGAGCGNGCAACTCAGGCTCTCACTTTCTCTTATTGCTTCTATTCCCTCTCTCTCTCTCTCTCTCTCTCTCTCTCTCTCTCTCAACCCCAAAGACATTGTAAATGTAACGTTTCTGCTTCACCCCTGTAACTGTGCCCACCCATCTATCAGTATCCCCTCCCCCTCCCCATCTCGTAACTTTTGCTATGCTCAACATGGCATATCCATGCTAACTGCTATGGCCTTTTCATTTTTATCTTTGATTGCCGAGACCAGTTCTTTCTTTCCAAAGATTTCACAAGTATTCTCCAAATTATTCCCGTGGTCATCTCTGACCAACATAAGAGTGTCAAACTAAGGGAAATCAGAAAAGTGTCCCTACATCACAGGTGGTCCTTCATCGCAGGGAGGGTTGGGTTCTCCAAGTACACCGAGGTAAACATTGTTTCCTATGACTTATACTTGAAAAGCATATCACAAACTATGAGCCTCATATCATGCGGCAAATATGATGGTACAAATACAAACTGCATCAGACATTTGAAAATTAATACTCTTTTACCATCTGAATTACCACAGCACACTGGAAGCCATTTACAGTCACTTTTATTTGGTCCTCATTTAACTACACCTGTTTCTCCCTCAGTGTTTGTAAAAGAAAACAAAAAAGCTCTTGGTAATAGAAATAGCAGAGGAGTAAGCTTGCAACTGGGGCACATCCGTCGTACTACTGACAGTCTGTAAGTTTGCGTGATCAGTGTGTATTAAAAAACCCTCAAACGATGGAAGAAATCCTGACTTCCCGTTCCCCATTTATAGAGAACCCTGTCACTGACAGTCACGCAGCAATATTATGCTGTAACCCTGTCCGTTCATCAGGAATAAGAATTGATCGTCCTTCCCACTTGCTTAGAGTTATGATAACATTAACAATTACGAGATACTGTGTAGTGTGTAGGCTACCTTATGATAACATTAACAATTACGAGACACTGTGTAGTGTGTAGACTACCTTATGATAACATTAACAATTACGAGACACTGTGTAGTGTGTAGACTACCTCTCCCCTCCACCCCCGAAACCCCCCATTTCTTAATACTGTTTTTTTGGGGCCGCTAAGCGTGAACAGTGAGTACTTCTCACCTCGCGGCGCCGGTTTGTCTGGGTGCGTTCAGGCAAGAGAGAAGAAAAGCATAATTTCTACTAAAGAACCTGCGTGTGTGGCTTACTGGATTTTTTCTCCCTCAACTTGCATTTCCATTTGATAGGTTGAGACTTGCTTTCAATGCCCTTTCAAAGTCCCACGTGTCCTTCTCAGCAGATATCACTGTTAGGCCTCTGATCGTTCACTTTACTGCACTTTATTCCTAATCACAGAAGTTTTTTCTTTCCTTGACTTTCTTTTCTTTACTTCTAATGCTAGATTAATGTTGTTTGTGTGGTCTTTTCCTTCTTTGGATTTTACTGCCAGGTAAAAAGGGGTTCTTCTGAAGGCAGATTCGCTTCGCTTTGTGGCCCCGCATGGACTTCGCCTCAACATCTGAACCCACCGCCATCGGGCGCCACCGATACTGAACTTGTCCCAGACCTCGGCATTTTGATAGCAGCAGCACGGAATGAGCTGTCCGGTGTCGGCTACGCTATAGCTCGTTTCAAAATTATCCGCGCGCGTTTTTCGTGAATATTTCTGTAACACCTTTACAAAAATCAATGCTACTTTGCAAACCTCTCTGTATCAGTTTGTCTTAACTGAAACTGATTTTTCTGTGAGTTTTGGCTCAGAAATAGCCATTTTCCCCTTCATAACGTCATATAATTATCGAAGAATGGTTTTGATTACAGCTCACTGAGTGTTTACAGTCCTTAAACTCACTGTCAACAGAAAGAAAATTTCATTCCCTTCCATTTAGTGGCAAGTCTCATTTATTCGCTTAATTTGTTATAATTTGATATTATAACGCTTTGAGCGCATGAGAAAAGGATGAGTGAGGGTTGTGTGAGTTGTTTTGTTCATGCATGAAGCACACGTAAAAGTAATATCAACGATTGCGTAAGTACTGAGTGCGAATAAATCGGTCCTCACCTGGGGTCGTAATTCGGGGTCTACCGCTTCTCGGACGGTCTCTCACGGTTCTAGTGGCAAGAAAACGTGCCTGCAAACTGTAAACTGTTCGCCTGGTAACATTAAATATTCGTGATACTCTGCTAAAGAAGCACCAGCTTCAAGGTGTCCCATAGTGCAAGCCCGCCCTTTTGAATCAAAGCTAAAAACTATACAGAAAATATCTTACACTTGTTTTTAAGATGACCAATAATTGCAATTACGTCAAAGCAGCACGCGCATAGCTAACGCAGCAATAAATCATACTTTCCAAAATGTACACATTCTCTTTTTCATTTCTCCGCCATTCTCTGATCTGTCCATCTCTCCATCCCAGTTTTCTCTGTGACTGTGTTTGTACCAGTATCTCTCACACAACAGCATAATAAAGTCGAACCTGACCTTGTGACCACCTGTCTTAATCTATAGCGCCCACCTGGCCATAACAGACAGTCTGCGGAAATCTCAGATTATATTACTACATTATAAATGCACTGTGTATGGCGGTGATCTGCCTATAACGGCCGCATGCGCCCAGTCCCGTGTGTGATCCCTATAGACAAGTGCGACTGTGGTAATACGATTGCAATTAAAAGAACAAACAAGGATTTGCGATTAACCGGTTTCCTTGAAAGCTGTGAAAGCAGTAGGGGTGAAATCGTTGTGATATTTTCATAAATTTTCATGTTAGTTTTGTTTTAGTTTTAGTATCAAAATCTATTTTCGTTTTAGTTTTAGTTTCAAAATCTATTTTCGTTTTAGTTTCAAAATCTATTTTTGTTTTAATTTCGTTTTAGGTCAAAATCTATTTTCGTTTAGCTTCATTTTAGTTTCAAAATCTAATTTCGTTTTAGTTTCAAAATCTATTTTCGTTTTAGTTTCAAAATCTGTTTTAGTTTCAAATTTTAGTTTCGTTTTAGTTTTAATTTCGTTTTAGTTCAAAATCTAGTTTCGTTTTAGTTTCAAAATCTATTTTTGTTTTAGTTTCGTTTTAGTTTCAAAATCTATTTTCGTTTTAATTTC
>JAWQUT010000002.1:393406-445738 GCA_033807755.1 Ellobium chinense | reverse complement strand
TGTGCTGTGGCTAGGGCCAAATTTTGAACAATATGATTGTGTACTAGAACTTTCTTGACAAGTGAGCTTAATATATTTCCTTTTTTTTTTTTTGCACAGCTTTTGTGGATCATTGTGTCGCACTCATGTGAGCCAAATTTCATGTGAAGGGCCTTAATAAAGTGTATCTATTTTGAGCTTATCTTTCTTAATTCTTCATTTACTGCATCATCTTCCTTCATCATTTGCAAGTGGGAAACAATATGGAATTGTTAAAAACACAGCTAGTACAACAACAGTTACAATAACGATAACGACAGAAGTGAAGTTAGCATTGAGACATCACACACTAGACAGTCAATGGATATCATGCCTTATAATTATGAACTCTAGCTTGCATGAGTGGGCTCTTCAGACATAGCTGCTGACTTGTACTACAATATTGTAGACTTCTCTATCCCTTCTCCACTTTCACCCACTCTTTCTGTCTTTGTCTCACTGTCTCTCTGTCTGTCTCTCTGTCTGTCGCTCTCTCACTCTCTCTCTCTATCTCTCTGTCTGTCTGTCTCTCTCTCTCCAGATTTTCTTGCCATCTGTAAAGCATTTCACAATTGCCCTGCTTGTGCTACAGGGCAACTGCATACAATGGACAAACTCACTAACTTTCAACTACTGCATGCACAGTAGAGACTGACCGTAATCTCTTTACAGAGCATTGTGCAGTAATTGTCAATAAACATATTCAGGGCAGCTTCAAAATGAGTGACATTGATGGTGAATGGTTTTCCAGTCTCTCTAATGTTGCTGTCTTTCAGTCCTCCTCTGTCTCTCTTGCCCCCTCTCTCCTTCTGAGGTGTACATAATGTATGGCTCAAATGTGAAATCTTGGGCTAATGAGAATCTAACTCTGTCATGGCTGAGACTCACAGTTTGAGGGTGTATGGCCCACAGACGTTAGTGTTGGACATATTTTACAGGCAGTTTGAAAGTATACAATAACAACAGCAGCACATAACACCCAGGAAGTAATTTAGCACCTTTCTCTCCACTTTAAGTGACAACTTAGGCAAATCTTAATAAAAATCATACACTGATTTGTGCTTGAGTCAATAAAGAAATGGAACGCCAGTGTGTCTTTCAGAGAGAAGATAACTAAGGACGAGGGGTATCACTTAGCTTGTTGGCAGGACCCTACTGTCTTTTAGATCATGCTGACATTCACATATCAGATAAGAGCTTGCCAGACCATTTTTGTTCCCTCTAGAAATTCAACTTAGGCTATCAAGCACCTAACCAAATAAGAAAAAAAGTAATATAAGAATAATTGTTACAAAAATTCAAGTAATAACATGTCACTCGTCCTTTGCTTTGGGTGAAGCTTGGAATGAGCAAGTAACTGTTACTCAAAAATCTGTAACAGGTGCTTGAAACATCATTACTTTCATTTGTTACAATAACTTTGGAATAGTATATACATTTTGTACCTTTCATCATCATTTTTATAAATGATCATCAGCTGGAAATGCAGTGTCTTTAACAATTTACAAATTTCAAGCATTCAGGTGTTTTTTGTGTATTTTTTTCTTGCTCACAGCTGGTCTGTAATTTTAGTAGGAAAATCTTAGAGGACAGTAATAAAAGGGGTAATGCCAGCTGCTTGATATAGCATCATTCATTTATAATTATCAGTTCAAGCACCAGGGTCACTTTTTAATATGTGTTGGGAGAATACTCAGTGAGTCCCCAGCAATAAAGGAAAACAAAGAGAAAGGTTGTTAATTAATGTAAAAGTACAGTACAAGCAGTGATATATTTATGATAACAGTTAATGATTTTTTAGGTCCAACTTTATCCCTCCTGTGATTTCTGATGAGATAAGGCTTTCTAAACGAAGTTAAGGCTTTCTAAATGTAGCACTTTTCCTTACTCTTTCAGAGAATGGGACAAGGGCAATGAGTATGAGTGCAGTGACATGAGAAAAGTTGGGAACTATTATCTCTGCTTTGATGAGCCATACAAGCCCAAGCCTCCTTGCCTGGCTTACTCATTTGGGTAAGACTTGTTGACCTCAGGGTTTCCAGTTGAGCAATTTTGGTGCTAAATTTTAGAAATTTGCTATTTTTAGAGAGTATTTGGCAACTAAAATTATGCATGGCTTTTTTTTTTATTCTCTTTTACCTTGATCCGATTTCAGACATGTTATTAGTATTTTTTTTTAACTCTATGGTTATTTTTACACTTGGATATCCTTTTCAGACAGTTATTCAGACACTTACTGAATGATTACTCCAGTAAACTTTATAACAGAGTGACAATTTAGTTTTGTGATTAAAAATATAGATAAATATACTTGTCAGTGACAGTCTTTACATAAAATGCAATGGATTTTATCAAGGTCATTTTATATATGGCTGCTAAATGTAGGTTTGAAACTCGTTTGACATTTTTGTAGTCACTGATCTGGCACCAGATCTGAAATAAATCTGGTAGCCTCACTTGACAAATTATCTATGTGATCTTCGGATAGGATTTTACTACAGCTGTCCAGTGGAACCTTGGCTAGGAAATATGTAGACTACAGTTAAAATTCAGGGATATCAAAGCGTTAGAATTTCTTGGACCTTGATTTTGTGAGATAAATTTATCAATGTTCAGTTGTAATAAGATTACAGAAAGTAATACAAACACATTCACTTAACTACAGTTCGTTTGAAGCATGGAAAAAAATGCTGATTGAAAGGATTTTGAGTAATGTGAATTATAATTTTAATGATTCTGTCTCAGGATTGACAATGACTTCCGCTTTGATGATGCAATGGCTGACCTTGGATGTGAGGTGTTCTCATTTGATCCCAGGTACTAATTTTCTAATCGTCAGTTCACAATTGTTACAAAACATGGAAACATTCATAGTTAGGCATAAAGACATATATAGATTTATAAGGATAAACTGCTTTTTCGGAGGGCTTTGTTTAGCCCATGTGGTTATTCGATCCACAAAGAAAAAATCATTTATTTCAATTATTACTTTTCTTAAACGCATTTTTGAACGAGCCAGCATGTATGAAAACCAACATTGTCTTGCTAGAAAGAAAATGGTAAGTACTTTAGTGCAGAGCAACAGGCCTTAAAGTTTTGTAGGTATTGTTGCAGAATACAGCCACACCTGAAAATTTTGGAGCCAGAAAATAGACTTTAAGCATTGACATGTCTATCCATATCTACCTACAGTCAGAATTTCTGTTTTGTCAGCATGATTTGCTCGGTACCATACTTTTGTTTCTGTGTAGTATTTCAACATGCCCCTCTACAACACTGATTGGACTGTAAACATTTTCAAAAAGCCATGGTGTATGCTCAGACAGAATGAGAATGCTCAGTGTGTAGACTTCTGGTCTCTGAATAAGGCAAGCCCTGTGACCGGTTTGAACCTTTTGTTCATGCCAACTGATTGTTCACATTGACCAAGGAACATGATATCGGGGTTTGTCCTCTGTGCTTACTTGCAGATTGTAACTGTCTATAATGGAATTAAAACATAGAAGATCATCAGAGGAAAAGAAACACCTTCTTACAAAAGTTAATTTTTATATTCCCATGTTGCATGCGGGAATCTTTCTGGCACACATATGGAATTCCTCCCCTTAAAAGAGTGCAAAAGTTGAGGTGCTAAGATTGTGTCACCATATCAGAATATGTCAAAGTGAAGCAAAGTCAGGAGTGATGTGTTATTTCCCCCTTACCTGACCTCAAGACAGGGTGCAGTTGTCTGCTAGCTAGCTAGGAGGATATTTAGGGTTAATGCCAACATTTCAGCATTCTACAATTTTGCCTGATCCATGCTGTCATATGAAGGCCTTTACATATGGCAGTAGGATTAATTTGGGGTCTGCTGTATCCTGGAAAATTAGCAAGGGACAGCATGACAAGTAGATGACTTTCTTAGGACTCTTGGCTAGCATAAATATTATAAGATTTCATAATAAATATCGTGATAATTGCTAAATTTAGTCTCAGGACACATGAGAAAGTGATTATACATTCCTTCACAAAATTTCTTCTTTTGATTACTGTGAACTTTTTCTGTGTTTTGCTTTTTCTCATGCAGTTGACAAAAGGAGTAATTTGAGCAACTTTAATTTCAGCATGGGAGTTGAAGCTCACCAGCACTCTGCTAGGGTCCAGTTCCTCAATGTTGGCCTTGCAACACATGACAGTGATAATTTTATACCCTTACTGGATAGTTACACACAGAGATCTAATCTCAGATGGAAAATTCGGACCCTTCCTTCCATAAAGAAGATGCTGGGCCATGAAAATGTAAGCCTTTGCTCCATATTCATTCTTTAATGTTTTGTTTTTTTATGTTCTCTTTCCTGACTTGCAGGACTAAAGCACTTCATGATAATTCCTCACTGCAGGTTTGTGACAATTATTAAGAGGGGTAAATCGCTGATTGTGTACAACCCAATTATTTCGCTAATATATAAAATCCCCCTTTTTTGGAGCCCTGCCAGCCAGTGTTAGGGTGTAGAAATGTGTAAAATGACCTGTGATCTAAAGAAAGCATCCAATTTTAAAGTTTCAGGGACAGTTTGAGCCTTCTAGATAAAAAAAATAAAATGTGTAGGCCTGTGTATTCGCACGCGGTCAAAACCAGCCAAATGAAAAACTGGGGATTAAATCAGAATTTGAAGTGATCTTTTTCAAAAACATTTGTGAAAAATTTTGGGTGTTAACCCTCCTTTTTCTTCCCGTTAAAGATCGGGCAGAAGAAGTACTTTAACCTCCATGGAAGAAATTTCCCGAAATCACAGTGGTATATGTAGTATAACACAAAATGTTAATAGGGCCAAAAGAAGAAAAAACAATAGATGTCAAAGACCTGCAGACCCTTTTCTCAGCACTGGAGAATAATCACTTTAACCAGTGGCTCTGCAGCCGTATGGTGCTTCCAGCTGTGACATCTTGGCTATGGATAAAAGCTTGTGTAATTCACAATTTCTTGGGTGAATTGCAAACCAATACCCTTCAAGTGAATTTTTCAGAGTGCATTTTGCTCTTATGGATTTACCAAGTTTGACTTAGTATAACAATTCATATCTTAATTTTTTTTATTTCACATGTGATAGTGGTAAGTGTACCCTCCGAGATAAGATCCTCTCATTTACATCCTCCTCTCGATTAAGATTTAAAATCTCATGACGGTTTGTTTTTTTTCTACATGAAAGACCTCCGAATAGTGACTTCTTCTGAAATTCAACACTCCCACTCTGAACTCTTTTTTAGTCACCCCTGCCACTCTGAATTACGACCCACCTGCGTGGTCCAAACGTGTAGTTTGTCGCCGGTTGGTCTGCATGATGTAACAGCGGCGCGAGCTGCCTGAGTCTCGTTGATTGGTTGTACAATTGACAGGCTAGGCTGGATGGGCCTAGGCTACTATGTCCATTTCCGTATGAGTAGACTAGTAGGAATATTACTTCCACTACTCAAATACAATTGTACACAGGAAATGATGTTGTCTAAAGTAAGCCAATGAAATACTACGCAGACTGTAGGCCTACAGTATTTGCATTGGTTTTTTTTTCCTACAGTGTCTTTCACACTCATGTGGTCATTCATTTATTCAAACGTTGTCATCGAACGCGCATCAGGCCATATGTTTTATCTAGATCTTAGCTACACACATTATCTCAGATCTGGGACGATGAGTAACCACAAGAGAAAGGCACTCGCGTTGGAGGAGCAAGACACGATTGTAAAGAGAAGCCAGGCCAGAGGGACTGCAAAGCATACACTGCAGTGACATTACATGGGGGCAAAACCCAGATTCAGACTTTAATCAAGTTAAGGTGTGGATATATACAAGGAGGAAAATAAGTAAATTTTGTTTATTATTTTGTAGTATATAAATGCAATAATAGCCGAATAAATTTGATGATCCGTCTCTGCTTACATTAGTGTGAACCTTTGAGTTAAGACGCCATCCCAGTTAAGATCTTTTTCATGAACATTTACAAAGGTCTTATGTCGGAGGGTCTACTGTATTTAAGATGTCTGCACATTTTCTTTGTTCATGTCACATGCAGTTGATGATGGATTTCACCTGTCAGCTCCAAAATTTGTGTTAATTGCACGTTAGTGATGGATTACTTAAGTTAAGCATATTTATATTGGCTTTCTGTTGGTCAAATTTCTGCCAAAGAGTAGCAAGAATTTGATGTTGGCTCTTGTAGTAAAATTTATCCCATAAAAAAATGGCTCAAGTTCATTTCATTCAAGAGGATTGTAACTAACACCACTGGAACATTTAATTTAAGAGTTACCTGTTTTACTCATGACATCCTTCACACCTTTATGTTATCTATTGCAATGTTTCCTTTAAACTTTGTTGTATTTATTCACAGAGAGCGCTGGATGTCTTGAAAATGGACATCGAAACGTATGAGTGGGCCGTCATTAAACAGTTACTGGGAGATGGCTCCTTACAGTCAGTAAAACAGTTGACCATGGAATGGCACATATTTCCTAATGACCCCATGCGCACAGAATTTCAGAATATGTATAATACTTACCAGGATCTGAAAAAGGTTGGGTTCAAGCAATTTTATCTTGATTCTGCTGGTCGACATCACAGCAGATTGTACTTCAACTCACAAGCGGACAATTCACTAGTCAACACAAATTTTGTTGATAAACAATCATAGCTGATGGTGATGTAAGATAGCTCGGTACAGAGACAGGACACACTGGAATTTCTTGCATACATGCACCTCATGGTGGCCTGTGTCTTAAAGTTTCTCAAATTACAGTCCATTTGGAGAAAAACATATCACATTTATTAGGAAAATAGCTTTTCCCCCATTTATTTATTATGTGATTTAAAAAGTCAATGAAACATGTTTCAAGACTACTAGTCCAACTGGGAGACAAAAATGTCATACAATATGACGAGGTAACAAAGTGATCAGGTGGCAGAATTGCACAGTGAGGCAATAGCATAAATGATTCATCAGTTATATTGATATGCTTTTTCAGAAATCATCAGTATCAGCCCCTGATGATTGTCTTGTGTTGAAAAATTTTCAGGTTTGAAAGCTTTAGATAGCATGCATCCAAATAAGTTCATAAGAAGGGAGCAAATAAAGAGCTGTCCAAAGTGCAGTGATGTTGTTTGTGGAAACAAGTAACAAATAACAAAACTTGCAATTATTTCTGAGTGAAATGGACTGTTTCAGTTTGCTTTGCCCATCTGTTATTTATAAGCCAATGCCACTTGACTGTCAGTGCCTTGTGCTTTTAACTTCCTTTACAATTGCTCCTCCTTAACACAGTTATCAAGAAGTTCACCCGAGTTTCCTGTCTCTTTTAATACAGTAGACAATGGTTAAAATGAAACCCAAGGGACCAAAGACTTGTGTTCGGTTTGAAGTGATTTTCAGTTTAGACAGAGAAGCTCAAAATCGGCTATTTCAAATGAGGCAAATCCTCAGCAAGGCACTGTGAATTTTATTGTGTTCGTTCCTGAGTATCTGAGAATTCACAGGCCTTGGGACTGTAGGAGTGCTCTTGCATAAGAAAATTTCTGTCAACATTCCTGTAACCTCACTTCAGCCAGATTATTAGTACTCCATATTTATACATTCTTATATATATAAGAAAACACCATGTAAGGCTCATGAAAATTGGATCTCGCCAAAAGCTATTTCTGAATTTTTGCGGAAATAGATCCTCATAAAAATTTTGAAAGACTGCTTCACCAGTAATTTACTCCTAACCCTAGCCGAGAGGCACAAGTGTGCAGCATAGACTGGCTCACATCTTACCCTTGAGATACCATAAAGAGTCCTGCAATTGCTTGCCTGGCCCCATGTGACCCCAAGTCACATATTCATACCGTACAAGTCATGTCTGCAGTCTGCAGCCGTGTAAACACATGCAGAGTTTCTTTCCCCCACCCCCCTCTAAGACTGCTGACATGGGCCCTTGCTCTGCAGGCATTCTTCCTTTGAAATACTGAATCGGCCTTAGCTAATCATCTAACACTGCATGCTTGTTTGATCACCTGGACAGTATTATCTTTTGTCTTAGCCAGAGTGTTTTTTAGTTTAGCGCTAGTTTGTTAAAAAAACAAAACAAAAGAGGAATATAGGAATATTGTTTTGGTGGTACTTTCAGTTGTTTAACTATTGTCTACTGTAGTGAGCATGTTGCCAATGATGATACTGAAGGAGTAGAGAAATGAGGGGATGAAGAGAAAAATGTGTTTTAACTTCCGTGTCTTTTTATTTTGCCTAAATTTGAATAGTTAACTGCAAATTTCATTTTCGACTTCAGTATTTGAAAGTTTGAGATATTTTATTAACTTGAAAGATAACAGTCATTGAATATTCAGGTTGCAAGTGTTAAATATTTTGATCATGAGGTTTCTGTGGATGTTGAAAAGTGAGATGTCCTGTTTTTACGACCTGATGCTCCAATCCTGTTGGATTGCTGAATGGCAATAAAGTGAAGATAAAGTTGCATCCACAACATCCAGAATCCCTAATCATCACCAACAATCTTTTATCCTTAATATCTTTACTTTCACCCTGCATTGTTTGTTATGTAGGCTAAAGTAAGAGATTTGTCCTTATAGCATGGCTGTCAAGATGATATACTTGGACCAGCATCTATATGTGATGCAAGGGGTGAACACATTTGATGCTTTCAGTCTGACTAGAGATGTGCACATCAAATAATGTGCTGTCTGGTGACAAGGTGGTTGGTCAGCATAATTAAATAGCAGGGTGATAATAGTTTGTAACTTATCAGACACTATAGTGGATGCTGCAAGCATTAAAGACTGTTTGTAAACTCTTAGGCATTTTGAATGGTGTGAACACAAATGAGTGATGAATGCAGAAGGGTACATTGAGATCTGATACCTCAGGCTTAGGACTCTATGATGAAGATATCGAGGTGTTTCTTATTTACCGGTCATTATAAGTAACTCCCCACCAAGAAACTTTGACACATTTCATTTTCTAAGAAATATCACAATCTTTATGAAAACATAAAGTGCTCAATCTGTGCGTCTTGTAAAATTCTAATTGACAACTGGAAATGTGCAATGAACAAATCGGACAAATCTCATTCAAGGAAAACATTGCCTGTCTCCTGTTGTGTCAAATCATCACACAGAATGCCACGATTAATCATGGCTTTAAAGCAATTACCTATAATCCACATAGCATTTTCCAACATTACCTAGGGTAGGGTTCATCTGTATGACACACTTGTGAAACCAGGCAATTTATGCAAGATCTGAATTTACCTATGCATTGCTCAGCTGTTGATAAATTCCATGTGGTTTCCGGGTATGTATTTCCATTTTGTGTCTGTTCCATGCAGGACTCTTATTATGTGTTCAAGCAACACCCATATTGCTGCCATTTGGTCCATATGGGAGCCACATGGAACCGACATAGATTTGTTCTCATGATATAGGCAAGCTTAGATACATTTTTCAGTGTAAGTACATGTATGTTTTTGGAAAATGCTGTTCAGTGAAGAAAGTAATTCCTCACATTCATTTTCTAATACATTAGACTAGCTTATTCACATGTGAGTGATGCATAAGGCATTAGAAGGAAGCTGATCACTGATGGCTCCTCTTTCTTGCAAACACAGTCCATATCAATACAGTTGGGAGTTAGTGACACAATTTTGTGCACTTCATCCATAGGCAATTTCTGTCTTCAGAGCCTCTGATAATTTGTGAAACACTGTTCACATAGTTCAGTCTCAGAACTGGGGAGTTATTTATTATGGGTAGTGTATTGTGAGCGATGCAATAAATTGAGTTGCTGTCAAAGTCATCTAGCTGGAAAGGTCATGTTGGTTTTGGTGTTGGTTTTTCTTTCCCACTCAGCATTAATATTATGTCAGTATTTCAAGCATTAAGCTTTATAATAATTACCATAAGGAGATTCTCATTTGAAAGATCATGTCTTTCCACATTAGATTGGGTTTAGACATTATCTGCACATTTTGTAGTATTTTCACTCGAAACTATAAAAAGAACGAATTTTTTTTACATGCATTTCACGTACTTATTTTTTTAATGTTGTCTTAGTGCATTGCACCATAATCTTTTAGATGTTGTCTTAGTGCATTGCACAATAATTTTTTAAATTTTGTGTTAGTGCATTGCACCACCGTGGTGGTTGGAGAAATCGAAGCTAGTTAAAAACTGCTTTGTCTGAAAGAATTTTGAATTCTTGCCATGTTTCCTTTGTTTGTGAGCTTGCTCCACTTTGTATGAAAAGAAGTAGTTCAAATTTCTTTTAACAGAAATTTTCTACTGTTTGTGATGTGATATTTGCCAGTAATGACCCAATTTTCATAGTTTGCAGTGATCAGCTTATTTGTATAACTGCTAGTGAGAGTGTTTTTGGAACTAAAATGGTAAGATACTAGTATACCTGCGCGTCTTTGTTTTCAAAAGACGGCCCTCAGTAATAAGCAAGTGCCATTCATTGATGAGATTTTATTTGGACACTCAGTAATAGTGTAACTCTGCTTAGTGATATTGTATAGTTTTTGTTATTTTATGAAAATGCATATCCTTGTACTGACAACCAGTGGTAGACTACTGATGCATTCTCCTCCTCCAAATGTCACTAAAATGTACATCTTCCCCTCCCTCTCCCTTATGATAATTTTTCACCCAATATAGATTTTAGAGATCAATTATTCTTTTTCTTAATGCTGATAAACTTGTTGATACATAGTGCATATCATGTGAGGCACTTCTCTTTACATTTTCTGCTGTGCTGTTATAGTTGCAACAGGCACTCCCTTTAATCATGAAGTATAGTTAGTTTGGTGCAATTTTGGTTCAAAACCATTTGTTCGGTCCCTTCAGTTTCGGTATAGCCAACTTCGATTGTATTAGATCTTACTTATTATTTTTTAATGTTGTTTTGGTGAATACATTTTTTTAGTTGTCTTCTTGTTGTCTTGTTGATATGCGTGCTCATGTTAAAGAAAATTCTGTTTCAGTACCCATCATTTTGCTTTAAAATAGCCGATGTAGTCAGTTTTACCCTTTTCAGACTTCTGAAGGGTAGCTACATGAGAGCTGTAATCACAGCTTCTAATACTTTATCCCAGAAATTTGGCCATATTCTTTAAGAATTTTTACACATTATAAGCAAAATAATCTGATATAATCTCTTATGTTGTGCTTATTCATTATTTATAACTCCCTTGCATGATGATGTTTGTTTTAAATGTATGTACACTATATTGTATATCATCCTTATAATGTGATACTCCTCTTGAATGAAGTTTGAAGAAAAATGGGATCCATTCCCGAATTTAGATCAAATTCTTACAGCTGTACATGCTCGCACACAAATTCTGATACTGATCTCAGAACTGACGGTAATTTTCGAACAAAATGATGCCAGAATTTGCTTATGATCTGATTTTTATGGAATATGACTTTATATATCAATTGTGGTGATATTTATCTTCTGCGCATTTCTCTGGCTCAGAAGGGTCTTTGGCCATTGTTCAAGATTTGTGGAATTATTTTCAATTTTCACTTGCATGGCAGTCATTAAAATACTGCAGTATTGAATGTATAGTATACATAATTATCATTTGTGATCATGTTGTTATATTATCTTAAAACTGCACAGACCACCAAACTGAAGTGAAGGAGGTATAAGGGAAGCTGAGACAATGTAACATCTGCAAATTCTTATTTCCTGTTTATTCTAGCAGTCATTAGGGCACACAGTCTATTGAAGACAGCCATTTATGACATTTTTTCATGCTCATTCTAGATTTGCCTAAGTCATTTTTTTTGAAGATTTGAGTTGTTCATATATCTATGATTTTCCGTTTCGTTTTTTTTAAATGAAACAAATGTAGAGTTTGCCTCGTTATTATTTCCCAATTTTACAAGCTAAACAAAATATGCATCTTTGTATTACTTTGAGCAACAGTTTGAGAGCACCAAGTTTCTGAAAACCTCCAAACAGGAGTTAGATATTGGAAGACAATTTTTATGAATAGATATATTCTAGTCACTTTTTGATAATTATGTTATGATCCCAGTGCAGTTTGTATGTTGTAAGCAGAGAAGAAAAGAAAGTGTTTTGTGTACTGAATAAAGAAATATTTCACAATGAAAAAATAAGAAAATAAGACTGATTACTTTGTATTCAGAAACAGAGTGTTGCATGATAAAACATAATGACACCATTTTATAAAAGTTCAGAGTGCAGAACTTGCAAATATATCATTGCCACAATGAATTTAGGACTACAATACCTGTGATAATGCTGTATGAGATGTAAATTGTTAACATTTTCAGTATTTATTAGCACATCAAGTTTTGAAAGTGAGTAATCAGATCATGACCCTCAAGTAGTTTCAGGTTCAGGTGACGATCTGAAGGTGATAGTGATTATTAGAGCAGAAAATATCACTGCTGATCCTAAAAAAGCATTTTATCGTACTTTTAACGTTAACACTTATCATATTCTGTTAATACTATGCTGTGTTGTTTTATGCCAAAATCTTGCAAAGGAATTACTATTGTTGCTGAAGGAGGAATATAAAATTTGAAATGTCAGAACCTCATTTGTAAACATTATGATATAATACTCACATGTATTTTCTTGTTTTAAATTTTATATTTGTAGATTAAAGCATCAACAATTAGTATGTTGCACTTCTGTGGGTATTTATCTGTAAAGTGTGTAGGTTTTTTTTAGGTTCTTTATTTTATATATATGTGTGTAGCAATCCAGGAAAAGCCATCAAAAGTTGCAGACCAGCTGCTAGGTGCAAAACAAAGTAACTTTTGTATTTAAGGTTGAAACTGAGTTTTCTTCATTTTCACATTGTATTCACCTTGTCTAGAAGTTTGATGTAAGTAATCCTGCAGGTAAATGTGTTTAATTGACTTTTTAGTATCAAAATACATTATGATGTTTGTTAGTGTAGAGCTATTTTTCTGAGTTTTAAATTTGTAATTTCCTGAACTTGGAAACACGAGTCTCTCAGTTTCTCAAAAAGATAAAAGCTTGAAATAAAAAGTCTACTATCTAGAAGTAAATGAGGAATACAGTGGAACCCGCTTAAGCGGGACGGCTCCGTTCCCGACGAATCGTCTCCCTTAAGCGGGCGTCCCGCTTAGGCGGACTATCCATTATAAAGTGATTTCTTAGCTAGTTTGTGTGTTTTATTCAAGTTAAGGGATAATCATTACTTGTTGCTAGTGAGGTGTGACAACAGAGTAAGATGTAAATTGTATCTGTACTGTTTAAAATATACTTATTGCAGTCTAACTGCATTTTCAGTAGACTTGCAGAACATTATTCTTTGCGGGGAATGGGATTTTTGGTTGGTTTTAAAGAAGCACATAAGCCTTCTCACCATTCTCCTTTGAAAATTAAAAAACAATTTCTTTCACAGACCAGGACATGTCTACATCAGAGGGACAGAAAGAATACATGTTAAAATAAAACTGGAGAGAATATGAAAGGTCTAACATCTCTGAAGTCGAGATGTTCGCCGCCCCCTCCCCCTTCCATTCAAGTGGTCAAAAATAATTTGGGATCAAATTTGCATGATCGTAAACACCGGCAAAGATAAGCGTCACACTTCTCGCTCCACATCTGGCCAGAGCGCGACGCGAGCGGCGTGTGTCAAAAAGCCTTTACGCAATGCGAATGATGGTCATGCCTATGTGACCGACACCCTGGCTGAGTGTTGTGCAATAGCGCAGGTAAGGCTCGTAAATGTCAATCAACACGTAAGCTGAAGAAAGGATAAAGTGTGGCTGACAGGGGGTGGGGCTCACTTAATCCTGATCCATTGATGCTTGCGCTGGTTAAATGACCCAACAGAAGGCTATTTGGAGGTTGTGTCAATCACTTCTCACGTAACGTAAGGGGGGTGATCAGGGCCGTCGGTACAAGCTTCTTTGTAGCTCTCAGGTTTTCAGCTGATGGGCAAAGGTACGAGACACAGTACGATAGTGACAATTTGCAGCATTCCTGTCAAAAAACAGCGTGTATATTATGGAAATCTGGCTCCAAGTCGTCTCGCTTAAGCGTGTTGCCGTCTCGCTCACATGTATAGATTTAAATAGCAAAAATTCCGTTCCCCACGCATTCGTCTCACTTAAGCGGGCGTCCCGCTCACGCGTGTCCCGCTTAAGCGGGTTCCACTGTACCCACAATAATACCTAAAGTTTGATAATTTGACCATCATAAGGGGTTTTCCTGGATGCCCACACCTATTTTTATCGTAACTGTTCTTAGCTTGATGGTGTAGGATAATTTGTGTACTGGTAATTTATATTGCACAAACATTTAAATTACTTCTTATCACAGTATATATGGAGAATCATTAGCCATTTATGTGATGCATAAACTTAATGGGCAGGATTTTGCTTGTCACATTGAATTGCACAAAAATGTTATTTTGCATAAATGGTAATCATTCACATTGGAAGATGGGAGAATCTACTTTGTGAATGATAATGAACCAAAGTTAGTTGTTTTTTTATATTTTTGTTTCCTGCTGTTTTTTTGTCCCACCTAGTCCTTTTAGTGAAACTCGTATCAGTTCAGTCAGTGACTTAATGATGTTTCTACATCGTTTACAACATAATATTTGAAGCCACATCTCAACAGACTAAGCTGTCATTTTTTACTACTTAACAGTCTACAATACATAGCCTTTTTTCACTCTACTCTAGGTATCTTCTTGATAGCATTATGGACTGTTGAACTGCAATGGGCATAGAAAAGGTATACTTATTATTGAGCTACTTTTATCTTCTATCAAGATTCAAATGATAGAATTATAATCCGTGCATTTGTACTTAACAAGGTAATACTTTTATTGTCAAGGTTTCACTGTATTTCAGCTAGTTAGGAATAAATTGTGAATTGTTTCAGAATCTCAAATGAAAGTAGGCAGGTTTGTAGCAATCTCGGTCCCAAATAGCCAATGTTTTTTTCCAATATTTATAGAAAATGTTCCATTTGCTCGGAACATGTGGCAGACAGTGCACTTGTGTCTTCTGTCAGAATGACAGGCAAGGCTTCAAGTTGCTGACAGCCTTGACAAACTGTTTGCCCACAACAGCACAATGTTGAAAGTTGCAACATATGTACTTTTTGTCCATCTGTTAGGTAACATTAGATCAGAAAGTGTAAATTAAACATATTTTGTTGCTGGGGAGACCGCTTTCATTTTTGCTTTTCTAGATGTGGAACCAAGTTTGCAGCTTTACTGGAAGAGGGTTTATACTTTCATTTTTCTCTGTGTAGCCTAGTAGTATTTGTTTCATTTTTGTAGAGTCATGCCAGAGAATTCATTAATCAGGATATATAATCATATTATAGCCTCAATATAATAACTTTTTATAATTTTAAAGCAGGGTGCTTTTCTTGTTTTCACCAATATTATGGAACACCTTCAGCTCCTTGTTTTTTTTAAACTTTTGTATTGTTACACTTTTACAATAAGGTGGACTCAGCTGGTCAGAATGAAGGTGTGTGTAGCAGCTAGTCAGAATGAAGGTGTGTCTAGCACCTAGTCAGAATGAAGGTGTGTCTAGCAGCCTAGCAGCTAGTCAGAATGAAGATGTGTCTAGCAGCTAGTCAGAATGAAGCTTAAGTTACTTTTCCATAAATCAGTTTATTGACATGACATAAAAGCTTAATTGCCCTAATATTCTGGCCTGAGATATAGTTGTTTGAAGTGAAAGGGGTTCCCAAGCAGTTGGAAAAAAATTCCGAGAATGTTGTGATTGAAGAATTTTATACAGTAGTATTCATCTTTTATCTCTCACAAATGCTCAAACTTGTTCATTCATACACAGTTACTTGAGTTACTGACCATTTGCCCTTAACGAATGATTTTACTCTTGATTTCTGCAACAAACAAAAATGTGATACTGATACCTGATAGGCCTGTTCACCTTCAGTCTGATAAGTGATATCTCAGTTCCTAGTTTAATGACATAAGCCTCATTTTGAACAGCTGCAAGATATATCCATACATAGAAATGCATCATTTGAATTGGAACATTGTCTAGGAACTATAGCAAATAAGATATGCTTTTAGATCTTGACTCCACTGTATCTTCTACAGATGTGACCTGTTCTTTAGGTACTGTAATCTCTTCTGTTATCTTCACATGTTTGTTTGATGTTACACTGGCTTTAGAATGTGTTCAGTGTTGATTTTCATGGTGTTATTATAATTCTGATATCATGACTCAAAAGTGTGATTTGCTGTGGGATAGCAAACTTTGTCCAAAGAACCGCAAAGATACATATCCTAGGGTTGCCACAAAATGTTTCAGAAGTTTTAGTGACTTTTTCTTATTACCAGAATTTCTGTCATTATTTCCGTGATAAAAGCATAGTTAAGGTCATCATGGGACAGCTCTGTCATGGAAAGTTGGTCCACTTTTCGGTACGTTTTCACTCAGACCGATGCAGATGTGTAGCTACCCAAAAATTATGAGCTACGATTTTTCCTTGTGATCTGGTATTTATTTCTGATTCCAAGTACAGTCGAGCACAAATACTTTGAAAACTGTCAGTTGAAATTGCGGTTCCCTTCATCAAAACTTTAAGACCTAGATTTATTTCTTTATATTGGTGCTTCACATATTCCTCGAAATTCGGCAGATTCGAACAAGATGAGGTAGCCTCAAGAATTTGAGTTATCTATGCTTGACTGTACTTCTAGGTTCTGTAGCAACCCTGTAAGATGTTATGAAGTGAGGTCATGTTGAGCTTCAGGCCATATAAACTGAGCCAAAGGTAAAGGTGACTTGTGTTTGATGTATATTGTCTGCCTGTAAAAGAGTGAAAAACTTGGCTGCATGGGATTATAACAACAAATATTGTTGGCATATTGCAATTTATTCCATTTAAGGGGGTAGACTAACCTGCAGTTGTAGATTATCTACTTCAGTATATTTTGCATGCAAATTGTGCACCAAACAGCTAAATAGTGTCCTTTTTTCTATTGTGAAGTTGATCTTAGGAAAGACTGATTTTAAAATACAGTTGTTACTTCACCACCAGATTTCACACATGTATCTAAGAGTACTCAGAGAGGGGTTTTCAATATTTGTTTCTCCAGAATAAGTAACACTGAACTAAGGAAAAGATCTGTCTCTCAGAGCAAATATAACAAGATTTAAAGTGCGAAAAATAAAATGCCTTTATAGATCTTAGAAATGTGTGAAAACAGGTGGTGAAGTAACAGTTGCACTTTGAGATAGTTTTCTATGATCATCACCCACAATTGAAAAAAATGCACTGTATAAAACTATGGCACAAAATTTTACATGACAGTGTTTAGACTTGGAAATGGATAGAAGGGTAGTCTAGCCCTTTAATCACAATCACTTTTTTCAGGCCACAGTTTACATGCAGTGTGTTCTCTAAATAACTAACAGGACAATTGCGGTGTTTATTTATTTACAGCAATTGCTCCTCAGAAGGTGCTATCAAGCAGACAGTGTGTTGTAGTGCTCTAATGCCCAGGAGAAAAATGTGCATTGCCAAGAATTATTACTTTTCCGTGTTTTTGAGGTAATTAGTTCAGTTGAATAACTATTAAAGAAATTCAATGTTGTATAGTTATCTCTCATTATGTGGTGCCACATGCTGGTATGCTGGTTTTTAAAGCTTACAAGAAAACGAATACTCCAAACTTGTGTGCCATATATGGCACAATGGCTCTTAGAGGGTACTACTTTGCAAGTACATGGGCTTCATAAAAACTGATAAAGATAAAGGTGCTTATTTGTTGCAAAAATAATATTTAATGATATTTCAAGGATTTCTGGAAAAAGAAGAAATGTATCTGAAGAAACAAAGCAACTGTTCCACCTAACATGTTTATTTCATATTTTGTGGCACATTGTTAATTTTATATTGTGAAATGTAAACCACAGATTGCAGAGGGATCTTGCTTTTGGGTAAATATTTCCTGGAAACAAGTGAGATAGCTGGAAAACTGTAAATTTAAGTTTGAACTTTACTAACTGATCAGCATAAGTAGGTGTCTTCCAAACTCAGTCCATTGTCAAATTACTGTGAATTAAACATTTCACACTCTAAATGTGTTGGATTCTCTTCTTTCAGTGCAAGCTTGGGCCTTGTTCATGTATGAATCCTGTTGTATGTTTTCAATGCCGCAATAACTTACTCTCCATACATTTGTTTGGCATCATAGAAAATGTCATCTGTGTTGACAAATAAGATTGTATTTTGCAAGTTAGATCAAATGCCAGTATTGATGTCACGTTGTTCCAGTGTTAGTATTGGAATGTGAGCTGAAATATATAAAGCCCTAAACACTGGCAAGGAATTTGTTCTGTTCAAGGTTACAGAATGATTGCATTCCATCGAATGTTACTCCAAATCATATTTTGGTGGAATATGATGTTACGATACGGATGTGCATTGTAATGAATAACGGAAAAAATCCTTGCTACTAATTATGACTCATCAAGTGAAATTTTTCAGTGTAAACACAGTAACAACTATAAATTAAAAACACAACAGAGAAATGAAGTCATTGTGGGCTTTACAGATTCATTTGTAACAAACTGATAATAATTTACAAAAGTTTGACTCGCTCTTCACAGAGTCATTCATCCGATCTCACTGAACTTACTATATAACTCTGATAACATGCCTACATTTGCAAACGAACATGCTAGATGACATTAACTATGGCAGGGCCAATGATGGGGCAATATCATCCACAACATCAACTATGTAATCCATTTAACACTGAGCATGTTCGCAGGGATTTGTTGTAGAACTTGCAGGAATACTTGTACAACGTTATCTTTGCCCTATAATGCTGCAGTTTCAATCTCAGCTCCCCTACCTTCCACTCCCTACCACCCCGTTCCCCCAACACTCTGGGTTACTTCTTTCACATCCATCCTGTACTCATGTGTTTTCCATATATGTTCCTATTTTCTTTTAACATATCATATCATATCATATATCATATCATATCATATCATATCATATCATATCATATATCATATCATATCATATCATATATCATATCATATCATATCATATCATATCATATACAATATAGATGCCAAATGAGCATTCCGTTTCACACATGAAATACAAGTATATCGTCCCTGAAATTCTCTAAACACGTAAGTCCGCGGGGACAAATTTTACAGGAGACACAAAAAACTTAATAAATTGTTAAAAATCGATACAAATTGTCTGTTACTATTACATGTTGTATAAAAGGCTTTTATGTGCCTAACTCTAATTATAAAAAGTCATTATTTTTGGCAATTAATTAGAAAACGGAGTTACGTGTATAGAGACTCAGAGCGACTGACTTGCGCAGCGGCCTGTAAGTCTAAGAGTACGTTAGAAAGGCTCTATCCAAGTAAGTCAGCGGCAGGCGGCAGGATTGAGCTATACGTGTTTAGAGCTTTCATTTCTCCAACACTCGGCTTGTGTATCACTGGCCTTTCGTTGTTTTGGACGAGGGTACTCGCCTGCAGCCTTCAGTGTTTAGAGTTTCATGTCAACAGAATGTCTTGAACCGCTCGTTTAGATCATGTGACAAAAAGTTTAACTTTCATTGGTTTGATGGCTTAGATATTTATAGAGGACATGGGGGAACCTCATACAATTCTTATAAAATGAAAAACGGTGTTGTACTTATTTCCGGACTTACGTGTTTAGAGACTTACAGGGACGATATGTATCCTTGAACAAGTGCATAGTAAAAGCCCTCAATACCATACTATTTCAAAGCATTTTACAAGGCTCAGTGTTTCCTTGCATATACTCAGATAGGTTTAATACAAAATTCATGAGCCTACAAAATCATTTGGTATTATGAACATTTTGGATAATCCTTGATAAGGAAAAAAAGATTCACCCAACTCCTGCTAGTTCAGAGTATGGTTACCACAACTGTACACTGAAAAGGATCATGCTGCGATTGTTTAATAACGAATAATAAATCATTTGCCAAGCAAATGAGGATTTATTACCTCTATATACACTACTTACGTATGTACCACCTCAGGTAACACATAATCCTGATTGATGCATTGGCATGAGCCTGACATAAAAAATAAGCAGATTAAACACTGCAAGATTCCAGATCTTTATATGTGGAATTCTTGCAAATTGGCATTTTTTCATTACTGTCGGCAAACTACAAACCAGGGAAAGGCACACTAGCATGACAAGTTCCTAGCAACAATGAAGATAAAGCAGTAGTGTGATTTCACTGAGCTTCTCACATCTCTAACAACCACTCATTCCCTGAGGTGACAGAACAGCAGGGCTGAGAAAAAAAAAGAAACCATGCAACAATACAAAACATTCATCCTACCCATTTTTGGCACCAATTTCACCTGCATCATTCTGATTTCAGAACACTGATTCCCACACAGCGGCAGCAATTTTCACCCCAATTTTGATGCAGTTAACAGAACATTCTATTTTCTGGCAATATTTGCAACAAAAGAAAGACATACTTATCCATTCACACACTGGAACAAAAACTGCCAGAATGTTTTAATGTCACTACAGATTTGAAAATGCAGGAACCTAACACATACTGCCATAAAAGATTCATCACAAAGATGAGCAAACTCTGTACAAGTTGAAAGGATTCTTGTTGCTGACAAACATGATCTCTTTCTTGCCCTCTTCTGTCTTGCCTGAAAGAGGGAAAAAAAGGCCCATGCTAATAACTGAAAAGATAATACCATATCCTGTCTGCTAATGTCTTTAAACACATACAGTTGCTAGGATAGCTCTTGTCCCTTCTCTAAACAGCTCAATGGAAAACTCACTACTAGTTAAAAAGCATGTGGTGTACAAGTCTTGTATCTAGGCAAATTGGTGCCTTTCTTATCTCCCTATGGAAGGCACTGATCAATAAATTTCTGATGATAGCTTTCACTGTACAGCCAATACACCTTTTACAGACACATTTTTACTACAGATTTATAGGTTTCCAATCACACAATCTCCATTTCTTTCCCCTCTATTATCATAGTATATCCTTTCAGATGGACCCCCTTTTCCCTTCCCACTTCCTCTCTCTCTCTTCCAGACAGAGACAGCTGGCTTCACCCCGTTGTATCCTAGCTCTGCAACCATGTACAAACTGCCAGTCCTGAGATTACCACAAGGAAACCAATCAAAACCCTGTTTTCATGCCATTTGTTTACTTAGATGTTATACTGGATATTGGCACATTCTCAACACCTATAGAAATCAGGATATTCATGCAAAGCTATGCTAAGAACTAACAAGGTTTTTATAGTGAAATTCTGTAATAAAGGTATGGTTAAGTCTTTTGAAATGTTATCATTATTGCTAAGCTCCATTGTTTCTAAACTGGGTTATGGAGAACAATGACACTGTATTCTCATAGCTCCTGTGTAAACATGCACTCCTCACATCGATGATGCTGCAAACAATCACGGTCAATCACAATATAACAAATGAATGCTCCTGGTAGTTAACATATCATCACTGACCAACACATTTTCACACAAGGATTGGCTGTCATACCACCTTATTCATGCAGAAACGTAAACAAAGATGAGGCAAGTATGCCATAACAAAGTTTTGCCCTTCTAGCCCTTTCATGGTAAGGCTATTTTAACAACAATACAGAGGAAGGGGAAATGGGGATTGAGACTATGCTTGATAAAACTGAGTTCCCTTTCACAAGTAGACTCCCAATACAACTGTGCCCACTGTAGACTGATATCACCTTACTACTTAACGAGACACAAAGACAGCCCATGTTTATTTGTATATTTCTGTGTTAAATATGTTTGTTGCAGTGATGATAGCAATGGCTGGCATTCTCAAGGCTAAATAAAAGATGATACAAATACTTCATAAGACAAACCATATTCATTCTGAATCCAGTTCCTATCAATGAAGTAGTCAATGTTGCTGAGAGCTTCTTTCTCAGTGTATTCTGGAACCAGGATGGGCACAAAAGGATCAAGTGCTTCAAAGCCCTGAAAATTCAAGAATGCCACTATTTCAAACATGAAATGTAATTTCTATTTCATGTGGGTACAGGTATTATTTAAAACATACAAGTAGAGTACAGCCTCATAACTTAACCATTATGTAACTGAAAACTTGCATACTTGGTATAATGCTCTTATCTGGAGTCGTAATCATCAGGTGTGCTATTGTCTTCTGTATACTGTCCATATTACAGCAAGAGGTCGTCCATCCAGCCAGTTCCAGCAATCTCTTTTCAAAGTGACTGCAGAAACTCAACATCTTAATGTGCTATGGACATTAATGGTATACCCATAATTTGCTTAATTTCTTCAAACAAGATTTGAGTTTTGTTAGAGACTGAGGAGATTAAATATTTCCATGTAATATTATTTTTAAAGCAATTTCCCCAACATACAAGGATGACAAGACAAAGTAGGTAAGCAGTGGCGGGGTTGTGATGATTTTATATAAAATCTGAATAAACTCTGGGACATGTTAACAAACCTCTTGTCCCAGGAGGTACTTGGGTGTGTAGTCTTCTCTCATCACTGGATTATTTGCCACCTGATCTACAGTGCACACCACAGCTCCATGGGTCTATAAGATGGAAAGGTTATTTCTGTATATGAGCTGTTTTAAACTGATACACTATTGTACATTTAGAACAAAGTAACACAAGACAAATTTAAAATGATGAGCCACAGCAAATGAAACATAACAATACTGACTAATGACTTGATGTGTGTAATGCACATGCAGTACGTCACTAAGTAAGAATGACTGAAAGGTTACATTGATAGAGATGGTAGAGACACACAGAATATGTTTTTACTATAACAAATATACAAGTTTACCAGCTAAGCTGTCCAGTGCTGTCATGGGAAGGGGATGGGCGACAGTTAAGCAACCAAACTCCAACTCACAATAAACAGACTTATTACAATTAATACAAGATTTTTAAAATCCATATTACAGAAGATGAGGAGAATGAAGCAAACATGAAATGGAAGGGAGAGATAGTAGAGCACTGTTTCAAAATACACACCAGCTTGTGTTTTCCTCATTTACTGCTATGTGTTTGTGCTACTGAAATTATTAATAAAGGGGCTCTGTCTGCCTGTCTGTATCTGTACGTTGGTGTCTTTGAATGTCCCTATCTGTCCATATCTATCCATAACAAACTCATGAAAAGAAACCCTAAGATCCTGAAAATTTAATCTTTGATATAGTTGAATTCGAAATAAATTAACATAAAATTGGAACAGGCATTGCCTGCATGAAAAAACAATTTTCTGAAAACTCTTTAAAAAATTCAGAGTGTAGACACAAAACAAAAATTTATTAAAAAAAACAAAATCAGATGAGACATACCCAAGTCGGTCTGATCATTTTCTTGAAGTTGTGAATAAGAGAGATTTCTCCAGGAAAAAGCTGTAAAGAGGCAAGGAAACCACATATACAACATACACAAACAAAACAGCAACTAAAATATCTGTACAAACTACAAACTTTTATGGAAATTCAACTAAAATTTTTTAATTATAAGAAAACTACACTGAGAAGTATGTTCTACTGTTCTGATACTTATTAAAACTTACTGGTTTCATACTCTAACCGAGCCTTCCTGTCACTAACTTGCATGCAAACTAGTCATTAACTGTTTCATTTAACCCTTTCACAGGCGGAGCTCTGAACACAACTAACACTGAAAGTTACCCCTCCCCTGGAGAATTCTCGAAAAAAATAGCATTGTTTTTGTAAAAATTCACGAAAAATAGATAAACGAAGCTAGCTACCTAAGAGCATACATTTTCTGAAAGGAAAATGGCTGAACTAAGTGACTGTTTTTGTTTTTGTGAAATGTAGGTCATTTTTGGGTTTCAGAAATCAGAGAAATTTGAGGGAAAAAAAAAATGTTACCCAATATTTTGTGGTTTGTTGTCTTTTGTGTTCAGATGTGCGTGCAAAACAGAGTCCTTTATGTTGTGTTTTGTTCATGAATAATACTGACACACTCTCAGCAATGAAAAATAAAGAAAATCGTATTCTGGATGATCCAAGACCGGAATTATGGAAAACAGGTTCGCCCCCCAAATTTCGTTTCCGGCGTCCTCCCCACGTGGTGCCAAACAAACGAGACGGTACCGCAGATAGAAGAGGCAATAAAACTGGACACTGCCAGTGCCTCTAACCGCAGTACAGGCTTGTGTACGGGACATTTAGGGCGTGTGTATTACACCACCGCTGATAAGACAGTGGGGGGAAGAGAATGCGCGTGGGCTCAAAAAATCGATCGATAATCAAGCATCTTGGCAGCAGAGTGTACAGTAACGCATCTGGCCCAATGCACCGTGACGGTATACAGGTATACGTATAGTATAAACAAGAGGCTGCCCTCGTGACCTCCCCCGAGTGCTCGCTCGCTCGCATACGGTTGACTCGCCTTGGAAATCGTGAGTCGAATTCTGACTGCTTGCTCATTGGGGTTGTCCCAGCCAATTGCAGTTAAGCGGACTCGATTGGTATCTCCAAACGCAGAAAAACCAGATCTTTCAATAGTTTTCCCTTCTGTAACTTCTCTACAGAAGAGTGGTTAGTCATTTATAGAAGTTCCTCCATTTGTGGTTACACCAAAAAAAATGGGGAAGCGTACATCTCCTCGCACGCCGGTATACCGGCGCACGGAACATTTGGGACCCTTTTCAGTTGCGCCGGTATACCGGCGCAGGCCTGCGAAAGGGTTAACATGTTCACAAATAAATGAATACCACAAAAAAGCAAACAAGGTGATACAAGGGAAAATATTACCTTCCTTCTAGGGGTAAAGAGAGGATTTCTCCATAAAACTAAGCTAAAGCACTTTAGGCTGTGATCCTTCAAACATCTGTATTCTATATACTTTCTTTCATCCTTTGTTATTACCTACCATTTTCTTTTCTGAATTTTTAAGGGAATTGTTATGTGGGCTCTGAACATAGAAGGCATTTACTGATGAAATTACCACCAAAACTTTCAACCTGTAAAATAAAGAAATAGATGGTTAAAAATCAATATCGTACAACTGTAACTTTTGCAGTTAAAAACAAGATTGTCTGTATGAAACTTTAAGTTCATTGTGTATACGAGCAAACTTTAAAATACCTCTCCCCAACCCCAATCAATTGAGCATAGGATACCCACCAAAGGCTGCATCTTCACCACATTAACAATCTGCATTTATAAAGAAACTTAGAGGATCTACTGAATCCTCTTGTTGATCATTCTGCCAACACAGATCTATAAAACTGGTTTTATGTCTATGATCTATCTGCAATAATCCTGCAAGCTGTAAGGATTTGTGTTTGGGTAAGAATTAGGAAAGTGCATCCCATGCTCTCAAAAGCATCCCCCAACAATATCTAAGGACCTAGCCCCTTCCCTAAACTAATTCCTAACCCTGATACTAACCCAAGCATATCTTGGGAGAGTCCCACAATTTTATCAAATGGACATGCTGTTGGGACACTTGCAATATGAGGTGATGTTTTTTCTTACTAACCCTTTAGATTCTGCTTGCTGTCTGATTTCTTTGAGAATGACACCCACACAGTCTGAGGAAAACTTGAGACGGTTCATTCCCTGCAGAGACAAAGAGCTAATGATTAATCATCAAAGTATGAATGCACTGGATTCCAGTCAAATGGTTAAATGAGGTTTGCCCATTGTAACAAATACAGCTACAGATTCTTTTAAACCTTGGAGTTGCAATCAAAATGAATCTGTGTGGTTCTCTAATGGCACTAAAACCATCCAGAAAGTCATGTTTCTGATATGTATGTTATTTAAATAAATATATTTAAATGCACCATTTAGCACTCTAATGTGACAAAGCCAAAAGATTAAGTGTCAGTTAGGTACTCTCATTTTCATTCACCCTAGTCTGACTACTGCTTTTTGTACCTCTTGCCTTTTGGTCTACTTTTACTGTTAACTCAGTTCATGCACTACATACCATGGCTAGTTCTTCCAGTTGTTATGTGGTCATTACAAGCCATGGAAAAATAATACTGAATCTTTTAAATAATACATCTCCGAAACCACTTAAGACAACCATTCCTCATCTAGTCATAACAGTTCATGACTTATGTCATGACTACCACTATCAGGATTAACTTCTTTGAGTCATATTTAAAATTGGAGTCTTCATCTTTCCTGTTCAGATGAATATACCGAGCCATGTCAATTACTGTCCTGAATGACTACATGATACTATAAGAAAAAGAATTCCTCAATCTGTCCACACTATACAACTTACCTGAGGACACCAAATATTTAGAGACTTGACACAATGACATAGTGCTATAGATCTGTGTGGGCATATTAGTTTCATCAAGAAAAAGAGATGTCTGATTTTATCCAAGAACTGCATTTTGTCCCTCATAACAAGACAAAAACATCTAGCGACATTTTTGTAAAGACAAAATAACCACTTATGACAGGCTGTGGGTTGTGAATAATTAATATTACTTGCACTAAAGAATCAATGACATGGAAGTATTTAAAGATTACCAAAGGTTTCTTTATCTGATGAATACAATGTCAAATTGCTATTAATCTTCCCTGATCTCATTCCTCACAGAGGTTACTGCTACAAAGAGGCTAAGTTACGAAAGATATCTCTTGAAACAAATCAAGGCATATCAGGTGTGAACTTACAAAGTTTATGATTTCTTCAAATGATGTCCCAGCTTCTGCCTTTTCTCTCTTGGTCCAGATGTATTCAGATGTTGTCTGTAACATACAAACACTTTGATGCGTAATAAATGATAATTTAATAAAGAATTCATATCGAACAACATTCAGCAAACCAGCTCCATTTTCTCTATTGAATTTATACTTCCATCTTGCTGCAACCAGTAACAGGCATTTAGGATATTCCCATATTCACTCCCCTTCTTATTCCAGCAGCCATCCAAAAATCTTCCTGATCATTGTCCAAGCTGACCACCATGGTAATGCTACTGTGAAGTTACATGAGAGGGCAAACATCTAGAAACAAGACATGAACATTACTGTACTTGCTATAATCTTTCCAGTTTCCAGTCAACACACAGTTTCCTCTCTTCTGACTTCTTGCCCCTAATCCCATTACAATTCTGATATAAATATTTTCCTTCCAACCTTCTTTTTCATGGTTGTTGCATATTTACATGGTCTGGTAAAACTTCAGCACATAATGAAAATTCTAAACCAGGACATCAAGACCCTTTAAGATCGATGCACATTCTTTATATGACAATTCAGTAACCAGTGCCTTTGCCTGTTTCTACAAAAATGGTTGAGACATGGACAGTCAACTCACTGGCTCCAACAATTTGCTTACCAGGACCAGAATGTGTTGTGTTTATCAACATAAAAAGCTGTCACTGCCATCTATCATCCATCAGCATGTGTTCCACAAGATTTAAACACTCCGCTTACCAGCTCATAAAGATGTTATTGGCAATAATTCCTAGCCATTTTTAATTCATACTCTCTCAATTGTGCGTAATCTAAAAGATCTCAATTACAAGGGCTGCCATTCACAAATCAATGGGCAAGAAATCACTCCTTAAGAAACAGAAGCTACAATTAAACCAGTTGACAAACATGATACAGGTTAATAAAGCTGTTTGGATGTTATTTGACCTTTGTGGAAATGGGTAAAAAAGGACTGAAAGGGATGTAAATGACTTTATACATCACAATAGACAATACGTAACTCCCATGGGACTTCATAAAACAGGTGAGTAGACATGCTAAACATAGCAAATCATTCTTTACAAGACAGCAAAATAACCACTTGTGATGAAATGTTAACAGCATACACAACTTACATGAAACTTAACTTCAATGGATTTCCTGAAAAATATAACATACCTAAAAATATTCAAATTTATGCTCTCAGTAAACATATCTACCTTCAGATCCTTTAACCTGCTTTGATTCTGGATGCGGAAATGATTAAGCCATTCAGCAGCATCTGTGGGTAAGTCATAACGACCTGATTTATGGGTAGATTCTGCCACCTCCTTGTAAAACCCTCGGACCCACTTGCCAGCTGATGAAGAGAAAAACATGCAAATAACTGGAGGAAGAACAAAATTGTCTTCAAACACATGATGACGATTTAAGCATTACTATTTCTTAATGCATTATATACAATTTCACCACCAATAATTTATGGTTCAGCATCTAGATTTCAACCTCTTGGTTCCTTGGGTGAAAAAAGATTCATATTTATGGAGAAGAATGATTTTGATGATGGTTGAGAATCATATTATGCCTGAAGTAGATCTTCTCAGGTCAAAAATTTAAATTATTAAATCTCTTTAGTATCTATGAAAACAAATTTAAAATAAATTCAGTGTCTGTTCCAAAGTTCTTAACTTTTAAATGCTTAAATGATGATGATGATGATGATGATGAAAACAAAAATTATGGTCTCACATACATACCCCAAGGTACATGCACTATCAGCCAGTTATCCCTGTGACAGGCCTGCATTGTGTGATACATGACAAACTGTTTGCCAGCACCTCTACGGCCATCTTATTAACATTAAGGATATAATTGTATTACTCACAATTTCTTTTTGATACTGCTGAACAGTTCACTTCAAGACAAGAATATTTACTGGAGGATACCAAATCTGACAGTAGTTTACATTAAACAAGCTATAAAAAAAACCCACAAAGATCAAGTGTAGCTCAGCTTTTCATCTTTTTAAGTAGTGTGTAATCGTGTATTCAATATGTTGCTGGTCCTGGGTCATAGGTTGATAGGCATCGCATCAAAGTAATCAAAACATTATTACCTAAATGGCCCGCCTGACCTGAACAACAAAAATGCTAATGAAATAAAAGATTACAGCTGATAACACACACAGAGAAAGTCTTTTATGTTTTCACTGTGAGAAAAAAATCATCCTACATACATCTGATGGCACATGCTTGACTAAACTGAACAGTGGCAAAAGATACAAAGCACAAATCGTGGCACTGGGTGGCTGAGGTTAATATTCTTGAGGTAAGCTTTCAGCTCTAATGAAGGTTTCCTCACCATGAAGCAAGACTCGTTGAATGTTTTGACCTGCAGCAGAAAGTATGCATTATTACTTGAGATTTGTGATATCTGACACCAGTGATGAGACCTGCTGTTGTACTTCTTGAGTTCACTGCGGCTTACTACTTTCATGATCCAAGATGAATGATGAACTAGAAAAGACCCACATCTCCCAAGATGAGGAGCTTNGGGGGGGGGGGGGGGGGGGGGAGAGAATTTGAGGGAATCCTGAAGTTTCCATTGTGAATAGCAAGGCACTAAAGTTGTTTATTTCTACTCCTAAGTTAAGGCAGCTGAAGTACAATTAGGTATGCTTTCCTTAAAACTATAAGCAACAAAAGTATGTTTGACCCATTCAAGTTCATATGACAGTGTGAACACAGATGAAAAGGGATCAAAATACCAACGCTTTTCTGAGTATCACAAGTTCAACTGATTTCATACCTTTTTCACATCTTGGTTTCCACACCATGTACATTTCAATTAACTGACATTGAAATGCAGTTTTAATCTCAGATCAATTCTTTCAAATATCTTTTCATTTATAAGATCTTCCACATCAATCTGACCTTTCCGAAAAGCTAATAAGAGCTTCCCAGGTGACTAAATTATGCCCGTCGATGCCCATTTTATATTTACTTATAAATCAGTTCTGTTTTCCATCCACAATGCTTTTTTACCAATAACTTTTAAGTATTACTCAGTCACTCATATCCTACATCTCATGCCAAGGCAAATACAGGACTGTTTCACCTGAGTGGCTGATCCGAAAAAGGTGAATTATAACACATGTATTTTGCCTGAATACACACCAAGCGTATGTGCCAGGGATGGATAGTGTCCTTGAACAAGGTGTTCATTTCCTCTTCCGGGACTTTATAATAGAGTCCCACATGGTCCAACGTGTGTTGCCTCTGTAATGTACAAATATACTCATATTTATTACACTGAAAGCACTTTCATATATCACATCACTGACAGTGACATCATTTACTGTCTGTAAATATTCCATCAAGAGAACAACATTCTCAAAATACTACTGACATTGTTTCATAGAATCCTTTTAAAACTGCCTTCTTGAGTTAAAATGAAATGCAGCATCACTGATCAATTAATCCTTTCATTACCACTACCAGTATGCATCTTAGGCTTTATTCAAAAATCCATGTCAAGAGGTACAACTCTTTCAAAATCATCATGGACGTCATAAAAAATGTATTATTTTGATTATTCATTGTTAAGGTGGTATTGGCAGAATATACCAGGTGATGAGGGCTCAGCACGATGCAATAAAACTTGTGGACGAGCAATGGTGGGCAATCCAATAAATAAAGAGTTACTTTGCAACTTTGACAAACTCAGTGCACTGCAATAACTTACTGGATCATCCTCACTTGTACGGAACACATTCCTAGACTTAGATGATTGTGCTTGTGTGGCATAAGCAAAACCTCGAGTTAAACATCGCTTGATACCTGTGAAAATGAAGCTTTCCTGTATATTTAGGCCTACCTTGTCAAAATGATTTTACCTACTGATGGCTGTTAGAAACTGGATTAGTCTACATTTAATGGCCTTCTCTAACGACAACACCGATTCCATGACTTGTCTACGACTAAATGAACTGTATCATCAGTGCTGTCGTTAGAGACAGCCCATTTAATGTTCATCTCTGAAACAAAAAATCTGGCAAGACTTTAATTATGCTCCCACCAGTCGAGTAATCAAAAGATACATACATTCCTGTTTTCTACTGCCATTCTGATTCTCAGATTCATGTCAAATTTAAATTAACCATATATTTCATTTGCTATTTAAAACAGACACATCGTTTTTCTCAATCAGCCACTCGATGCAAATTTCACATGCCATATTAGCTGTCTCGTCTCTTAGTCTTGGGAGAGCACCGCTTTGTAATTGACACAGATAATGTAGTCTTACGAATTAGTGCTGTACTGCTGTTTTATGTCTATATTAATTATTGTCTATATAAACCAATGCAAGAACCTTTTTACCGTTATGCGCAAGCATGTCAAGACACTGTGTCCTTGAAAAATGTGCCGCTCTGTAGCACTTCATAACAGTGGAGGATGCCATCTTGAACGAAGGGAGTACACTCTTATTGATACTTTTCACGGGTGTGATTACGGTGTCGGGTCTAGGCCTAGATTAGTCTTGATGCACTAATGTCTACAAGCACGGCAATATCAAATGACCCCGCTAAAAGTAATGTGAAGAAAATGTTGATAAATTGTCTAACAAAACAATGCTTTGAGTACATGAAATGATAGTACGGTTGGCTACATTTATTGCGCTTTTTCCCAACGTCTGCTAATTTAATATCTCAAACAGAAACTACAAATTCTTTCTTTCTTTCTTTCTTTCTTTCTTTCTTCTTCTGTGTTCGATAATTCGACCATGCTGAAGCTCAGGCTAGTCTCGGCTGAATATAAAACCGTGCGCTAGAGATCAGTGTTGGTCCCATATTACACTTTTTTCTTTGCAGCAGGGCTCCATCAGGCCAGATCCCCGATCTCTGTGCTTGACATAGGTGCTACAGTGCTCTGCAGATACAGGAGTTCTCTGCAGATAGGCCTCAAGTCCACAGTATCCTGTCCTCACCCTACCATGCTCGCGAGATAAAGTGATTAATCGACTCGACAATTCTTGCATGTTTTTTTCAACCTTGTGTAACCGGGTGGCAAAGTATGTAGTATTTTTTCTCTTATGTGGGACGGTGAGAAATGACTGAGTTGAACCACTGCCGTGGAATTTCTGGGGTGGTGCTCCTTGCAGTGCTGAACAACGAGACGAAGACGGGAGTAGTAAGTCAAATCGGTAGCCCCAGAGAGGGTGACGTCCTTTTTTAATGAATATCGTTTGAAGGTTCAGCAAACTGTTGTCAATAGAGCCAACTCCTTTCTTCGCCTCACCAAGAACTGCACTTTGTTCAGCCTGTGTGGGATCACCTACTGCTACCGGAGTTCACTGGCACGTGGAAGAAGTAACCCCGCCTCGTCTGCACCCTCCCAATCTTTCCACCGGTCTACATATATTTAAAGGGGGAGGAAAGTGAGCTCAGTCTGATAATTTATTTTTCAGATGTTACATATTATTTTAAGGAAGTGTGTCACCAGGGATTTTACCAAATTACTGTAAATGATCAATTTTGAGAAGATGGACCGAAAAAAAAAACTACCGTACACTAGAAGTCTCTCAGCTTGCAAATCTGAACGTGTTACCACTACACTACAGGAAAGCTAACTTCACAGCAATTTAATCCTTAAATACCTGCTGTCTGAATGGGTCCCTACTTCCACGTGCGAGCCTGGTGTTCACCCATGACCCTAACACACTTCCCGACTGCTCACACTCGCTTGACTCTGCAGTTATATTTGACGAGAGAACATAGTGTGATATCATAATGAGCAGATGCATAACGGATGGTCAGATCATGTGCATCAGTGGACATGTATGGCGTTATTACTAGACAGTTTTTAAGGATTTGTTTGTTTGTTTGTTGTTGTTGTTTATTCTCTTCTAACAAGTATAGGCCTACTGAGCAGAATATGCAAAGAATAAAGGTGACTGCATAGACCTGCAGTAAGTTGTCTCAGGTCAAACCATCTCGCTGAGCTGTATTGGGTTTGGCAAGGTGGAAGCTAAATTTGAAGCCCGACAGCTTCTGAAGGAAAACAGCAGACCTGTGGCCGTATGCATGATCCGTACGTTAGTTACGCACTGCGGTAAACACGGGAAACTTATAAAACAGTAGCAGTGTTCACTGTAGTTAATGCAACACGTTAATTAACGCATGGATTATACATAAGGCCACTAGAAATATAATTGTACACATTAGTCTAACTGACATTATGCATTGGGTTGAGCTTGGACAGCAGAAAAGCATGAAGATACGATCGCTGAATGCGATGCCCGAATGAACAAAACCATAATTTACCATGTCAAGCTAGCATGAGGATTGAATGGAAATGGGAGCAGTGAAGAAGGCTTTAATGATGAGGTGGGGGTACTCAAAGATGCGATATTATCTGTGATTCCCAGCGCATAATTAAAAAGATTGTGGGAGGGAGAGAAACTGCAAAGAGAATGGACAACAACCTTGAAAGGGTCTGGACTGAGAAAGCTGATCTGGATTTATGCCCTGATTCATTCTCACGTGCATCAAAATGAGTGAGCTGCAACGACTACCTAGTTACAAAAGGGAAGAATCCTAGTGTGTCCTTTTTGACAGTGCTGAGAAGAGAACACAGCGGCTATACAGATGGAAATAGAAGGCCACACGCACGATGACGTCAAATCATATCGCCACTGGAAAAGCCAGCACCATACTAAAACTCTTCGCTGGATCACTTGGTAAGCGACTGAGCATAAAAATTAATGGGTTCACGCCTTGAGTATAGGGAAATCATTCCACCACCCATATAAACCAAAATAAGGTCGCGACTGAACATAATATAACTTTTCGATCCATTTCATAAACTTGGCTAGCATTGTCCAAAAATGAAATTAAGATATACAGCATTAATTAATGGTAAGAGATTTATGTGCAGCTCTCTTATGAGATCAAGAAAGGAATTATTAGGCTGGAGGGAACGATACCCGTGTTTTTAATGTTTTTATGAATACGTATCAGTTCTTTAAATGCTCAATTACTCTGGTCCTTAGCAAAATAACCCCACATGTAAATTATCACTACAAAACACTACAGAGAGAATGCTCCAGCCATTTTAGTTGTATTCGCGAGCAAAATGTTTTGGGTGTAATATGGTATGATTTATACCCAGGCTCGTCTCCTCAGAACCATCAGTAAAGACCCATGCTTGTGCTGCTCTCCGCTCAAAGAGATCACTTAGATCCCTTTTGAAAACTGTGCCGATAAGGTGCTTGTTTACTTGTAAATCAAGTAAATGACACATTAGCGGTAGTTTTGTCACAGAAGAGTAGGAGGCCACTAATTGTCAGCGCTAAGTTCTACTTGGCTGCAGAATCGAAAAGAGTATATCTTGACGTACGTAGAAAAAAAATTCTTTTCATTTCTGTGCTACTTACTGAATACATTCATTCTAATTCCATTAAATAAAGACAACCGGAAAAGGGAAAGTCAATCGAAATATAGTAAATTATGAAAGATGCAACTTTGAATATACAGTAATTAAATTTACTGGAATCCTTCATTTGTGTAGGAGTTGCACTCTCCGAAGGAATCAAACCAAAATGGCCAAAGGTTGGGCAAGTGAAGTAAACTAGTCGCTATATTTAATATTTTTAGAACTGCATGACAGTGTGGATGGTATTGCTAATGTGCTCTTTTCATCTTTTGATATGAAATTTTATGATAAAATTCTCAAGTTTCTGAACCCTCAGCTGACGTGGCTGGCACATGAGATATCAAATCACATTGTTTACACCATCGTTTTCTGTCATCATTTAATCCTTGTGTGAGCTGTCGGGAAGTGTGTCAGGGTCACAGATGAACACTAGGCTCGCGCATTCAGGCAGTAGGTATTTAAGAATTAAATTGCTGTGAAGTTAGCGTTCCTGTGGTGGAGCGGTAGCACGTTCAGATTTGCAAGCCGAGAGACCCTGGGTTCGATTCCCGCTAGGGGCATGACATTTTCTAGTCTAGGTTTTTTTCGACCTATATTCTCAAAATTGATAATTCACAGTTATATTTAAAATCTCTGATGACGCACTTCCCTAAAAAAATATGCAGTATCCAAAAACTTATTAAATATTAGACTGGGCTCACATACTACAGTATATATTTTCGAGGTGACGTTCATTCAGTCACAGCTGGCTTTTTTCTCAGACACTGTCAATCCATGTTGAATATTCATGATAGGTCAGTAAGATTAGATGTCGTCTGATGTGGTCGCTTCATTCAGCATAACACACATCTTCATGAAGTACAGATTATTTAATCCGTGCACACAACGATAACGGTAAATTCGTGTTTAAAATGTACGGAGTTGCAGTCTTTCGCGGAGAATAATGAGATATCCGTTACTATAAATACTTCGTTGAAATCGAAGGGATTTCGTAAATAGCGTATAATATTTTTGCCACTAAAAACTTAATATAAGTTATATAAAGACTGGAAACGCTACAATCAGATGCTTTATAGTAATTTCGGGAGTTTTGTAATAAAGACATCAGCAGAGACATGAATTTTTATCATTATATTTAGACAGAATTACTGGAATCCATTCGAAACGCTTTAGTATAAAAACCGCAGACGCCATTTTGCAGCTCAGTGCATTACTATGGCGTAGATTGTTGTGTCTGTGCTGTTAGCACTGTTTACATTTGGATACTTTGCATACTGTTAATTTGTGGCGGTGTCCAGTGTAACGGAATCTAGTCATCAGGTGTGAATCATAGATAACTGATGATTTCAGAGGCCTTGGCCTCAAGCATACGTGTTGTTTTGCCTCGATTTCCGGGTTTTTGGAGTTCTCGCAGTGGCACATTTTCTGGCGACACACTTAGTCTAGCCATTGATCTAGACTAGGAAATCAGCTTGCTTTGGACCTCTCAGTTTCGTCTTGTTTCTGTAATAGAATGCGCTGATTGCACTTGTGCATGGAGATTGAATTAACCTAAATCATCATAAACACTGTAGCCTAGTGTAGCATGTGTTTGGTTTAGACTAGACTAGAGGAGTAGAGGTCTATAGAATTAGAACTTTCAAAATCAAAGTGAGCGAAAATCAGAATGAAAAGAGCTTTAAACATGAGCCACAATGACAGATAAGACACTGCTTTTTGTGCATCAGTAGTCTGTCAGTCAAGATGAAATATTTTAATAAACAATAGTCTAGTTTAACTGGATCTATAAAAATTAGCACAGATTACCATGTGAAGAGAACTATTCTAGCCTCTTAAGTCTTAAGTAGTCTTCTCACTCATCTTCCAAATTCCAACCAATAAAAATATAAAACAATCAGTGACAATGTTGATCACAAACAAGCAATTTAGAACTGATCTTTCAGACAGTCACCTACATACAGGTCAATATATGCAGATTTATTCAGTACTTCACAATTGAACTCATGATTTTTAAAGGCCATGGTTATAATAAACATAATATGATCCCAGTTTTATTTTTTTTATCAGTTGAATCCTTTATCCCTGTTTCCCTTTCTTCATTGCTTTTGTTTTGTTAAAATAGTTTTAAACTATACTTGTGTACAGTGTAATAGACTCTGAAGTTTATTCATAACTGCCTCACCAGTATTTGCATTTTCAACTTCTGTGGTTTGACAGCTGGCTGGTGCATCCTTGAAACCAAGCTGAATGATCATAAATTTATTCGTAGCTTGCAAGTTGACTTCAAAGCACGCAAAGATTGACAGACAAACTACCTGCAACAGACCTTGCTCAGTGTTTTATCTTTTGGAGTATGATATTTTAGCAGTGACTGATTCATGCACTTGCACACATAGACTATCTAGCACCATAGCTGTTTTGTGTCACTGCGAGGTCACTTGTCAGTAATGTCAGTTAATGTCAAACACTGGTCTAGACAAACGTGGTTGACCATTTGATCATAACAGTCCAGCAAGTGGAGATCAAGTTCGCCCACCCAACTTTTTTGTCTTGGTACCTGAATTCAGAAACAATGGTTCACAGTTAAAGTGGCCAGATTTGTAATTGTAAAGTTTTAATTACCCCATTATTACCAAGTTGTCTGACGTAAGTAGTGTTAAATTAAAAATTAGAAATTCTGAACATTACTCTTTTGTCTTGAATAATATCCCTGTCATGATGGACGTTAGGGCTGGTTAGGAATTCTTTTCTTCATAGGCACTAGAGATAGCAACTCTGTCTCCATGGGCTTTAGGTTTAGGGCTAGTGGTAGTGTGTTGGTTAAGATGCGAGGCACCAGAGGATTGAGCATTTCAAACTTAACCTTGTGTTTACAATTTAACACTCCTAATCATTAAATATATATATATCCTGTCATAGGATGTTGTATTTTTTATTTTTGACTTAAAATCCATTCCAGGCACAGGAAGCAGTCATTGAACACCAAACAAAGTTTGGTGGAAGACATGAGTCAGGATGGCAAAGTTGAGCCATCATCTGATTACGAGACAAGTGATGTCAATACAAATTCTCTCAATAACAGCTTGAGTGAGGAGGAGTTTTCCATTGTTGAGAGTTCTGATATTGACAGAGGTGGTTTGAAGCTGACTATTTCTTGCCGGAAGAAAAGCTGTGATGATGAAGTGGATTATTCATCCCGAACCAACTTGAACAAAGTTGTGAATGAAGATACCCATATGAACAAAGACAAGCTGTCAGAGATGGAGAAGCAGGTAATGATGTTTTAGATCGGGTACACATATTCAAGAGATCAGTAGATGATGTAAGTCTTGCTGTTAAAAAGAATTTAACTGTGCTGTTGATCTGAAGAGTGGATGTGCTGGATGAGAAGGAATTTTGTGAGAAAGGAGGATCAAATTATATTAGTATTAGACAAGTATGGCATAAGGCAAACCCATGATAAAAAACATACATTTATGATCTATGCGAAGTTCTCACAATGGCACATTACACTTTGTATGTTTTGGTGCACACATACATGTACACATTCCATATTTGCATTCACACAAAGTAGGCTCAGGTAGCCCACGCTGTTCGACCTGAACACATTTACATAAATTTTAGCATTCAGCAAATTTTAACATACCCAATTTAAGCCTATACACACCTCCACAATCCACAGTCAGTACAGTTCATGGACTTCTAAACAATCCATGATCTGACTGGTTGAATCATGCTTTGTTTCATTTACACACAAGGCTTCCCAAAACTGCACTACTAAAAGTACTATTTCCTCAACTTCACCACTGATATTTGACAATGTGATCTTATTTGAAAAGGAAAACATTGCACTGTTTCTCTGATTATTTAGAAAAGAAGTTTGCCTCAACACTCCTAAAGTGTCATTTTGGGTAATCAGTTCAGGCCGTCTTCGGTCAGTTTATATTATAGACAAGAGAATAAGAGTACCTCTCTGTTTTTGATGGATGTGAAAATGAGTCTTTCACTGTTAGTGCTGCTGGGGATAACAGTCAAACAGTACAGTGCTTTCACTGGAAATGATGTTGTCATTTGCATCTTTCAGGTTTTTTGGCAACAACACCATGAGTAGCATGAAGTCATACCGTGGTATTACTATTTGTATTATATTATGAGATCAGTTGCTGAGTTTTTACTCTTCTTTCTATTCACACTCACAGTGCTTCCCATTTCCACAGCACTGAAGCTTAAAAAAACAATAGTGTGGTATTTTATTTGGAGATCATATTAGGTGCTCCAAAAGCCTAAATTTATGAATAGTTCTACTGTAGGACTGTTTACAGGTCACGATTAAGGTTGTTGGACTGTTTACAGGTCACGATTAAGGTTGTTGCCATGGGTCAATGCAGCACGCTGATTGGCAGAAGGTGGTGGCAGGTTGACAAACAATGGAGTATCTAGTCAATGATGTGCCACATGGCCTTGGTAAACAGCTCTGTTGTCACACAAAGCTGGCTGACTTGTTTCAAATCATTATTATTAAGTTCTCTAGTAGTCGTGACTTTGTTTTGCATCCTGTGTGGTGCAATCTGCTAGTGACCAAGTACAGATACAGTATCAGACAAATTGGCTTAATTATATTAATGCTGTCTTGGGTTCTAGGGCATAAACCTTGTGACCATGGTGGGGTCAGAATTTATCTGATCTTTCTAGGCAAGAGCCTTAAGTGAGCATTCCATCAGTTTGCATTATTTTTACTCATTTTTCACTTTGCACTTACTGCTGTGAGAGGTGCCAGCCGAGTGGTTCGTCATTAGGCATAAGTCATGTCTTAAAAGATAATTGCCTATCATTTTGTGACTAGTGTAATTTGTGAATATTTCAGGTACTACAGTGTGACACCGAAGATGGAGAAATCCACTCTCTGACAAAGGGTGTTCCAGATCCTGAAAAGGACACACCGGAAAGTGGTATCACCCACACTGAAGCCACTTCAACTGTCTGCAGTGAAAGTCCACAGCCACCACCATTTGCTACACCCAGTGCCAGCATTTGTAAAAGTGCAAAAACAGCTCTAAATAAATCATCTCCACCTAGTGAAAGTCAAGACAGAGTGTCCAGTGTCATGTCATGTGAAACTGGATCCTCCCGAGGAGAAGGAATACCGGCAGGGCAAGATGTAGCTAAAGGTAGTGAAAGTATAAAGCCACATAAGAGATATAAACAGACAGGCAGCACAACCTGCAGCAATGATATTCAGGAACCACTTCTGAGACTAGACACATTACCAAATGTTTCCCCAGATAGTGGTATTATTTCACTTGATGAGTCTCCCTTTGGTAATGAGTCTCCTAGTTCACTTGTCAATGGTGAGCTGACCTCAGACTCTAATGTGTTATCCCAAACAATTTGTAATATGAGTGGTCAGGCAGTGAGCAAGAGGATGGAGGGGATGGTGTCAGCTTCAGCCTCATCTGACCAAACCATAAGCCACATTGGTGTTAGTGATGGGGTTCAGTCCACGTCAATAACTGGTCCAAGCCAGCGGGCTGAAGTTTCCAATAGTGGGACAGAATTAGTTGAAACTTATACTTCTGATGCGGAGAGAAAAGATGTGTGTGACAATGAAGTGGTCAGTAATCAGACTGCTGAAGAGAAACCATCATCTCCAAAGGAGAATTGTGGTTTGGATGGAGGAGAGACTGAAGACACAAATACAGTGAAGGAAATGGCACTACCTCAATCTCCACATCCCCCAAATGGAAACAAAGTCATATTGTCATCTCCCCACAAGATCAGCCAGGCTACCGGACGTAAGAAAAGAGGCAGACCTCCAAAGAAAAAGAAAAGCTTGCTGTTGAAACACAAAAAGAGTACTTTGTATAGTGGTTTGTATGGAGATGTAATTGTTACTGATTCAGAAATCAAAAACTCTGCAATAAGTAGTGAAAAAAGTAAAGGCAGCATTGATGACAGCTTAAATATTACTGGTGCTAAACAGACAACTACAAATTCTGCAAATGGTGCAAAAGTGACAGGTGGAGAGGCAACAAATAAGGACTGTGATACTGCTGTTGTGAAAAAGAGACCAGGCAGGCCAAAAGGTTCTGTATCCAAAAACAAGTTCACAAAAGTTGTTCAGCGTAGAGTTAGGGATAAGTCTTTAAATGCACGGACACCCAAATTGCATAAGACCACTGGTGCAACATCCGCCACCCAAAAAGCACGAACGCCTATATTGCATAAGATGGGTGGTGCAAAAGCCTGTTCTACTGCCAGTCAGCCATCAGAGGTGAAAGTAAAGAGACCACGTGGCAGGCCGCGCAAAAATCCTTTGCCACCGTGCATTCCTTCTGTTAACAAACCTGATGTTACAGTACCAGCAGACAAAACCTCATCAAACAACAGCGTAGAACCACTTTCCGCAGCATCAGTTAAGACCAAACCTAGTGGACATAAGATCATAAAGAAGAAGATTGTTCGAAAACGGGTGTTCACACAGAAAAAGAGAAAAACCTATGGAGTTCCAAAGTCAACAGGGAATGTTATGAAGGTGAAAAAATCATCAGCAGAATATAGTAATCTGGGTAACCAATCCAGTATTACTGCTTCTCAGAGTAGAAATCAAAGCAAGGCATCAACAGCTTCAGTGACTGAAAAAGCTAAGAAAGAGATGGGAACCAATAAACTGAAGTCACCAGGCTGTGCTGAAAAATCAGTATTTCAAGATAATGATCTCGATGCCTTGCTGAAAAGTGTAAAGTCTTCTATTAGTAGTCAGTTTGCAAATGAGGATGCCAACAGTGATATTCTTTCATTTGACAATCCATTTAAGGCAGTTCAACCACCATCTTTTCCCAAAATGCTGAAGACTGAATCTCCAGGGATTGTGAAGCCAAAGGCTAAGAAGCCAAAGTTGCATGTCATGATGAGGAGAAATAAGAGAAAGAAAAGAAAGAAATTCCAGCCTGCCAAATCTGGAGCTCCTAGTGCAGCATCATTAAGTCCTCGGAAATTAAGTGTATTCACTACAGTTGCTCCACAGAAGAGGATGGGCAAGTTCAGTGTGTCTCCACAGAAAAAGGCAGGGACTTTTGGTTCACCAACATCAGAGAAAAGATTGTCATTTTTTACCTCACGTGTTCAGCCATCGAAGATTTTGGCATCAAGTCGATTAAATGTGTTCCGCTCTGGCACTGGGGTAGATGGCCCACACAGATCAGGTACACCAACAGATACTGATCAACCTGATTGCACAGATAAACGAGGTAAAAAACGCCATCGTCTTCTTTACCGCAAGTCCAAGCACAAAAATATAATTGATCCAGTGTTTGCAGCAGATTTAGACACACTTGTGTCCGGGTTACTTGGATTGGCCATCGCAGAGAATCCGGCAGATAATTACATTAGGGTTCGTCCCGGAGAGATGCCTCTGCCATCAATTTTCAGAGTGCCCAGGATTGATGTCAATAAAAAAGGGAAAGATAAAATGTTTATGCCAGAACCATATGGCCTAGAAAAGGCCAGACCTCTGAAGCCACGCAAAGAAACACCTTCGCCCAATGAAGTGTCCCCTGTGGCATTCAAACCAGTCCTTAAAGCAGGACGCAAAAAGAGTTCATCTGATCAGGGTGTTGATAATAGGGAACATTCGTCAGTGAGTGACTCTAGTGACCAGTGCCTCCCACCGAAAAAGCGGCATAGGCTGGTACATATGGAGGCTTCTCAATCAAGCTCACCAGTACCAGTTTCTGGGGGTGAAACTTCCTTTCTGAAGTCCCCACCGCTGAAACGGAGAGGGAGACGTCCAAAGAAATTCTCTGGCACAGAGGAAAATAAGACAGGTAGTCACCCCTACCTACCTGATTTTTCTTTCTTTTTCTTTCTTTCTTTCTTTCTTTCTTTCTTTCTTTCTTTCTTTCTTTCTTTCTCTCTTTCTTTCTTTCTCTCTTTCTTTCTTTCTTTCGTTCCTTCTTTCTTTCTCTCTCTCCCTCCCTCTCTTTCTTTCTTTCTCTCTGTCTTTCTTTCTTTAAAATCATTTTGTGAATTGTAGACTCATTGCAGCTTTTCTGAAGGAGAAGGTTACTTGGAAGTTTTCTGTCTGACATGTTTTGAATGGTGGATAATCCTCTAGAAATATATCTATCTACATATAAAATAAAGATTAGTTCAGTCATTAGGTTATACTAAGTCCTAGTTATATTGTGAAATATTTTCAGATGACAAGGATAACACCATAGCTCCAGGAAAGTTGGGTCAGCAATATGTGGGTCAGGTGCTGACCATTGACACCAGCAGTTACACAACAGGTGGATCCAGTATTTGCACTCCATCATTATCACCGTGTCCCAGCAGACAGTCTACTCGCAGTTCCACCCAGCCATCATTATCATCACCATCACCCACAGGCTCCACTGGCTTTAGAAGCAGACTTGCCTCCAAAAGCAGCTTTGCTCTCTCATGTCCCATTCATGCGATGTCATCATGTTTAAGCGATAAATCTTCTTGCGCTGAGTGTCAGTTGTTGGAACAGTCTCTCTCTCCAGGCACTCTGCGTTCTGGACGCACCACTCTCAGGTCATTCTCCGTTCAGGCCTCGGAGTCAAGCTCCTCATCAGAACGACCTCTCAGTAGTTCTGAACCCAGTCCTACTGCCAAGGACATTTCGCAGCCTGACAGATTGCAAGGACGAAGTGTGAGGAAACGCAGAAAATCATCAAATATGTCCACAAATGACTCAGATTCATCCCCACCAAGACTTGAGAAAAACTCATCATTATCACCCAATGCATATCATGACAGCAGCATTTTCTCTGAACCCCCAGAGATCACGAGTTCACCGTTCAAACTACATGTCTCCCCACGAAGACAGTCCCAGACTCGAGCTCCTCATTTAACTGTTGATTCACCTGTAAATCCATCACCTAGGAAGAAAATGTGTTCAAATGCTTCTCCTCAAAGAAATTTGAGGCGGCCTTCTCCAAATAAATCAGCCTCAAAGACTCCACCTGCCACAAGAATGTGCAATAAATCCAGCAGCTCTCCCCAAAGTTCAAGCAAATCTGTGATCCAGCATCCATGCTCTGAGCATGAACCACTCCCCCTTGAGCACTGCAGCAAGCGCAAGTTGGTGGAGGAAATCAAAGCTGCCATTTCTTGGGACAGGTAAGTGTCTTACTGTTTATTTGGCAATAGAATGAATTTTTAAGGAATTTCATATTATTTCTTCCCTGCTGACATTTAACATTGTCCACAAGCTAAATCAAATGGAAAATTTGGCATCTTGGTTTGGTCAGTTCTTATGACAGTATCCAAAGACATGTGTGAGGTCAAAGATTTTAGCACATAATCGTGTACAGGGAATTAGGATTTTTCGGTCTAAAAAGATAGTTGCGTATTGTCCTATTTTTCTACAAATGCTCTTGTGGAATATAGTGGACAAAACAAGAGGAGATTTTGAGAACAATCAGATAAGCAAAAGTGACTTCTGTAGAAGTTTTTGTTTTCTATCGGCTGCTTTCTCTGACTGCCTACTTTTTAACCTTAGGAGCCTTAGCTGATTTAACTGTTCTGCCTTCTGATTGAAGCATTTGAGTGAGATGTCTGTTCCACATCTATGTTGTTAGTTAGTTACAATGCAACCATCCACAAAGTCATAGTCATGGTTCAGCTTAGAAGTGATATTCTGAAGTCATGGAATAAAGCCTGTGTGAAGGGCATCATGATATAACTGAATTACAGGGTTTCAGTAGGAAACAAATGTGTGGAATGTTTATAAAGTGTATCATTACTATCATGTTTATAATTTGAGGGGGATAACTTTAGATGTACTCGTCTCAACACATTGCTGGAGCTGATTTTAGTAACCCTCGTTTTTTCAGTAGTCACGTCTTGCTTCCTCAGCTTGTTGGCCAATGTGCTGATGCCACTGTTGCCATAGCTTTGAAAAAAAAATCTGAAACTGTTGTTGAAAATCGCCATTTGCATTTTCAAAAAATGAAAAATGCCTGGAATCAGCAAAATCACCAGCTGTCGCGGATAAATCAAGAAAATTCAAAGTATTGGATTAGCCATTCGTAAATTTGTTTGGGCCTACTTTCTCGTGTATCATGTAGAAAGAAAATTTGCTGAGCACAGCATAAATTTCATGACAAAATGTTCTAGAATGAGGATTCTAATTATGTTAACATCATGAAAAAAATGTTTGACCACTTGGAATGTACTTGAATAAAACTTTTTTGAGACTGTGGCAGTCCTGGAATTTTAGTGAAACCACTTTGCTCAGCCCATACAAGACCTGCATCTTCTGAAAGGTCATATTGTCTTTCATTTCTCATCTCTTAGTGATGATGGCAGCACATGCAGTGATGAGAATATAGATGACCAGAATGAGCCAGTCCCATCCACGTCTAATGGCACATCATTAGGGCAGCCTCCGCGCAAGCGTTTTCAGAGAGTCGGATTATTTTCAGACTTCTATAAGGATGAAGAGTAAGTAGAACAAGTTTAACTAGTCTGTTCAAGAAAACCCAGACCATAGTTCTGCCGTGCAAAGGGTAGAGGGAGATATCTGAACACTTCCTTGTTTCAAGATGAATGCATTTTATTTTTGTCACGTAGCCCTTCAGCTTAGGTAAAAATAGATTTGGAACTTTTTAAAGGGTTTCCTCTGTATATGAAGTTTAAGATCTTTGTAATACAAATAACAGCATGAGTTTTTTTTTTCATTACAAATATTTTTTTTTCATTACAAATATTTGTAGGACAGCATAGAAATATATATTTGCATTGCACCTCTTTTGCTGTGTGATTGATCCATGCCTCTGTAACCCCAAAGGCAAACTGATACAGATATTATTTCTGCCTTTGGAAAATTGGGTTTCTGTACCTTCAATTTTCCTTTTGCCTTTATTAGTTACATCACACTTTAACACTTAATGTGACTAGAATGATCTTGGATATGCTGTTATGTTTTTGGCATGATAAATATAATGAGAAGTTAAAAAAAATGTCACTCCAGTCAGATGCAGTATTTTGTCAGATGGCAGCAGAGCTGTGAAAACAGATATGCACAAACATATCCTGCAGACCAAGAGGCAGCACATGATGAGGAACATAAAATTATTATTCCATCCCTTATCACCAGCTTATGATATTGGCAGCTTCAGACTAACTAATCACTGCGTATGCCATTTGTTGGCCTAACCCGGACACTGAAATGAATGTTAAATTGTCCATCTAGTCATTCATAAGTAACAGTACAGTCTTTGCTCTGAGTATAAAAGCCTTCTCCATTTTCTGAAATTGTGGTGCTTTACTGTGGTTTCAGCCAAACCCTTGTATAAGTCTAATAAAATGTTTCTCTGGTCAGTCTGGCTGTCTAGTTAGTGGTGTCAGTGGGTCCAATCCTGGCCTTTCCTGGTTTAAGAACGCAGTTCAAGGAGAACAGTCTTAAAGGTCATGTTAGCAGGGTTTTGTTATGGCATCATAATCAACATTCCTTTTGTCTAAGTGAAAATTGGACACCATCCTCTGAAGCTTAAAAGGATTTTGTGTGAACACATTATTCTGTTATTTTTTTTTCTTCTATTCCCCTCATTTGTTGTCTTTTTTCCCTTTTGACTTGACTGTTATTTAGCTTTTTGAAATCTTGAACATGGATTTTACATAGGAGCCTCACATTCTTCTTGCTTATTGTCTTCTGTCAGTCTCAGATCTCTGTTAGGTTGAGATGCAAAAAAAACCAACAACAATAGAGGTGATAACAACGTTCCGCTCAGTTATCAAATTCTAATTGTAAATAACTATTGAGCTGTGTTCACGCTGACATGAGCAAATGGAGGAAGCAATAAGGCGGTCATGGTCAGCTTTAGTTTTCCCAACAGATTGGGTTATCACAAACTCAGAATGCCAGCTTGCGAGGTATTCAAGTCCGTGAATAATATTTGATGTGGAAACAAATTAGGGGCCTAGAACTAGGGTTATCACAAACTCAGAATGCCAGCTTGCCAGGTATTTAAGTCTGTGAATAATATTTGATGTGGAAACAAATTAGGGGCCTAGAACTAGGGTTATCACAAACTCAGAATGCCAGCATGCCAGGTATTCAAGTCTGTGAATAATATTTGATGTGGAAACAAGTTAGGGGCCTAGAACTAGGGTTATCACAAACTCAGAATGCCAGCTTGCCAGGTATTCAAGTCTGTGAATAATATTTGATGTGGAAACAAATTAGGGGCCTAGAATTACACCTTTACAATGAGAATGCAAGGTACTGTATTAGAATACATTAGGTTTGAGGTCATGAGGTCCTCAGCTGTTGTAAATACAGCATTATGTTTGGTGAAAAAGAGAATATTCTATTAAGCCGTTTGTGATTAAGGGATGGCAGCTATATCCTATACCTCAGGATTTCTATTGTACCTTTTCGTTAGCTGTTAGACAAGACATGCTTTTCCCTATGCCGTATCTCATTCAGCCAGATTATTGTTGAAATTTACTCAGTTGGAAAATACATCCTATCGCTATGAACTTTCACATTGATTTAGTGTCACATTTAAGAGTAATCCTGCCTGAAGTTGAAAGATTAAGTTGAAGTGAAAAGGACAGGTCTGGTAATCACATGAGAAAGTAAATTCTTTATCGATTTTTTTTAATTTTTATTTTGTGTGTCTTTATTGTTATTGCTTTTGATATGGAAAGAGGAACAGAAGGTTAATGTTACCTGGATAAAGTAGACTTCACATAATCGCAGCTTGTCATGGATAATATCATAATGCATTTTGTAGAAGAGTCACTGTATAGTCGCAGACTTCTTTTAATTATAATTTTTTCCAGGCTCCTGAAGCTTTGCAGTTAAAGGGAATTGTCTTGAGCGCAGATATTGTTTTAAAAAAGCAAAACAGACCCATCATTAGGCTATAAATTCTAGCCTTTCTTCTCTTTTTCCGTCCCTTCCAATCCTCCCGTGCCCCCTTCCCTTTCCCTGCTTTTAAGTTTTGATCGTTTTGGGGTTTTATTTGTTGTTGATCTGCCAACCCCCTATCATCCTACCAGAAGCGTATCATGTTGCTGGGAATTGCAATTCATTTTAATTACTCACTTCCCGTACATTATATTGGGTCCCCACTGGAAGGAAAGAAAGAAAAGAATGTGGACAAATACATAGGCAGCGGCGTAGCTGGGGGGAAGGGTGTGGATTGGGCTGTGCCTCATCTCCAGAGTTATTCCTCTCTCTCCCCCGCCCTTCCTTCTTACAGGCCCTATAGCCCCATGACTGATTATGATAAAAAAAAAAATATCAACACTATGAGTGTTCCGTCAACTCCGCATCCTCCCCCTCCTTCCTCTCTCCACCCCCACATAAACACTAAGCACTCTTTGCCGTACTCCTGTGTAGAATGGGTGACATGGGAAGATAATCTGAGAATTTGGTAGAGCTGAAGGAGACGCAAGGCTCACCGGGAACCTGGCTCGCTCTTTGTGCTCACAAAGGAGGTCACTTAACACGGGGGACATCTGCTCTTTTTGGGACACCGGCACTGCGGCACCCTGTCACTTGTGATGGGGTCAGACAAGGGAGTGTCTCTTTTACCATAACCTCTATACTCAGTGATGTTGTGCGGCAGAGGAGGAGGAGCAGAGGTGTACCTAGATGGGGGCACCGGGCCGGGAAAGACACATACATAAAAAGACCCCCAACTTTTATCTGCTTAAAACACCTGTAACACTCTGGTCTCTACTCTTTTATTATAATACTGAAGATCGAATTTTACACACGAACTCAAACACTTTTAACAAGCTTGAAATTATGGTGTGGTATCTTGGAATTCGAGTTAGTGAGACTCTACTTCAGTGGAGCCTCGATGCTTTGAATACCTCAATAATAAGTTCACCCTGTTATTAAATATGACCTTTGTTTTAGGGTCGTTATCATTCTCTTATTTGATTATGTAGGTGGACCTCGATAAAATGTATAAGCACACCTCAGCAGTTCTCCAGGCACAAAACCCATACATGAACTTTACATCAGAGTTCGACAGTATTATCAGTTATTGGACACATCGAAGACCAAGTGTGGAGGGCCGCCAGAAGGCATAATGTTCATTATCATATTATTGTACTGTATTTCATGTGGGTATTGGGAGGAGGATGGGAAATCACACCCCCTCCTCGTTCACGCCACTGCATTAGAGACCCGCATAGTCTCGTGCATGTAGGGTTGGCACTCATCCTGGCTCGGGTTACACGCACTGCTGTAGCTGTTACAGAACGTATAAACAGCTTATGTGGGGTCAAAGAGCAGTGCCAAACTTATTTAGAACAAACACTTAGTAACTATGATGTCCAGGAAGTATAACTTGTGTCCCAGGTTTACCTTGTAGTCCTTCATCTCTGTGGTACAGCAAGAAGCAATCTTACCTGGGCATAGTTGCGACATTATGTATGACATGTTTACAGAATGATGCCTTTTGAGAGAGAAGGGGGTGGGGTCGTCCAAGGACCTTTGCAGGATCTTGAGGACATATTTTTTTTGTTCTTGGGACATTTTCTTGTTATCTTGCTGCCTGTGCTGATTCATATCATCTTATAGGTCAGTTTGGGGATTTTCCTGTCAGTTTCATATTATTATGTAGCCAGCTTCACTATTTTTACATAGATTTATTGCTGTGACCAGAAAAAAAAAAAATTACGGGAGCCAGCGTCCGTGAAATCAAAACTTGTCCTCCTGTAAGGAAATGATCCTTCTTGGTTTTTTGTCTTTTTATTTTTATTTTCATGAAGTAGAGGAATGTATGTATCTTCCTTCGGCGTGAAAGTGTTTGTATAATTAATTATGACTGACAAGTTTACAAAGAAAGAGAGAGAGAGCTGCTCCTTAGAAGAAGAAAAAAAAGTAATCATAATTCCAACTTATCAAAATTTTGGGCATATGTATGAAAATTTAGAGCCGTTTCCCGCTTCTCTCTGTGTTTGTGTGAGTGTATGTATGCCCTTTTTTTTTTAAAATCGTCACCCCAGTCTTTTATTGTCATATTTCTTTTTGAAAATTCAAATAGAGATTGCTTGTCATATTTTTATGATTTCCTCTGAACTGCAATACTGGAGCGTGGCACACACTAAGCCGTTTCCGCTTCTCTCTGTGTTTGTGTGAGTGTATGTATGCATGCCCTTTTTTTTTTTTAATCGTCACCCCAGTCTTTTATTGTCATATTTCTTTTTCAAAATTCAAACAGAGATTGCTTGTCATATTTTTTTATGATTTCCCCTGAACTGCAATACTGGCGCGTCTGTCACCGTGGCATACACTATCTGTGTAGTCTCTCTGCATAGTTTACCTGTAACCCTCTGACCCCATCCACCGTCATCCACCCGTCTCCTCCCCTCTTATTTTCTTTCTTTCTTCCATGGCCGTGTGTGCTTTATGCTGGTAGTAGCAGTAGAAATCGTTTTTCCTTGTTCTTGAGCCTGTCATATCTCTGTGACGCAGCTGCCATGTTGTTTGCACGCCACCTTGATCCTTAAATTGATCCCGGCTCGCCATGTGACGACTACTGCTGGGCGTAATGGATTCATAATACTCGATTATTTTAAATATCGCTGAATATTTCTTGATACCTGTCACTCTCTGTGTACATTGCCCGAGTACTATGAAGACAAAAGAAGCGCGAAATACAAATAAATAAGCAAAAAGTTATACGAAAATAAAACTACTTTCATTCTTCCCGTTACAGACTGCCAATTCCCCTTTGTCACCCTGGCCCATACACTACATATTAAATCTGTTTGGGCTAGGTCCATTAGGTCTCCCCACTCTTATGTGGATAGGCTGTGTTGGTAAGGCTTTGCTTTGGGTCAAACAGTGTAACATGCCATGGTGATACTGTGCTTGTTATGGAGAGAAATAAGTAAACAACAACAACAACAACAACAACAACAAAAGACGAGAGAACACATTGCCAACTACACACACACACTTCTCAGAGAACTACACAGTGTCAACAGTTGATTGGGTTCTGGGAAGATATGCCTTGATATTGCCTTGCCTACTCTTACGAAGTTGCTGTCGCAGCAAGTAATCGAATATCGCTCAGTTACCTGTTTGCTGGTGTAATTAGTATGTTTCTTGCGATTACAAAAATTCGAGGTATCGCCCAGCACTTATGAGGACGCTGATAGAGGAACGTTGAGGCTACCGTGCGGGCCGCACACCCAAGCTGCGCGGGCCTTTCATGGGCAGTCAGGTGTGAACCCGTAAACTTAACTACTCCATCAGGCCACTTAGACGCTTTTCACAGAACACATGTCGGCTTGACAGTCCTGCTAGACTCATTGAGATTAATGCATTTTCAACCAAGTTTTGCCGTAGATGAAAAAAGCTTGCGTTTGTCATACTTGGCGTCTCTCTTATGTCGTGTAAAAATGGTATGACAACACAAACGTTGCCTTGAAAGGAAGTAAATTAATGTTGCAGTCCATCTAACGTTTCAGTGATGCAGTGTATCGGTTCATAACTTGATACCCAGAAAATCGAGTATGTGAGGTCATGCTGTCTTGACTATGTTGAAAAAGTTGAAAGTGTGTTTTAAGAAAACAGATAGCTGACTGAGGCTTATCATGGCTTTCTAAAATATACCATATAGAATTTGTAAACACTGTAAGACTTTTGTATCCCATTAGACGGTTTAAAAGTTGGCCACCTGATTAGCATAGTCGAATGTGCCATATGCCGTCATATGATCATCGGTCTTGCAATATTATCCTAACATTGGTTACACTAAGCCATGGAGAGAACGAACGGCTCAAAACAAATTAGAAACGATGGTCCATATTGTGTTATCTGGATTTTACTGCACAGTACTTGGAGCTTTGGCAGTACCGAAAGAAACAAAAATTGAGAACATATTAATTATATCTGAAGCAAACAAGTGGCTGGCGGAAGCCTATTAGGACGTTAGTAGCACGTTCCAAAATAGCCCATATTATAGAACTTATAGATAGACAATAACCTCATGTATTACTACTTCCCCCCCCCCCCNTAAAAAAAAAAAAAAACCAACAAAAAACAAACGAACAAACTCGTTTTAATGACCTAGTTCGACTCTCGTACTTTCTATTCTTGAATTCGAACACCCAAAATGCTCGAAATCAAAGACTGGTTCCTCAGGAATCCGAATTCGCAAGTTATCTCTCTATTATTTTTTCTTCCTTTGTCACAAGACTCCTCATTTTGTGAGGAAGAAACCAGTACTCGGAAGTAGGACAGGCGTCACTGGGTTATAGCATTGAGAGGCCAATAGTGTAACACTGCAATAACGGCAGTGACAAGCCGTTTTTGGACCTCGGGAGAAAGCGATCGATTTCATACTTGGCCAGCATATTATCTGAGTACCGCCCCCCCGTCCCCTCCGTTTCTTACCGCTGTAAGCTAAAGGAAGCTTGTTTACTGTCCTTACGTCTTGAGGAGGCGCCCGCCATTACTCTCTGGTGGGTGGCTCAATCTCGGGTCGCTCTCTCTTGCTTCGACGGAGTAACTGGCTTCGGCAGTTAAGTAGGCGGTGGACGCGTGGCAGGCAGCAAGAATGACAACAGTTTCTAATACATGTAGTAATATGGCACATAATACAGATTATAAGGAAAACCAGCCTTCTTTCGTTTTCACTGCACTATTAACTTCCTCTTTTACATAAAGTTTCTTTCTTTCTTTAATTCTCGTTCTCTGTTCCCTTCTCTCTTTAGATCCTTGCCTCTAGTTTATCAGCATTTCTTTTTCCAAATCTTGGATCGGAGAGGGGTGATACGATGCATTGCTGCAGCGCATGAATTGCAGTGCTCTGTCCTGCAGGGTTTTATGTGATGGAGTCGTTACGGCTACCATCTGTTGCATTGTTTGACTGTGAAGAGTTAATTGCATACAGCGTTGTGTTCTCGGGCGTACCGTACACGAAACAAAACAAAACAGTTTAGCTAAATCTGTTCGTGACATCATAATATTGCTTACTAGTGGGACACACTCTTCTCTCTCTCTCTCTCTCTCTCTCTCTCTCTTTCTTTCTTTCTATCTCTCTCTTTCGGTTTCCCATCGTAGCCCACCCCACTCCCTCTCCCTGTCTTCCCGGCCTCTTTCTACCCCC
>JAWQUT010000002.1:340136-393392 GCA_033807755.1 Ellobium chinense | reverse complement strand
CGGGACAACGTAGATCCTGCCTAGTAGTGTTGTTTCTCAGACTCTTTGAGAGATGTACCGGTACATACATGACGGATTTCTCTACTCGTTTATGTAGCCGCTATTTTAGCACATATTTGCACATTTAATTTTGTCTCTGGAGATAACTACCTCTTTCTCCTCTCCCCCCCCCCCCCNCCCCTACACACACACACATTGTCCTGTTCCAGACAGTGTTGTTGCACAGTGTTACCCAACCCACTCCTTACCCCTCGGGACAGCCGTTGTGTTTACGTTTACGTTCAGGGGAAGCTGCTTGTCAATTAATTAGCTGGTCGAATCTGTCTGGCCTGTTGCCGTGTGTGTGGGTGGGAGAGAACAGGAAGATGATATCCGTGTCATAATAATTATTATTTTGCCAAGTCTACGTTGATCTTGCAGAGCGAGTAGGGTTATGAAACCATCCTGTTGGAAATGAAGAGGCGGTTTTTTGTATCAACATATAGTCTGCATTATTGCAATCCTCTGTATCGCCATTTCCGCGTACTTGCAAGAGTTGTTTTTTTTATTCCAGATTGTATTGGGTGCTGTTTTCCTCGCAGAAGTTGCTGGATAATTGCACTCCCTTTAAGCACAACCACTGTAAACTTATGCGATTAATCAGACAACTTAATAATACTGTGTTTTCCTTACCAGAATTATTTTGAATATTGCACTTCCATTTAGAAGCAACTGTTGCATGCTCCCAAAGAGCTGCGATTAAACGGGAATCAGCTATGTTATGCTCTGTTTTGTTGTTTTATCTTTAAATCCTTTCTAGCTTTGGCTTAGTTGCATTGTATCCCTTTCTGTTGTTTTTTTTTTCTTATCTGATGTTCTGGGTAATAGTATTGTACGTGGGCAGATTGAGATAAGAGTACGGCACGTGTTGAAAAGATGAAAGTAGACTATCGATTTTGGTCTGTGCGAAGCATGGTGCGAAGACACCGGAAAAAAAGTAACTTTTCCGCTTGCAAGTAGGGCAAAGGCGACATTAATGAGGGGTGGGAGATGGGAAGGGGGAAGGGTGAGCGCTTCGCAAGAACTACACGCGAAGATTTTCGACTTTTTAGCCTAACTCTAACGTTGACTTGGCGAATCTGGATGCATGTCCAATAAAATCATTTCTTTTGAAGGGATACTTTTGCAATCCATTCTATGAATTTGTTCATCATGCTCAATCATATTTGAATTTACAGTCACGGCATCACGACACACTGTGATGTGGCGCAGGTTGAAGTGTACGAGGTGCGATCCAAAAACCCCGGGATTGGGCAATGAAAGCTCGTAGGTTTGCTGTAGGTGATACCTTCCTCCATCACCTTCTAAGTAGTTCATCTGGTAGTCAGCACGGTGATTCCGGCGGCGTTGTCAAGCTTGGAAGCACAGTTTTCATGTGTCAGTTTGACGAGCGCCTTTCGCGATTCTCTTATTTCGAATTTCATCCCCTTCAGCTGAAATTTCATCACTGGGAAGTGAAACAAGTCACTCTCTATTTATTCACTGTCGTTCATGATAACAAACTTCTGGGTAGTTTTTTTTTTTGTTCGTTGTATCTCTCTTGAGCGGGAAATAGTTCTCTATGACATTCTAGATCAGGGGTGCCCAAGTTTTTTCACAACAGGGGCCAGTTTTGTAGTTAAATTTTCTTATGAGGGCCGTAATGCATGGCGCTCAATAATGTAAATTTATGACCTACATAATAGTATTGTGACTTCGCGGGCCGTTATTTTGCATCTTTGGAGGGCCATATTTTGGTTCATGGGCCAATGTTGGGCACCTCTGATCCAGATCCAATTTTAAGACTGCTTGTCACTGGTTCAGTCATCTCGGGTCGCGCGCTGTCATGTCGATACAGCGCTCGTTTTGATCGGCTCTTCCTCCCCACTAATGGCCTCTCCCGTCGACAGGACTAAGGACGCCGTTCGTTGTTAAATTCATAGCTGCACTCGGCGAGCACAGAGCGAGAGGTTAACCACGACGTCTTTTGATTACGGCAGGGGTCCGCCACGGAGACGCAGGAGTCAGAACCAAGCTGATATTGATCACATAATATCTCGCTTGCCGCTACAAAGGCCAACAATTATTTGCTATTGTACGTGTATTGTAAACTTCACAATCTCAGCATTGATTTGCCTCTCCTCCACACTCTCTCTTATCCCTTTGTCCTACTCTCCACTCCGGGTGAAGTCAGATTTTTTTGTTTTGTTTTGGAATAAAAAAAAAAAAAGCTTGATTTGTCGTGCTTGAAAAGGAAGTGGTGCTTTCTGCGTCCTTGAGCTTATGGACTCGACGAGGGGCGAGCGAGGGAAAAAGAAAATCTGGAAGCCTGTTATCGTTGTATTACAGTGAAACACTATTAGCGTATTTCCTGGTTAAGTTGGCTTCCTGGTTAACACGGTCACTTGCTCCAGTGCAGTTTCTGGTCTTGTATTGTTTAGGGACATGGATAGCTTTTAACACTTTTTAAGTCGATGTTCAATCTGAAAGGTGGCTGGGCGAATAGGGGTGGGAAGGAGAGGGGAGGTGTTATAATCATCAGGCATTTGGTGTGTTATTTCATCATAGGTAATTAACTTGGACACTTCTCTCCCGCATTTGGTGTGTAATTTCATTATAGGGAATTTACTTAAACATCCCCTTTCCCACCTCCCTTGGAGTGTAGACCAGGAAGACCTGTGCTGTGACAGAAGAATTTGTTGCTGCTGTAGAGGAGCTTATTAAGTCAGACTCCAGAATTACTTACCAAGAGATAGAGAAGTCACCAGGCCTGTCATCACCTAGTGTCCATTCAGTCTTGTATGAACATTTTAAAGTCGGAAATTTCAGCCAGATGGGTTCCCTGCCAGTTGAGTGAACAAGAGGAAAGCCAATGACTGGAATTTAGCAAATGTATATTACAATGCTTTAAAGAAGGACATTTCAGAGCAGTAAAAACATCACAGGTGGTGAAACATAAATATACCAATGTGACCTCATAACCAAATGACAGTCCCAGATGTGCCTTTTTTTTTTTCAAGTTCAAAGAGATATGTGTTGACAATTCTCTTTGAGGACAGACACACAGTTACTGCAGACTCGTAGGTACATTACTGCATTCCCCTGATATTAAAAAAGTAGATACAGGGTCTCCCAAAAGCCAGTTTTCAAAGACTACTGTGATGCCACGACAATGCCAGTGCACACACTGCAGCATTAATATTTGAAGTCTTGACAGAGAACAACATCCAATTATTGTCCCATTCCCCCATATTCACCTGATCTAGCATGTGTAACAACTTTCTGTCCCCCAATGTGAAAGAAAATCTCCATGAAAAAAAGTTTTATGACCCTGAATCGGCGTGACTAGCATTTAAAACTTAAAACTTAAAATTTTCGACTTTGATCCCTGCGGTGTGGTTAAACTGCTTTGATTTTTGGTTCAACAGGTAGAAATTTTGTGTACAGAGTGGAGGAGAGTACTTTGAAAAGCTAGTTCCTAGTTCTATTCATCCTATATGATTCCGGAAATATTTCAAGTTGGCCTTGTACCATAAGGAGTCTTTCTGGGGAAAACTGACATTGTAGCAACATCTTCAGAGATTGAAAAAAGTAACATTCATCCTGCTCTATGTTGTTTCTCCCCTGGCTCTTTCTCCTTCCCCTCTTTTTCTGTTCTTTAACATTTTCATCAGATTCTGGCATTAGACCGCCCTTAATGTGAGGCCCTGGACCATAGCCCATTATTTTGGCCCATGCTTAAACCTGCCACTGAGCACAGTGATAACCTCTTGGCTTCACAGTTTTTTATAAGTGAAACTAATTTTATTTCAATCTCTTCTATTTTTAGGCCCAGAAAACGGTGTGAGAACATGGTGAAATGTCGAGACAAACTGGTTTATGTAAAAGATGAGCATGAGTTTGGCCTCATCCCTCAGCCACTCCATATTGGACAGTATTATATGCGACAGGTTCAGGACTTCCAGCTGCCCTATGATATCTGGTGGCAACATAGTCATCAGCAGGTGAGAAGTTAAAGATGACCATGTTATCCTAGGAAAGTTCTTTGCCAGCAGTTGATTCTCTCCCGGCTTTTATGACATGATGTTCTTCAGCATTTTACTTAAACAGTCAGCGCTGAGCTGTGGCCATATCAGTGAGAAGTGATCATTGCCTGTATTCAGTGTAATGATATTATATTGTTGATGTGATTGTTAATCTCATTGGATACAATTGTGTATTACGTGATTGTTTCCTCATACTGGCCACATGCTTAGAATTGGGGAGGAGTAGGGGTGTGGATTTCTTTACTCAGAAAGGACATTTTTCTGCTGTTTGTTGCATTATCTGTCATCCTCAACTTTGTGGTTCATTTACACTGTCTATCTTTTTCCACGCAGCTACCAAAGAAAACAGAGCCAAAAATCAAATTCCGAAATATCCGAACAAGTAAGTATGATTTATTTCACTGTTTCATATTCAGTGATGCTGATATAAAGTTATTGGGATGAATTGAGGTTTAGCATCAGGAGGATTGAATTTTCCTGTCAGAATCAATCTCAATGGACCTCTTTCACTTTATAGGATGCAGGGAAACACTCTTGTACTGAAATGGTTTTTGAAGCAAAACAGTTTATAGTGAAAGAAATTTTGAGGTTTAGGCATCTTCAGTATGGAACATCATTTCAACATTATATGAATAAAAGTAAAAATATTTGTTGGTTTTTGTTTATAATTTCTCTAGTTTAATTGTTGTAGTTTTCTAGATTTAAGTTGATGCAGTTATTATGTATATCCAGTTTATTGAGTAGCCCTGGTTGTTAAACTCTATTAAGCGAAACCTGATTTACATTATTCCACAGATGTATACTCTGACAGCAAAGTGAGCAGTCGTAAGATAGAGATCCCTCTGTGTAATTGCACTCCGAAGAACGATGGTGGGAAGAGCTGTGGGGATGATTGTCTTAACAGGTACTGAACAACTCATGTTTCATGGAGCTAGATGGGAGTAAGATTCACATCATGTTATTGTTTGTAGAGAAGAGCATATTGAACCCCATTTACTGTGTTTGACAAGCTGAGAAGTTTATTTTATCCATCTTTTTTTCAGGATTGTAGACACATTGTAGATCAAGTCGCAGTCATTTAGAAACTATGCCTGAACACAGTTATTATGAAAAGGCATTATGTGGAACTTGTAATACTGTATCACAAAACATTTCGCAAGTCTTGACAATTTCATGGTTTTTTGTGAATATTACTATTATACATTCATTTGCATGATATAAAATATAAATCTCATACTCTTCTTCTTCTTATTTTTATTATTATTATTCCAAATGCCCTCAGGATGATCTACACTGAATGCTGCCCTAGCACTTGCCCAGCTGGAGAGAACTGTGACAATCAGAAAATCCAGAAACATGAATGGGCACCAGGCATCGAAAAATTCCTCACAAAAGACCGAGGCTTTGGTGTGAGGACACGGAATTTTATCAAAAGTGGTAAGTTAATCACCATGATGATTTGAATTTCATGAATAATCTTTGCCTCTTTAAAGGTCTGGTCAGAAGAAGTTGATAGCAAGCAGGCACAACACCTTCTCACACAAAATAGGATTGGGGAAAGGGCGTCAAGTCCACTGTGAAGAGAAAATGAAAGAAAGAATAATAGCGTGATGAATTTCCATTACCTCTCTGTTAGCATTGATAACCTTACTGATGTTTTGGAAGCTGTTAAGACAAATGAAGATGCTGTAAGATTTTAATCCACAAACTGTGCCAGAACTCATCACCTTGCTGTCTGCTGAAAGAAGTAGAGAAGGAATGACAGTGTATTGAAACTGAAACTCAATCTCTTTTGCAAGATTTATTTAAAATGCTCTGAAGTTAGGAAAAAAACAATTATTCTCTTAATCTTTCAGCACAGAATTTTTTTAGGGCTTCAGACCCGACTTTTTTTGAGAGGCAAATTTGTATTGTGACTTCATAACAGGTGAAAGCCCATGGAATGAAAAGTGCCCCATAGAAATAGGTCAGATCAGTCATATAAAGTATATCAATATCAAAAGTACAGAAATTTAAATGATCTTTCAAATTATGGATTAGAACATTACTTTTATATCAGCTGATTGGCTGCTGGCAGTGATTGCTTGCAAATTCTGACCATCTACTGAGAGCATTTGATTGCTTTGAAAGGGTTAAATCTTGATTCCCATATTTCCTTGTATGATTTATGTATGTGCTAGTATACTTGTTTCATCTACAATTGTGTGTGAGTCCAAATATGTAATTGAAAGTGAATGTTTATTGCTTGTTCAACATGAAACCTGTGAAACTGAACTGAACTATGTCTGATAGGTCAGTTTATCCTGGAGTACCTTGGAGAGGTCATCAGTGAAACAGAATTCCGTCGACGTATGATGGAGGAGTATTCTGAAGAGTGTCACCACTATGCTCTGCATCTTGACTCAGGGAGCCTCATTGATGGCTACAGGATGGGCAATGTAGGACGTTACGTGAACCACTCATGTCAACCCAACTGTGAAATGCAGAAATGGTACTTGTCTCGGAAATTTTATGATATTGGCAAAGCAATCGAAAAAGAAAGTCACTACTTGGTATCAGTGATGATACTTTCCTGCGATCACATCGCCATTAACAATAAAATTTGGCACTGCTGGATTTACGACTGTATGTAAATTGCAGACATTGTCATTTCACTATTCTCAAACAATGACGTAAATAATTGCTGAAGCTCATGTTATTTTTCATCACAACAAAGTAGAACTGAGGCTGGATCCAGTCTTGCAGTGCAGTAATTTTAAATTTGTTGTATAAACTGTTTTATGTTATCTGTGAGTATTCTCATCTTCTCTCATCAGCCTTGCTTGTCTACATTAGATAATTAAACTTAGTAGAAAGGAGGTATTGGTTTTGATTCATTTTATTGATTCAACAAATGCAACAAGAAGCTGCTTTTGAGTACTTATTGTGTAGTTTGACCCACCAGAAGCCTGGCATCTCTCTTGGAATTGAGACAATAATGGCTCTACTGATTCCTATTTCAGGAATGTGAACGGACTGTATAGGATGGTTTTGTTTGCTCTGCGGGACATAGATTCAGGGGAGGAGCTGAGCTATGATTACAACTTTGATTCTTTTAATCAAGAAACGCAGGTGAGAAATGAGTCATTGTGTCTGATTTGCCGTAATTGTGAGAAACACCAAAATTTTACTATTTATTGAAGATGGGGAGGCGGAGCGAAGAGCAATTTGAAAACTGGAACATGTAACAAAAAAAAAAAATTTTTTTTTTTTTTTAAATCATACTAGTGAACATTTCATGAAAAGAGTATCATTACTGCCAATGTGACAGCCACTTACAGGAGTTGATCAGTGAAAGAGCAGTTTGTACATAGAGAATTGAATACAGTAAATGAAAAACCTTCAGCTGGAATTAATGCTTATGAACCTTTGCATCTTAACAGTTTTTACGATTTAGAAGGAACTGATTTCATGAATTCTCTGTGTGAAAGTTCAGTATTTAAAACAAATACAGAGACACCCCGACTACACAGTCACCTGTTAGACTGACCATATTGAATAGTTTCGTCTATGAACTATTCTTAAACAAGATAGATAAAATCAGTGATGGGAAGTCAGCTTTACAGGGCACAACTTAGCACAACTTAGCAAATCTTGCTGTTATTTTTAATTACAGTTGTCTCACCTGTTGATCCCCATGAATTTTTAAAGACACTGTTGATAAGGATCTAGGAATGATCCAGACTTATCATATCACATATCATTGGTTTTAATGTTTCTTTTTGCAGCAAGAGTGTCGATGTGGTAGCTCAGAGTGCCGAGGTGTTATTGGTGTGAAGACACAGCGCAGCAACAGCACAAGCAAATTTCCTGAGAAAATGGATGACTGCAAAGACAAACGAAAGTCAAAATTGATGAATAAAAAAATGAAAGAGAAGGTATTTATGAGGCAAATATGAACAATCTTACCTTTATTCTGTGCTTTGTGAATAAGCTTGAGAAAAGGGTTAGAAAATTGAAGAGCTCATCAGAATGTGTGAATTTCAGTGAGCAATAAATTGTGAGGCAGGACGGACTGTTATGGAAAAGGCAGATTATAATGTGTTGCTATGTTATTACATATAGGATTCAGATTCAGTGGCTTGAGGCTGGAGTTCTGGTGTGTTTTGGAGTTAAAAATCGACTGCTTATATCTACATCACATCTGGTATAATTCAGAATGGTCAAATCTTTGCATGATTGCTTCTTTGCACGCTTTGAAGAGAGGATATTTTAAGAGAAAGCATCACTCTATTCTGCCTTTTTTGAGTAAATACTTAGGTTATGGATAAAAGATACTGAAAATCGTTACCCAAGTAAAATAAAAGTTTTTTTACCACACATTCACAAACAGCCCTCAGACCCAGTACCTGTGCAACCTATGGCTAAGCCAATGACTTTCAAAGAGCGTTGCTATGCTCGGAAGCATCGTACCTTTCTTGTGCGCAATGTGGACAAAGTGCGCAACCAGCGCAGCCCAACTCAGGACTATGCAGCCATCACCAAAGAAGAGCTCAATGTACTGGACTGCAGCAAGATTAATGCTCAGAATTCAGGTAGGTTCCTTAGAGGTAAAGTGGATCTATTTTCTCAGATGTTATTAGATATAAGACTATTGGGACTGTTAAGACTGAAGCACGGAAGATGTGTTTCAGGACTGAGAGTTGCTGTCTTCTAGAGCCTAGATATACTAAAGAAGTTCAAGACGAGGACTTCACACTCTTGAAAAGAATGAAAAGAGGTGATAATGCGGTTATAGTGACATGAATAAAACAGCTGGACATGCAGTGACACTGGAGAAAACTGTGGGGGAATTTTTATGAAGATCTCGATAGGTGCTTCTGGTTTCATGTTCTGATATCCTGATTGCAAGTATAGTAGTATTTTATCTATTTCAGACCTCATGCTGGCTCACTTGAATGAGAGATCAATAAAGACTAGGTGAGTTATTGCAATAGCGTTATTAAACACTGGTGGACTTTATACTTGACCTGCATATCATCAGTTCTCCCTTTGAGAACCTGATTATCTCAAGTGCAAGTGTTTCTTTACTGAGAAAAATGGTGTTTAAGCTTAAACATGTGAATTTTCCTTTATAAAATGTTTTGTGTAACAAACATAGATTGTTTTGTTCAAGTAGAGATAAACCGATGTTGGAAAGGTCTGAAATATCATGATTTCCAACCTTAAGATAATTCAGATATTGTCCTAACTGGCATTCAAGCTCTTGAGGGGCGAATTAGGAATAAGATCTTACAGGCTTAGTAAAGGCAGTAGGTATTTTGCCAAACTTGAATCTGGGAACTGTGAATTTCTGTTTATAACAGCTCTGATATTAAGAAGTTAGAATTAACAAAGCAATCCTCCTAACCCTATCTGCGGCATTTGAAGTAACAGTACAGGAATTAAATATAGCCTCAAAGTCTAAGAAGAGACTTTAATTCTACCCCAAAATTTCTTGAGTTTGGTCAACATCATCAATTTTGTGCTAAAATTGTATTTTATATTTTGTTCGGTGTTGTACTGATATTTGGTCATGTAAATAGGCTTATCAATATTGTAAATGTGTATTTGAAACACCTAAGATTTCTGACATAACTGTTAGTATTAAATTTAGACTAGATTAGTTGTCTTTCATCCCATGGTAACGAATGCAGCTCCTGCCCAGTCTCAGTAATTTCCTGTATTTTGCTTTCATTATATGCCATTAACATCCATATAGGCTGCAAAGTGGAGGATATTTAACACTCGTGATGCTATGACAGAATATAATCTACTGTCTGCTTGCTACGCTTAAATGCAGTAATAGAATATATATGCATCTCCATGCTGAAAGCTGGGCATGGCGGTAAGGTAAATTTTGCAGCCCAATATCAGCTGTTTGGCCAGTAAACAACATGTGCAGCAGTCATTATCCATAACAATGGTCATGAGGCCCCTTGTACTACAAGAGTATGTAAAAAAGCAGTGAGGCACTGAACACGGTACATTCTGAATGGTAAGAATCTAAGTTGTAGTAGTAGAATTTTAAAGTTAAGGTATAAAAAATTAGTTACATGTGTTCCATGAAAAATCGTAAAATGTAGTTGTTCTTTATGAGTTTATTTTCGTTATCATTTTAATATAGGTTGGCAGCATATGCAAAAGACAGTCCTGAAATGGCCAGGCGTCATCAGCTAGCACAAATCCTGGACAAAATGCTCACAGAATTGCTCTCATTGAAAGGTAGGTTCCTTATGGTGTATTCAAAGACATCACAGTTCTGTCAGCATCTTTGTATTATTTACTAAGGCATATTAACAACAACATGCAACTGGAAAGGAGGTTTACTTTGTATGAAATGAGAACAGTACATGATGGTGAATTTCATATTACACAGAGCAGTAAAGGTTTGCGAGCTCCTTAAGTCTTTATTGTAAGTGGTGGTCTGCCATGATCAGAAATTTAATGCTACTTTTTTGTTGGCATCAACAGATCTGAATGAAGACTTCACAATAGAAGATTCTGCTATCCTGATCTTATTTATTACTAGCCATTATGGAGAGTGCCGTTGATATCATGATAGATGATAGATGATCAGTCATGGCCACTCACTTGCCCATTGAATGTCATGGATGATGTAACATCACGTGACTTTCATTTCCTCTCCTGACATTTACTTGAACTTCTGGGTATAACTTCTAAATTATTGGTCAGCAGGAGTAAGAAATATCACCTTTCTGTCATTTCATAGGTCTAATTGGTTTGTGGTCCATTGTATTTCAACACAGATGAAGATGGCAACAACCTGGTGGCCCCTCTCATGTCCCTTCCGTCCCGTAAGAAACAGCCCCAGTATTACCAGGTGATCCGTGATCCCATAGACCTGTCCATGATCAAACAGAGGGTGAAGACTGGTTACTATGAACACCTTAGTTCCTTCAACTCCGACCTCATGCAGCTTTTCAGTAATGTGGAGGTAAGCTTGTATTGATTCTTTGCTTCTTTGTTGTGTTATATTTAAGAGATATCACCTTTCATCATTTTAGGAAACCTATAGAATTGTTGACCTTGTGGGTGAAAGGTGTGGGATTTGAAAGAAAAAAAAATTATACTTACATACACATAAAATCAGCACCTTACATCCACATGCCATATAATTTCTTGAGAAATTTCAAATTTTTTTTCTTTTTTTGAGGCAGAGATGACAAGTGCTTGTGTTTTAGAGCCTTTTTTCACATCATAGTATGATTATAAATAGCCATTAATGAGATCCTCTCAATGCTTTCCTCTTTGATAGCTCTACTGTGGGCCTAAGTCAGACATGGGTCAGGTCATTCTGAAATTGAGGCGTGTCCTGAACTGTGTTAAAACAGATGTGGCTCCTCAGATTGATGAACTGTTGGGTCCAAACACAACCAAAGGGTATATGGACTCTGAACTGGAGAGACTTGAACAAGTGTCTTGTAGAGGTGAATAGAACTGTTTTCATTTGTGATGTTTGATGTTTTGAGAAATTGAGAAATTTTTGTGTCTTTCCAAAACTCATAAAAGTAAAAGGCATGCCGTTATGAATATTGAGGTTTACTTTTGATTTATGGTGCTTAAGTCGATCTGTATGAAATCACTAAGTAGAAATAAGTCTCGGACAAGCTGATGGAAGAGCATGCATTCTGCATACATGTAAGTGTATGGATGTCACTGGACAAGTTTCATGAATATCTGTCATCTGTATATCATTTTGACATAGGAATATTTGCAAAATACAGTTTTTCTCTTCAAGTTATGTGAAGGAGCTTGCCAGTGTAATATAGATTGATAAATGATAATCATTGTCTTAATCGTAATTCGTCCAGTCTGCTAAACTTTTTGAAGAGGTTTTCTTATTTTGAAATATGAAATGTGATTTTTGAGCTCTTTAATGCATTGAGATGTGGTTCATCATTTTGGAGGGTTGGAAATATTAGTCCTTTTTAAAGATCAGAATGTCTTGAAGTTAAAAAGTAAAGAAGAATTCAGAGAGAGTGTTTGGTTGTTGCGAGTTAGAAAATTCCATACTTTTTCTTAATGAACAGAAATATAGGCATACATGGATATATGAGCTACAGTAGGTGCTCATGATTTCCTTTGTAAAAAGTCTGTGATGAAGTCCTTGTTCAGCACAAGCAGTTTTCCGTTCACAGGCCCTGATGAACCAGAGGAAGACATCATCAGATGCATCTGTGGTGTGACAAGGGACGAAGGATTGATGCTGCAGTGTGAGAAGTGTTTGGTATGTCATCACTCTGTTTTTGTCTTGGTGAAATTTTCTGTTTATACTTGAGCATATTTAGTGTTATTATCACTGTGCACACTTTACCTTGTTCTGACTACCATGAAATTCATAGTTCTGAATTCTTTCAATTACAACAATGAAAAGAACAGTTTTTTAAGTTTCTGTTTGTCAGATGTTGTTCATTAGAGAAAACCCAATTCTTCCTTTTGATTTAAAGTGCCTGCCTGGTTAGCTTCATTGATTGTTTTCATCCTCTTGTTTTAGAATATGGTTAATACTGAGCATGATCAGTGTGGTCTAACCAGCTAGGTCTAAAGAGTGGTCTTGTCATTAATGATGCTGTATTTCATACATGCCATGAGATAATTATAGTTTCATTTATTTGTAATTTTATTTCATTTTGACAGAGGTGGCAGCACTGTGACTGTGTTAGAGCCAGTGGTAAAGAAGAGCATTATCTCTGTGATCGCTGTGAGCCGAGATATTATGATCCGGTAAGTAGCTAGGATGGGCATAAATTTCCAAAAACTCTTTAATAAATGTGAACCTTGGAATGAAATCGTATAGATTCTTGAAAATGTTTGGGAAAACGTAAGATAATTTGGATTTTGTAGTGTCAGTGTGATGGGACTATCCTTTTTGTTTTCAGATTTTTTTGCTGTCAACTATTTTATGATGATATCTTTTGGGAACAGCTTATGTGTGATACTTGATGTTATATTTTATCCAGCTGATTCAGATTGGTTTGAATCTTAAAATGTTTTCCATGGATTTCTCAGAAGATTGAAAAATGAGTGGTAATTATGTTACGAGCTTCTTAATCAGCTATATACTGAAGATCAATGTGTATTTCCCCAGGAAATCTTGTTAGTCCCTCCGCCACCAGATGCTCTACCTGACTGCACTCACTACATGACTGTGGTCAAAGATGATGTTCAGTATGCTGTAGGTGACTGCGTCTACGTCATGAGAGATTGCAAACGGACCTCCACTGGTACCCCATTGCGTTCATCCCACCGTCTTATGGCTTCGGTCAACCCTGACAAACTGGATGTGTTCAGGCTGGAACAATTGTGGAAAGATCCAAAGTATGTGCATATAATGATTTATTATCAACAGAAAGGGATGTGAGTGTGGAATACTTTTGTTTCAAGATTACAACCTCTAGATTTGTGGCTTTGGAGGATCAGTATCAGTGTGCTATGTGCATCTGATTTTTTCTTTTATAGGTGTGACCACAAGAGATGAGTATCATGCAACAACAGCATTATTAAAAATAAATGCTGATTTATATTGAGACATCACAGTATGAAATTCCTTCGAAGGAAGCAAGTGCTATTCCAAAACACTTTCCAAATGCCAAAGTAATGACTAGCTTGGCTTAGTCTTATAGATTAATGGAAACAGTGCCTGTTACAAAATGTTTTGGAGTGTCCTTGGTGTTTATGATAAGCATGTCTAAGGGTATCATATTCACTAGCACTGCTGGCTTATTGTTCAGACAGCTGTAAATATTTTGGGGAAAACTAAAAACACTTAAGAGGCTCTCTTAGCAGTCTATTACAAATTACTCTTCCATCTGGTGGAATGAGAGCAACGCTTCTCTGCCATCCATGCATTGCTGAGAACTCCAGGCAAACAAACTTTAAAGGAGATGGGACCAGAAAGAGGGTGCAATTAAGCAGAATATTTTGGGATCGAGACACTTAAGTATTAGTGAGGTAGGAACCAGAACACAATGGTCTGTATCATAAAGCAACAATACTGAAATTATGATGATAGGCAATAGCAGCATTAACTTTAACTCACTCTATGTTTGTCATTTTGTCTCTCAGGGGAGAGAGATTTGCAAGCGGAACACCATATTTGAGACCTCAAGAGACTTTCCATGAACCTACTCGCAAGTTTTACCACAATGAGGTAGGTAACATTGACTTGTTTTATACAAAATGCAAGACAACCTAATCAATATTCATCTTTCATTGTATGTCATGTATAGCAGATCATGGCAAGAGGTAGGTGTCACAATAAAAGCTTGATGATCTTTGCACTAAGTATGCGAGATCATATTACGTATAAATCACTTCAACTACATCTATTTAGAAGACAGGGTTATTGATAGAATTGGAACAGGCATTTTGTGGAAATCCTCCCCTCAGCATAACCAGAGGGTCACCATAAGCTGTTCTGTTATTGTTAGCCTATGTTTATGGTGCAAATATAAAAAGCTCAAGTTTCTCCACTAATATATTTTCAATAGAATGACAGGATCTTCATCATAGTGTTCTTAATTATTTTCCAGCTCTTCCGCACACCTAATTTTGAGATCATTCCTATGGATCTGGTGATGGGCAAATGTGTGGTCATGGACCCCAACACATATGTGAAAGGGCGGCCTAAAGGATTCAAGGAGCAAGATGTTTACATTTGCGAGTACAGGGTTGACAAGACAGCTCACCTCTTTCACAAGATTCAGAAAATATGGTTTGTATCCAAGAGTATTCCTTATGAATCTGTGTGTTTATTGTAGAGGACTTGGCTACTGCACCTCATTAAAAGAAAATAAAACTTCTGCGAAATACTGAATGTAAAAAATCAGAGAAATTGGAGGATTTTTACTGGCTACACAAATTGGGTGAAATCACCAAGTAAACATAAAAGTCTTCCCAACAGCACTAAAACTACATGAATGACCCAAGGTGTGGGAAATATTACAGCATTAATGAAATATAAAGTTTTAAGAAAACAAGCTTTTCTCATGAGGCTTGCAAGTAAAATCTTGAACGTCTAATAAGCATTGAATGGCACTCCGACAAACTGATGATTGAAAGTGAATTTGCTACATCAGAGATGTAGGATAAATTTTTTGTAGATAAATTTTTTTGTACAATTTTAGCAGCACTGATGTATTTGAACCCTCACTGGAAAAACTAATGCAAATTGCCACATTCATATGCATGTTCTCATTTGTTGTATCGCAGGTATCCAATCAATACAGGTAGATTCTGTTTTGACTGGTTTGAGAACAAGCTCACCATCAGGAGAACATTTGCAGTAAGTAAAACTGGGTTGTCACAGATGTGGAAAATATTGAAATATGGAAAATTTCTGTTGATATTTCCTGATCTGAAAAATACCTGGACTATTGAAAGTCGGAAAAATTGGACTTCTTGTTCCTAATTTTAATGGGGATCTCTTTTGAGCATCAGAGTGGAAACTTACTGAATTTCAGCTAAATGTTGTTGTGCAATGATTTCAGTACTGTGATTGTCATGGATAAAATGCCAGACTTCCAGAAAATATTACAGGAAGGTCATGGAAAACTTATTTTTACATTCTGTGGCAGCTGTGTAATGTATTTCTGATGTTGGGTAAATGTAACGTTTTGTTCAGTTCATGGGGAACAAAGACCTACTTTTCCCTATAAATGTTCATACAGATAGTCAGTTCACTTATAATCTTTAAAGTTTATTAAGATTTTGAATTGAATCGAGAACTGAATAAAGTAAGTTGATTTAACATAGTTGCAGCCTCACATAAACTTTAAAGGAGTTCAGACCAAGAAGAGGGTGCTATTAAGCAGGATATTTCAAGTTTTTGTGTCATTATTTCTGAAGTCATGTGATTACTAAATAATACCTGATGAAGTGGTCTCAGCTGCATAAGAGCATCTGGCATGATGACTACTTCAAAAGTACTAGATCACCTGCTTCTTTGACAGCAGTGGTAACTCGTGAATGAATTTGATATACACAGCAGATTTGACAGCAGTAGAGAGCTCTCAGAATCAGAGTGAGTGCTCTCAGACTGAAATTTATGTGTTTATTCATTATTCCCGAAATTTGTGTGTTTATTCATTATTCCAGCCCCATGAAGTGCCAGAGGAGTACAAACGCAAGGCAGAGCGGAACATGGCAGCGGCACCCTCTGTGAAAGCTGAGATGGTAAAGCCAGAGAGGAAATATGATGTAAAAAAGGGTCCCAAAAACCACAGTGTTACTCATGGGAAAGTCAGAGTGGATGACAGCATCAAGAATGATTTGAAGCTCAAGGCAGAGGTGAAAGTAAATGTGAAAAAGGGTGGAGTCGCAAAGAAAGAGGGTGATCGCAAACACACAAATAACAAGATTGATTTGCAGAAGATGAGAGAGAATAAGGTAGGAAGTAGTTCTGGTATTACATTTCATTACACCAAGATGAATTTCTGTAAGCATTTATATCATTTTGCTCAAATAAATAATCATGAATTTACTATTGAAAAAAAAACCTTAGATGTCCAAATGCTGGAGCAAAATGCCATCAGTTTCATGTGACACAACTTAATTCATTGATTGAGTGGTTCATAGACAGCTGGGATAATGAAGCTACCTCTTTTCCATATCTTTTGTCATGTTAAAATTTTTTCCAGTCAAATTCCCCCTTGAAACAAAAAGATAAAAATGTTAGATTGGATTGCATGTTAGTGGACAGAAGAAGGCCAACCAGAAAAGGTAATACATCATGAAAACATGGGAAAGTTGTTCCTATGCATCCTGCATGAGTTACAGAGTGACATTTACATTACTTTTTTTGCCCACCATCTTAAACATGTTGCTTACTAATTTCAGTGCTGTTGCTGTTTGGATTTTGTTACAGAAAAAGGAACAGAAGCACAGATTGGACAAAATATTGACCAGACTTTTGAACAACCTTCCTGGGAAACAGAAAGTGGACCTGACATATCTCTTAGATGATGGCAAGCGTATTCGAAAAAAAGTGACCAAATGAGAGACAGCCACAAGTCACAGGAAGTCATATAGCTTACTTTTGCATGGAGTTGCCTACCCTGAAATCGTGGTTATCCACAGAAGCAGTTGGTGTGGTCCAAGTGCTAAACACATGCCTTAAACTCAGGCAGTAATTAATCTTCTGGCAAACTCGTCATTGAGCCATGCAGTTTTGGAGGCAGCAAGATTCCAATGTATGACAGTTTTCAGTAGCACCCAGTACCCAGAATGGTTATGATTTAATGATGTAGTCAATTGATGGCATGAAATTTAAGAGGAGGGTTTTTGAAGTTGACAGAAAGCCACAGACAGTTGAGAGTTATTTCCTTTACTCAATGAAGTCAATTTATAAAAAATTAAAACGCTGTTATTGCTTGACTGTGTAAGCATAAACAGCAATCATTTGACAGCCAGTGAGGTAAGGCATAGTACGCACAATTTGATCAATAATAGGGTGCTGAGAACAGGTGCTTGGGTCCCTCAGAATATACTGATAGGACGTCTCTCAAACAACATTGGTCCTGTTACATTGGACAGGACACAGGTGCTGACAAATTTCTTGTTTAATTCAATACATACTTCACTGCCCTTTTTTCTTTTGTTGCCATATCAATCTCAGATGTCTTTTCCATGCATCTCATACATGTTCCCCTTGTTGTAGCAGGGTACAAGAGGATCCTTAAATATCCTTTGTAGTCATGAAAAAAATTAAGGTCCTTAAATAAGTGCTTAATTTTCATAGAAGTGCTTGTGGATCTTTAAAATAGCATTTTCTAGTTCTTCCCTCTTCCTTCTCAGTATCGGTGATAGGTATGCAAAAGTTGCAGTCTTTTGTCTCTGACATGTAAAACAAAAAAAAAAAAAAAAAANACTGATTGTTTACAACAGTTAGTGGTAAATCTCACAGTTTCACATTGATTGTTTTTATCTGTGGGTCCTGTGACAAGGTAGTCAGTTATTTTCATGGACATTTGGCATGAACCCTGTCACAGTAAGCTGACCATGAGCATATGAATTAAATCTGTACTGTAAGAGTATCTTCAAGCATACTTTCAACAGGATGCTCTGTCTCATTCATGATTGTAACAAAAAAGTGTTGGGGAAAAGTTACTCTAGCAGTATTTTATTATGGTTTTGTGCGTATAACAACGTGTAGCTGTGTACCATTAATGTGATTTCTCACAAGTGGAAGCCTTGTATTAGAGAAGTTCATCCTGAGGCCCTGTAAAATCGTTTTACCTTGCAAAATTGACTCTGCTTTACTGCAGCTACTCAGGACCATCAGAAGAAAGTTTAGCTTAAAGAGAGTTGTGAATGTCATGTGACTTTTTTAAATAAAAAGTGCAGTATCAGTTGCCTGGAAAATATTGCAGTCTAGTAAGTTGCAGTTAATTACACTGACTATTTTTGCCACTGTGTTGATTACTTTTAACTGCATTAGAGTTTGCTGATCTTGAATTTTCTCCTCAAATACTGGGAAGTTGACCGAGTTATTTTAATAACTAAAAGAACAATGGATGTGCAAAAAAATTTGATGGCTACAAATTTGCCTTTGAATCTGATACATGTATTTATTTATCTATGTATGATTATATACAAGGAAAGTAATCGTCAACTGAACAATTGCAAAAGTTGCACAGTGCTTTGTATTCAATTTTTGTTTATGGTGTAACCTCCTTCTTCCCCCTCTAAATCCATTTTGCTTGTGTTGCTTGCATCAGTTTTGCAAGCAAATGATATGTCGACTCTTAAGAATGTTGTCATAACCTCTCAGGTCATGGCACATGATGCCCCATCCTACTATTAGGACATAGTGAAAAGCAGGGCTGTGTTTTACATTTTCAGCATTCAGTAAGCACTCCTGCCTTTCAGCAGGCAGTGATCCAGATTTAGTTCTCCCATATTTTTATGGTGACTGCAATCAAACCATAATGTTACAGGATATTATTTCACAACAGAGCATTGCATATGGCAACTGCTGAATAAGGTCCTCTAATGCTTATAGCTTTTTTTGTAAGCCATAAAGCATAGCTAGTTCAACTGGCAGTGCAGTATTGAACCTATGTACTCCTGTAAATGTGTACAGTCATGCATAAGTGTGATGTTTTTTTTTCCATGAATTAATTTATGATTGTTAATGACAATCAGGCTTAACTGAAATAGTTCCACATTTAAATTTGCCAAGCATATTCAGCTACACTAGTTCCAAAAGTTTTAATGTGTATTTGAATTTTTAAATAAGCAAGGTGTGATTTGATATTTTAAGGGTTGTAACAGCTTTCTGCTTATTTTTTCTAATTTATTCACATTATTTATTTTTTTGAATTGGTTGTGACCGTAGAAATAGTTCTTATTACTCACAGTACTAGTTAGCCCAACATGGTCCTGCTTATCAATACCAAGATCTGAGATGCTTCATATGTTCTCAGTGAGTTTCACTGATCCTGTCCAATTCTTTTGTTAGCTTTGCAGCTGGTTTAGATCAATTTCTTATTACTGTTTCATTGCTTTGAGTGTTGTGTTGTTGATTTAGCTGCTGGGTTAGAGTACAAAAGAAAGATAACTTGACACATCCCCCACCTGCCTTGCTGATTTGTTTTTCCCCAAGCCAAGAAAACAAAAACAACTGTACACTTTCTGTTTAAAAGTAAAAGTTTATTAGAACAAGGTCCTGTAAAAATTGCATTGTTTCTAGTTAGGCCATTTTATCTTAACACTTTTTTTATTCTTTGTTAAAATAATTTTGAAGGCCAGCTTTGTTCAAAACATTGTATCTCATTCTTTTTGGGTGTTGTTTCAGAGTCTTGGCTGTTGTGCACAGGCCAGCTGCACAGTTACAAACACTTTTTTCTTACGAGACCATGATACTGATAGAATCATGTTGTACTCACTCTATTTTTTTCATGAGTGTTACTTTTCCTCTGTTTAACCATATATTGTATCATAATCATGAAATATATCTTTGTCCTGGTACAGTAACCCTTCATCTAACTAAGCCCATAATATAAGATGCAGGCTTGTTGCACTGAGGCAGTGATATTGCTTGTATAAATTAGTGTCAAATTGTAGTTGATATGAGAATGATACATGGGGTGATCATCCTTTGACTGTTTACCCTTGTTTGTATCCCTTGGTTGGAATGCTGTGAAGCGAAAATGTTACCTTTTCTATGCAAGAAAACTCCTTGATAAATTGAACATTGTTGAATGATTTTCTTTCTTCTTACAGTAGCTGGTTGTTGATTAGTGTACATCTGATCCTAGTGACTTACTTTTTCTTTGTGAAGTTTACATCCGTAGCTTTCATTCATCCTGTATCCTGTTGGAACATCACATTATACACATGAAATTTTACTCATCTTTTTCTTACATGATTATGTGAATTGTACATAAGTTTTCAGTGCTATTTTGTATGTCCAGGCATATACATGTACCACAGTATGTGTTTTCTGATACGTAAAGAAACTGTTCATTTGCAGCATAGAAATGATATTGTTGTTTATAGGTGGAGATATCTGGTATATTTGTGACATATCTGACACCACTGTTTTATGCTTTTTTTTTTTTTTGTGTTTGTTTAATGTATTGGATCATCATGACAGGGCCATTCAATGAACAAGATCATCTTTAGACATGTATGGATGGACTTCATATTTTGTCAGTGCAAGTTTCTAAACTTGATAAGTCCAATCAGGCCAAGTTTACAGTAAAGACTAACGATATATTTCCGTGGCTGTGTGATAGACAGGACTCTCTCCTACTAGGAGAATCAGGCAATAGAAGAGTTTCAAAGGGATATATCTCCAGGGGACACAATGAACCCAGTTCCACTGTATCAAGCNCCCCTCCTCAAAATATTCTGAAAAATTTGGACATAAGCAGTTAGAAACATGCACTGATGATTTGGTAAATGAATTTTGTCCAGATACACAAACTCATCTACTCTGTTTTCTTGTCGTTTTGGTGGTTTTCTTTTCCACATGAGTCAAGAAACTCTTTGCTGAACTTCCATTTGATCATTTCCTCATTCTGCGTGACAAGATTTTACTGCTTTCTGTAATTTTTTCAATTTTTTTGTCTTATCTTTTCACTGGTTGGTGCTGTTATCATTACCTTAGTATTATAGTATCATGTCCCAATCTTGTCCCACACCTAAAACTTGGCAGCACGCCCTCAGTTGGCAGCAGTAAGCTGCTTCAGATCTACTCACTTCTGGCGCACTGAGTTAGGTGCTGCAAAAACTTTTTGTGTTCTTGCAGGAAGTGGACATTAACACTACCTTCTCCTGTCAGATTTGCTCAGGTTGATGGCATTGGCAGAAGTTATACAGAAGCTTCTGTATTTATAAGTGCCAAAATTGGTGTCAGGCACCCTTGTCTACTCTTTTTATGCAGTGCTATATGTAGTTGTCTGAACCATGTACAAGGGATAAGCTTATGGAATTTTTACACAAGATAGCCTACTTACAGACTGGTCTAAAAATACCATTCTTCCAGTTTTCATCAGGTTTGAGCTTGAGTAAGTTCGTCAGTGGAGGGTAGAGATTTCTGCGCAGTGGAGGGAATGTTTACATGATCTGATCAACAAGAAGCATTAACATTATTATTGTAAGTTGACCAAATTGGTGCATTATGTGTGTGCCCTATTGGAATATCTCTGTTGTATCCAGCGCTTGTTATTCCCTGAACAGCTAAACAAAGGTGTTCTCTTATTGTGTGCTCATGCTAGGCTGTAGTATTTTCACTTGCACATGCAAGATGTTATCCTTGAAATTTTTGTCACAGGTGATGTAATATTTTATGGGGTTAGTGGAGGCTATTTCCCAAGTTACTGCTAGCCGCCTAAAATTACAGAAAAATGTGTAAATATGTTTTGAGATTGAGATTCTTTTTTTCTTTTTTAACAGAAACTGGACTTCAAAAATCAAGTATATGAGTGAAGACTGTACTAACTACTCATGAATGCAAAACTTTTATTGCCCAGCATCATGTGAAATGGATGGGGTTTCAGATTTCTAATTTTTCTTGTAAAAAAGACTTGGTTAAAATGTTACCTTGCTGAACTAAAATATTTTGTTGCCTGTATTTAAAGAAAAAAAAACCAATTTGTCACTTCTTCGACGTTTTTGAAGTGTCAAGCTTTGCCAGATTCATGCGCACAAATGTATTTCAAAGACTGGTTGCACATGTGTCAATTCCCAGCTATTCTTTAAGTTATGGCCCTTCTCGCTAAAACCTTCTATCAGATTCTTAACATGGTTTCCAGCCTCAGTAAAACATTTTATGAGAGTTCATGCAGCCTGTTAGGAGTTTGCATTGACAGCATACAGACCCTGAACTTGCAGATAAATCAGATTTTATCATTCATTAGTCCCAGAGAATATCAGTACATGGCAGGTAGTGACAGCATCTACACTTGCTTCACAATAGTATCATTGACTTAATTTTTGTCAGTGACAGTGATTAATAAGAATAACAGTATGTTGAATTTTATTTTTTTCAGTCCTAACTTGTATGTTGTATTATCAGTAACCTGTCTTAACAACCAAGAACAGAATTTTAGGTCTGTTTGTTACAAACTTTAACGCATTTATTTCTAATTTGTGAACCCAGACATTGTTTTTGAGCTATCAGTGCTTCTAAGAAAATGTGAAAAATATATCTATATTATATTATATAGAATAAGAGATGAGGGTGGCATAGAGAATTCTGCAGTTGAGGAATGCATGTTTGAATGTCCTATATTAGGCTTTATATCACATTGTTGGTGATAGAGGCTCACCGTTGATGGCCCTCACTCATGAGAAGATGGTATCAAACCATTACTTGTGAGACACAATGGCTCGGTGGTAGAAAAAAAAAAACAGGGTTTAAAAAGCAAGGGTCAGCCATGCAGTCAGATCCTGACACTACTGAAAGGCAAATATGGAATGACTGAATGTAGGAAAATGTATATAAATAGAAAGCAAAATGAACTTACAAAAAATATAGGAAACTCAATAGGACTAGGACTTAGAAAAATCTTTTGGGTAAATTGGTTTTGAAATCAACCGACTTCCACAGTAGACTTAATGACAGAAGACCTCATTTGAGGAAGGCATGATTTTGGAAAATGTGTATTGAGTTGTATTTGCCAATAGTTGATGCCATATGAATGTACATTAGTGAGGTCAGGGTGAGCTTTAAGAAAATATGTTTACATTATTTTGTAATTACAGAGGAGTTTTGTCCAAGGTGAACTTAGTTAAAATGAAATCACATTCTTAGGACCTGATGTGCTCTTTCTTTTGTCATCAGTGATGGTTAAAATAAACATTTCTTAGAATGAACAGATACCTGTGATCCCATTTGTAATGGGCCCTGCTGAATACCTAGTTAGAGCAAGACCGTGAAACCTGTTTAGTACAGGCATAATTACAATGATTGTATCAAATATCGTCTCAATCCTTACTTCCCCATTCTCTTTATTATTGTCTGGATTAGTCAAAATATTCAGCTGTTTGGGCATAACATCCTCCCACAAGGTTTTACAGTAACAAGAGGGTTTCACAGTCAATTATGGGTGAAATCTCAGGTCAGTGATTACAAAATGACTACAAGGGGCTATCATATGTTACATAGCAGCTGACAATGACTGTATATTACATCATCAATGTAAAAGTCTGCATTTGTACACATGAACCATGAGAATGTAAATCAGGTTATTTCTTTAGTCTCCATCCCCCAATTTGCGAACAAAGGGCATACTAATAATGCTAAAATTTTTTAACCCTTTGACTGTGCCAGGCCCACCCTTGAATTCTTGAGTCACGATCGTGGCGTAAATTTTTCATCATTTTGGCAACACTCATAATTAAATCCATGCATTATTTCTCAAAGCACTCAAACAAATGTTTTATGGTGCAGTCAAAGGGTTAAACTCCCAACCATCTCATTATTACCAGGTTGCACTGTACCTCACTGATTCTCAAACTGTCCCACCACCATGACTGTCATCCTCTTCATTGTTGATTTTGTGATTCTCCTGTTCATCCTTACATCCATGTGTACTGTACATCATGTTACTATGATATTCTCTCATGTTCTTATACTGTGGACCTCTTGGAGGTGGAGTGCGAAAAACTACTCGAATGAAGGCATACTTAGATTGTCCATCCCTGATGTCTGGGTTGTTTCTTATTTCCTCAGTGTTGTGGTGTTAACTTAAAAAAAAATATATATATATATGAATATATAGGATTTTGATATACCCGTTGGTATATTGGTTTAAGAGCCATACAGTGTACATTGCATTCATAATACAAACACCTCTAGAGAACAGTGCACATCATGCATATAAATACATAATAGGCCTACTACATATTGAAACATAGCAGTCATTGCAGTTGCTGGTCGCCCACAGTGCAGCGCCTTGGTCCCCCCCAGCTCTAAAGCTACATCGGAGTAGAATGAGGAGAAGGGAGTGAAGTGTCTTGACAGTCTTCAGTTTCTGAATACAACTTACAAACCATACGGCCACACTGCTTGGGTTAGGGTTTTGACCGGGTTCAGGGTTAAGAGTGAGGCAAGGGAAGTGAGACAGTGGATACTCTATTTTCTGAGGACAGTCCCAAAGGTACTCTCTCTTCCTTCACCTGGTCCCTTGACAGGACTTACCCAAGTCCTGATCTTTGGAGAGTTCAAGGATTATTCAAATAGGACACCGGTAAACCTGGATTTTGAATTGCGGACTGTATATTCCAACAGCTGCGTCGTCGTTTCCTCCTCTCTCTCTTTCCTCCCTTATGCATTCAGTGGATCAATCAGCTTACAGATCAATCACAATAATTAGCGCTCCCATCCTGCAACTGCTGGGCTCATGTTGTTATTAAGCAATAAAATGCTCATTTCAAGCACCTCACACATTTGTTTTCTCCCTGCCGATCTGGAGACCAAGATCGATTAGTTTCCTTCTCCGTTCACACTTTCTTACCTCACTCATTCATCTACCCGCCCACTCGTCTTTCCCACAGCCTTTCACTTTCACTCACTCACTCACTCACTCACTCACTCACTCACTCACTCACTCACTCACTCACCCACCCACCCACCTATTCATTCACGGACCCACCCACCCATCAACTCACTCACTCACTCACTCACTCACTCACCACCCACCCATCAACTCACTCACTCACTCACTCACTCACTCACTCACTCACTCACTCACTGCCTCACTCACTCTCCCACCTATTCATTCACCGACCCACCCACCCATCAACTCACTCACTCTTCCACCCATCCATTTATTCNCACCCATCAACTCACTCACTCACTCACTCACTCACTCCCTCACTCACTCACTCACTCACTCACTCACTCTCCTCCCCGCCCGCCTCCCTTTCCCCCCCAAATGTGCAGATCTTCCCACTATATACGCCATGATCAGAGCGAGACATAGCCCAAACTGACGTGCCCACCACTAGAGGATGTGAAACTACAGAAGTTCCCGCCATCAAATGCTGAATCAAGTGCTTGTGTGCCAGTCTGAAGGCGATAGGCATCTCCCTTGAGCCGCCCTTCCCTGACAATCCCCATTGTTCAAACAGCTGAAACAATCCAAGGACAGTAACTCCAGGATTTGTAGGGAAGTTGATGACCATAGAGTTATCGATCGTTGAGCCCTGTTCGTCTTCTGAACATTTACACCGCGATGTCGGATATTTTCGACATTTATGGCTACTCCGCTACAATATGCTGCAGTGCGCCCGTAACTGACTTGTTTGTCACCGGTTTTTGTATAGTATCATTCAAATCCACTCTCCAAATATAATATTGTCATGCTCATTTCACACTGCCTAAATCCTTTTTGACGCGTTGAGAAATGGTTATCATTCTGAGCTTGTTGGCCGTAGTAAGTAATTAGGCAGATGTGATTTAGCTTAAAAGAAGATAAATACAGAAACGCAGGAAAACTACTATTTTCTTTTGAACAGGAAAAAAGATGTAGTATACTTAGTATAGTGTGTGTGTGTGTGTGTGTGCACACACACACACACACATACACACACATACACACACACAGACACACACACGCACACGCACACACACACACACACACACACACACAAAAAGACGGATGTTGATTGAGCTTGACAATGTGTGACAGTGTCATGCCTCTAGACAAAAAGGCACAATGCGACGTATAATTCATACAAAATGACCCTACTGGTCATCAGTGAAGAGTTTCTCTGAGTGAAAAACAACTTAAGGTAGCACACGATCCTTCGCTGGAGCATTCAATAATCTTACAGCAAAATGTTTTCAGCTTGGTTATTGTGGGCCTGCCCGTGGTGTTAAGCTCGTTGCTCTAACTAGATGTTCAGCGGTGCTAACAATAAAGCATGAAATCGAACAGACCATAAAGACAGAGCTCGGGACACGCTACAAAGACACAAAAACAGCTATTAACACGCTATAAATTTGGACGGGGTATTTTGGCTAGACAGCTAGACTATCCCCGTGAAAAGTATTTTGGCTGAAGATTGGCGTATGTGACAAAACCCAGCACAACTTCTAGAATTATATATTAAAAAAAAGGAACTTATTGATAGATTGGTTCATTTAAAGGTTGCTTCTTTCTTCAGATTTTGAGTCACAATGATAATCCAGTGAGCTACAGAGACGAGTTGTCGGGATAGTGGAGTTTACTGCATAATATAGACCTGCGGTACATATGGTTTGTGACACCTATTAGAGGGGCAAATAACTCACTGTGTACAACCCAATTACTCCGCTGATATTATTATATATAAAATTCCCCTTTTGGGGCCCTGCCAGCCAGTGTCAGAGTGTAGAAATGTGTAAAATGACCTGTGATCTAAATAAAGCATCCAATTTTAAAGTTTCAGGTACAATTTGAGCCTTCTAGGTTACAAAAATAAAGTGTGTAGGCCTATGATATCGCACGCGGTCAAAATCAGCCAAATGAAAAAGATCTTTTTCGAAAGACATTTGTGAAAAATTTTAGGCGTTGACCCCCCCNCCCCCCCCCCTTTTTTTTTTTTCTTACCGTTAAAAGATCGGGCAAAAGAAGTACCTTAACCTCCATGGAAGAAATTTCCCGAAATCACAGCGGTATATTGTAGAAAAACACAAAATGTTATTAGGGCCAAAAGAAGAAAAAGACAATAGGTGTCAAAGACCTTAAGATGGAAAACCTGATAGTCGGATAGGGTAGATAACTGGGAAAAAATGTTTGTCCTGGTTAAAAATACACTCCAGTCAGAATACTCAGTAAGTTGTATACTCATTATATATTTTGTCCAAAAGGAGAAACGCACATTTTATTCCCCCAGTAACACTCAATTTTTAATACGAAATGAAAGAGTGGGAAACTGTTTTATGGATTGGTCTTTGTATGTCATGTATGTCATGAATAATTAACACTGTGAGAGTTGCGTGCCCTTTACTTTAACAATAACCATACATGAGCAAGTTTAAAATGAACCCGAAATGGTTATGAAACTCTTCATGATGCGGTGACCACGCATGACAACTTCACGAAATTTTGAATGTGAGTGAGTACTAAGGTAAGGTATAAAATGAGATTACCGGAGCTTCCCGGCGGTCTCCAGTTTTGCTAAAATCGCAATGTCACCTTTAACTCAACAATAAAGAAACCAGGCTACTGGCCGTTTACAGGTTTACAGATTTACAGGATCATGTTGCAGCACACCTTAATGTGTCTCTGTCGACGATTAGCCGTCTTGCTAATTGATTTAATTAAACCAGTTCGACAACAGATCGTCCTAGTTCTAGCGGAGGGCCAGGGGTGATAACTCAAGCATAGGATCGTTGTTTTTTTTTTCTCCTCTGCGTCACTTTAAGAATCGCTTCCCATCGGTATCATCGACAGCCCAGTCACTTCCTGGCGAATATCTTACCAAACTGTACGGAATCGAAGATGCCAGGCAGTCGTTGTTACAAATGGGGGTCATACACGATATTGACCTTTAAGTTCCCCTAAGATCTGTGACTTATCTTCAACCAGGTATGCTCAATCAATGACGAAAAGATCATAAATGGATATTCATTTGACTCTATTTTCATGTCTGTTTATGCTTTTATACTGCATGACTTAAAAAAAAAATACTGTTATAGTTAATTTTATCTTCTACAAAAAAATATATATGGGTTACTGTGTTTCGACAGTATAATATATGGCTGATAAACTCTCCTACAAAAACTGTTAGCGAATGTTCAATGTTGTGTGTGGCAGTGGACTCTGCCTAACCGTAACTCCTTAGCAGCATGGGCAAGCTTACAATTCACCTTTCCAAATCAGCCAGCCAGGGAAAAAAACAAGCTCATGTTTGCCAAGACCTCAGATAACGACTCCAATGTGTGAACGGCTGTAGTAATGATTATAGTTTCATAGCTATTAGTGAACAAGCGGTGTGATTGGAAAATTGAGCTGGAGGTAAATGAAAAAAAAAGGCGGCACTGGTCCACTTTAGCCTTGTTAAGGCTTGGATTGGCGTAGCTTATCCATCTGGAAACCTAGGTTAGCTTTTTAGGTAAGATCAATTATGCGATTTTCTTGTGATTTTTAAATTAGAAAATACACCATTCTGTTCACCATAAATTACTTTGATTAGGAGAGAGAGTTGCGACTTTCTGGATTGCCATTAAGCGGAGTTGACCTTGTCTGTAAATTCGTATCCCTAGCTACCTTTCTTGTCAAACCAAATCTGAATAAAGCATTTTTTTTTTGTTGCAAGAACGCAGGTATTACTTATTTCACGGCTTCAACAAAACGCGGTAACAAATTTCATGCTTTGACGCCTGTGAATCAGTGCTATGCATACGGTCAAATCTCGATAATAATTTTTAAAAAAATGCTTCTGTGCATTGAGAAAGTAAACTACATTACTTAAAAATTAAGTTGGTTTTTTTTTTTTTTACATCGAGGTCCTCCTCCAAAACTATCTGGAACAATGAAGAACAGTGCAGCTGAAATGCATAGTTAAAATGGGACGTGGCCGTTTCTGAGGCTCTTATTATAGAGGCCTCACAGTGCACGTAGACCAGGAAGTGGGAACACAATTTCTGTGAGGCAGAAAAATATCAAAATGCCAAATATCGAGCAGCCAATCGGCTGAAATGTTAACGTGTGGGGTACATTTTTAAACAACAACAACAAAAAAAGTCTGTTACTTGAGATTAAGATTCAGTGTTAAAATGCCCTAGACTATCGAGAATAGCATTTCCGTTAATTATCCCTTGTGTTGACTTTACCTGCGAGAAAACAACCATCTCCCACGCGCCATTGGTTTAAGAAACACAGAACAGTCTTAGACTTAGAAAAGCAATTTTCATCAGGGGCTAACTCATTCAGCCCCCTTCCCCACCCTGGTTGCAATACCATTGTTTGGGGGCCTCTCTATTCTCCTCTTCTTTTATTTGGAATTTTCTCTCTATCCTGTTCTTCTTCTTTCTTTGGGGTCCTATGGGCCTCGGAATCCCGCCATATTGCGAGAGCTGTAGGGGTGCCAGTTACGGCCCTGGCTTTCAGGAACGTTAAAATATAGGCCAATATGCAAAAAACGAAGCCATAAAAGCTCTTGTAGCCGAAGGAGATTTACGTGGCAAAAATTGCTGTAAAGTGCTCAGATAAACTTCCATTCTTCGTTTCCCACTTCGGATGGTGGGAAAGCAAATGTTATTGTGATTGTCTCGAAGTGCGAGAGAAACTCCAGTGATTGTCTCAGAGATGGAGAAATGCCTGGAGAGATTTCAGTATAATGAGAGCTTAATCTACTGTAAACATTGATTTTTTTCTTTTTTGTTTTCCTGGCGAGGCAGATTTGGATATTTTATTTTCATTGCGTGGGTTCAAACAAAAATATGTTCACAGCTTGGGATGTTCGAAGGCTTTTATTTTGATATCTGATTAAGAAAATAAGAAATTCTGCTCTATGAATTTCTTTTTTCTTCATTTACTTTTACAGTGCTGTACTATACGATGGCTCCAAGACATTTCCACAGTAAATCAAATAAGAAAGGTCGGCCTCTCACCTCTCGTGCTGAAAACATTGTGATGAAGGTGACAGTGGTAGGATGAGGGTAGTGGTGGTAGGGATGAGGATGGTGTGGCGGTGTTGGTAATGGTGGTTGTGATGCAGATGGCGATGGTGACGACAATGGTACTTGTGGTGGGATGACGGTGGTGGTGGTGGTGGTGGTGAGGAGGTGGCGATAGTGGCTGCGAAGGTGGCAGTGGTGGTGATAGTGGTGGTGGTGTGGCGATGGTGCAGCGTTGAAGAGAGTAGACAATATATTTATCATGAAAGAGAGAGCGTACGTGTGCCAATGCTGTAATGTAGACGGGATTATTGTCATTGTCTATAGGCCATCTATTCTTCTGTTTCATGTTTGCTCATTTGTACTTACAGTACCTGAGCTAAATAAACTTATCATATTGTATTGTATTGATGATCTTAACTTGGATGTGAAACAAACCTTTACCAGATTATTGCATGTGAAAGAAATCTTGGACGATTTCATCACATAACAACCATGCTATATTTAGGCCTATAGCCCAGCTGTCTTTCTTTTCAGTAATTTGTACACATCTGTTGTTGTGTCTTGCATTATTATATAAAATAAACTACAAAAAATTAATTGAAAAAAAAAACAGCTAAGGCAAATTTATCAAAATGAGTAAACAGTAGATTGATACAAAAACATGTTAGCATGGTGGTCGAGAGGTAAAGTGTTTGTCTCTAGGTGCGAAAGTTTCCAGGTTCGAATCTTGTTACGAGCGGATTTTTATCATTTTTAACAGTATTTAAAAGGCACCCTCTTATCAGCAACCCAACAGGGGCTCAGATCTCATTTCCGATATAGCCATAAATATGCTGAAAAGAGATGTAAAAATCTGACTCAAAGAAAACTAGACCTCAAACCATCTGAACGACACCGCGAGGAAGATACAAGCTCATCAACTTGTGATGAGTAATGCTTTGAGAGCTGTGGCCATATGCATAATCTTTACGTTAGTTAGTGCACTGCGGTAACCACGGGAAACTCCCAAAACATTAGTAGTCTTCACTGTGGTTAACGTAATACGTTAACTAACGAATAGTTTATACATACGGCTGCTGAATGCCTCAGTTCTGACTTTAGACTTAGTGAGGTCCTAAGCTATAGAAAACACGAAGGCCCCTTGTTAAAACTTGCACTGAGAGTCTCGCGAAAGTGCATGTTAAGTCTGGATATCTATGAGAACTTAAAACTTACAAATCCGTATTTAAAATAAAAATTAAATACATTATACTGACAAATCAGCAAACTGAAACCTATAGACTATGCGATGTGAAGTGGTTTTCTTATGTATATATTTGCAACCTGCAGAATGCTGTCACTAGACTGTTTTATTTCTTGTTCAACATAACCAGAAACGAACATAATGCATGTTTTATGAATTTCAGATACTAGTTTAATTGATTAAATTTTACTTTTAAAAGCAAGTCATTTAAAAAAAAAATGTGAGGTCTCAACGGATTGTGAGGCCATAAATTACATATTATTTAACATAAGTATAAACTGCGGCACAAGTAGCCGAGAGGTTATCCGGAGTGAGCTTTGCCAAGTCTTTGCGAAAGGGAGACTACACGGTTGGTGGAGTGGTTGGCTGGGGGCATTGGTCACATCCTTGGCACAACTGCCCGTGCCACCAATAGAAAGTGGGAACTGTGTCTTTGCAGGGGGGCAACGGACAGGGCAGACGAGGACATTGCTGGACATAAAACAAATAATTAGTGTTTATTGATGATATGAAAACAACTGGAACCAAAATTAATGTAGTGCATTGAGGAAGGTGTTTGATATTTGTTTTTACACACCACCATTTCTTCAGCTACCACTGCTACCACTTCTATTAATTCTCCTATTACCTCCACCACCACCACCACCATCACCATCATCAATTAAACGGCGTCTACAGTTCTACTACTACTGTAACTGCTAGTGGACAGCCGCTACACAACTTTTCCAATTTTCTCTGCTCCTGCGGTTGTCTTTCTCTGTCTCTCTATCTCTGTCTAGATAGGGCGAGAGCGGAGATTAGACTGAATAATATACCGCATTATTATTATTGGGCTATTATTATTGTTATTTTTATCGCCTATCTCTGTCTGTCTGTCTGTCTGTCTGTCTGTCTGTCTGTCTGTCTGTCTGTCGTCTGTCTGTCTGTCTGTCTGTCTGTCTGTCTGTCTGTCTGTCTGTCTGTCTGTCCCTGAGATTATGTACACTTCTAGCTACTGGATAGCACCTCTGCAAATCCCACATCTCATAGCGTTTCTCTTACCTCATGTGTCACATCTGCAGTGACAGGAGTTGTCACTTCTTGAGCCTGCCCTGAAATACGCGGACACAACAGAGTCTTTATTATTGTTATATAATATATATATATATATATATATATATATATATATATTAGCTAATACCCACGCAAATTTTGCATGTTGATCTTTAATATATCAAACATACCCACACTTATCTGCGCAGAGAAATCATATCGTCCTGTGTTCTCTTTCACCACCCAGTGATAATAATGCAAGTTTCCCAGACTGCCGCTTCCAATTTTTGTTAGCCCCTGAAAACAGGACTTACCAGCCGCCTAAACTGTGGCCGTCATTTAAATTCTTCGTTAAGTGGCGATGGTCACTACCTTGATTCTTTTGTCTGGCGGAATTAGTGGTCCTTCTTCATAAATTAAATAAACGTGGAACTAAAAGATACAAGTGTCAGATTGTGCGCGTTTATGTTTCAGAATGGGAGGGGGAATCAGATTTATCGAGAGGTGACACCAGTGGCCGTATTTATCTTGATTATCTAGCGAAAGTTGTGTTTTTGTCTCGATAAATAATATATGTTCACCTGGAAGTGAGCAATAGCGCGGGTCAGTCAGACTCTCTTTAGTCGTCATTTTTCACTTTTACTGTCTCACTGAAATTGTGTTCATCCTTCAAGTTTTATTATGATGCATTACATCACTAAATCCCCGGTGTGTGCGTGTGCGTGCGTGAGCATGCGCGAGTGGCTGTGATCACATTCAAGCTTCGTTTTGTCATATCTACACCTCAACATATTTTGTTTCAGAAAGGAACTGATTAAGTTACTCGCAAACTGTGAAGTCACAAGAAGGTGAATGACACTGCCATGAAGCTGTACAACTTATTAAAGTGATTTCATCGATGCTGGCAGGTGAAATGGGAACAAGACACGTAATGCACAGGACAGCCGCACTGAAGACCTATTGATCTGTCTTGCCTGTCAAGCCACCCTCCGTCCATAGGCCATTCTTAATTAGTCAACTCAAAAAAAACCCCAACACTTCCGGTTTAATCAAAATGCAAGTGTAAATAGAAATGTGATTGCGTCACCAACGCTCGATTCCGAAAGAAAAAGTGCATCGGCCGATAAAAGCAATGCAACAGACCATGTCAACCAGTCATATTCCTCTGATAATGAGAAAGAAACAAAGGGGAATCATTATTGTTGGAGTTGTGGTTTGCGATGCCCGGATGACAGTGCATGCATACTAAGTGACAGCGGTCTATGACACCAAAGTGCGGCAACGCTCATAATAGATGTGTACATGATCTGAGACATCGGAGGAAGAAGGCAAGGGAGTAGGAATGGAAGGCCATACCTAAACTGAGTCCTGATATGAAAGACGTGTAAAAGGTTTTGATTTGATGAATGGATGAGCATTACTTTTCATTCAATATTAAAGAAAAAGGTTGTTGGGGGGGGGGTGCGGGGGCAGGTCCATAGTATCTTTGGGTTGAGTTGTGCTGTCCTCGAGGTAAAAGAGGGATGAGGAAAGGACAGAGGTGTTTGCAAAGGACAGAGAGTGAAAGAAAGTCGATAGGATGGAAGAGAATTCCTCTCTCCATTCCCCAGGAGAGGGTGGAATACCATAAGTGGATTACCCTCATCGAGATGACCCGTCATAGTTCTTTCCGTTACTGATTTCCATGACATACACAGTACTTGTATTGTACGAGTCGAAGTAAAACGTAGGACATAAACGAACTTCGGAAAGAAACTGGATCGTCTACAGCATTTTCATTAGCATGTTGAGAATCAATCGCTCGAAGTTTAATATTGTGCTGTAAATTTACAGCTCGCACATTAATTCGGATACTGTTAAGAGAAAGACTCAAATTCCAAACTGAATGATATCAAAATTTGAATTTGACCTAATTCTTTTTGGAAAACGACGCAATTCGCTACGCCAATACGGTCAAATACACATGTCAAAGACCTGAGGTGGGTCGAGCTTGAGACTGACCTTTATCCTGAATTCCCTAAGCGTGGGCGTATCTACACACTGAAAACTCAAGATCTATTATGAGAAATGTGGAAAAAAGATCGATGCCGATAATTCAATCTGACCAGTCCAATAATTACTCGACTATTGGTTACACCGCCGCCCACCCGGGATGCCAAAAAGAGGTCGAGTCCTTGTTTGTGAGCCTGACACACAAGGGCGTTTGGTGAATGTTGTCTACAGAGGACTCGGAGACTTGGCTAATGAGAGATGATTGATCCGATGCGACAAGTAAAGGGGATAAAAGAAGAACGTTTTTCACTCTCATTTGACGACCATCCTTCAAGACTGTATCATGTTGTTTACTTGATGTGCAGTACATGGGTATGCTCTAGCGTATCACCCATGTCGACCTATAACGGCGTATTCCACGAAAATGGAGTTTGAAGGAAAAACAAAACAAGAGAACAAACTAATCTTTATAGGAAAGTCTTTGAGCTGGTACATAATTTCTGATATTGACATCACAATTGACCTGAGTTCTAAAGAAAGTGATACCAAATTTTATTTGCATATGACGGTCAGTGACGGTTATGAATATGTGATAGATGGGTGCGTGTGCTTGTCTGCAAAAGAGAGAGAGAGAGAGAGAGAGAGAGAGAGAGAGAGAGAGAGAGAGAGATGAGTAGAAGGGTGATAGTTGAAAGGATGAATTAATTTGTAGGTCCGTCCAAGTTGTAAGCGTTCAGATTCTGCCAATGGAATGAGCGTTATATAAGTGTAATGTATTATTATTATTTATCATTATCTGATTTGTGGAATACGACCTTTTTACGTCATCACGAATGAAATCTGCACTTCCATTAGTCAGTCAAATAAACTTGCTATAGAAAATCTTATCCTCGTCCGTTTTTTGGAGTATGATAGAATATCGAACTGTCCGGCTCTTTAGATTCATTTCGTTGGCCAGCTAGCAACGAAATATCGGTAGAGCATAAGATAAAGATGTTTGGATAAAAGATTAACATGCTATTCCCGGATGTTGAAGGAGGACTGCTTGACATTATTTGCCCTTCTGATACTTTTTTTATTTGTTTGTACGTGTTTTTGTTTGTTTATTTGAGGGAGAAGGTTGGTGAAAAATGTCAGTGAATCAGAAAATGGTAGTCACTCAATAACTTATGGGTGGAATTAACTGATTTTTTAGTAGATCATGAGGAAATTAATTTTTAGGAAAAGTCACGAAATTTCAGATCTGAGAAATGATTTTTAAGAGAATTACACCTATTTGAAGATGCCCCCGTATAAGTTAGTATAAGACCCGATCACTGCTGCACGGGTTTTAATATACAATAAGAAAAATAAGTATGGGGTCTGTCAACCCTCCCCCCCCCCCCCCCCCCCCCCCCCCCCCCCCCGNCCCCCCCCCCCCCCCCCCCCGAAAATTCCTTTATGCAAGTGGGGGTCTTACAAAACTACCCCGCGTGTGCGAAACAAGATATATGTCATCTGCTACTATATAAAACGTGGTGATTTCTAGGCCCCCGGAGTGTAAAATCTAGGGTTGGAAACCCGAATGTAAAATAGGGTTAAGCGCACCTTTATATACATGTCGTCACGGTATTAAGCAGATTGCCTATCCCGGAATTAGACATTTTGCAAGCTGGGCTATTGTTTGTGCCCAATACATCCTCAGACGCCACAGAGTAAGTCACGTAAGTCATTGGCTAAAACCAGCACCAAAGCTTGAGATTGGCATTGTTTTCTTACATTATCTAATACAGGTTTTTCCCATCTCCTGAAAGGTTTACTCAGATAAGATAGGCGGCGAGCTGCCTTTAATTGTGATGATATGTGTAGTGGCAAAGCTATGTGTGTTTCTGTCATTGTCTGCTATTCAGTATCTTGTGTCAGGGTTTGTTTCCTTATCAGCTGAAATATGGGGCCATCCAATCCAGTCCCACAGAATGGAAAAAAATGAAAAAAAAACTCTACAGAAGAGACGAAAACTATATTTTTTTTGTTTCGACTCGCCATGTCTCGAAGTTCGATGATCTGTTGTTACCAGAGAAATGGCTAGGAGGGAATTTTGTCTTTGTCTTTCTTTTCAATTGTGATGCAATAAAGTGTCGATATGCACACCTCGGTGCGTATTGTAAATGTGTAAGCATTAGAATACAAAGACGTGAACGGAATTACCCAATCCAAATGTGAGCCTGCACGATCATATATGATCGACGAACTCAAGAGCAAAAAAGCTTTGATTAAACTTTACGGTTTTTGTCTCGCTCATCTTTCTTAGAGAGAGCACTGCGGCTGATAAGTGCACATTAAAGGTTATTGCTGACGTGATTGATGAAATTCGTATGATTTGGTTCTGCATAATGAACATGCCTCATCCTGGGAACATCTCATTTAGTTTATGATCACATTGGCTACAGGATAAACGCGGCCACCATTACCAAGATTGGCATGGTTCCATGGGGCGCGGCTTCTGGTTGTTTGTTTGTTTTTTGACGTCAAACCTGGGCTTTATTCCCCCTGCTGTGACTGGTTTTTTTTTTTTAATCCGAGTCATTTATGTAAGTTTCTGTGCGTCACACAGTGCGAGTGACCTCGACGTAGTTGGGATAAACGGGTTCGAATTTAGCGGGCGTTGAGCCTTCAGAGTCCAAAGGAAAAAAACAACAACAACAACAACAACAACAACAGAGCGTACGATCGTAGCCCAAAGAAGTGACCGCGGAGACGGAGTGTCTCATTATAGGAAGTAGAATTAAGGGGAGAGCACCGCTATATACGAACATGGCGAAATCGAACTACACAATGCCTTATCATAAGAACCATAGTTTCAAAATTTTCTTCATTACTCTCCGAAAATGGAATACAGCATGTTGCGTGTAGATTCACATCTAGATCTAGTTTATTTTCACATGTCCAAATTACATTTTGAGACCAGCAAAGCAGACAGAATATAATTGCATAACGCAATTCCCCCACCTCCCCTTGAGTATCTCTTTAAATGATGCTTCATCCATTAGCAACTAGACCGGCACCGTGACATTCGGAACATTCTCTTCCTATATCTGCTTCACTTCCTGTTCCGTCAAAGACTGTTCCTGTCCATGTCTCAACCAATTGTTGATTATAGACCCATCTCAATTTTACAAAACATCGTTCCCAATGTGAGCAGTCGAGAAATGTGTTAGGGTCACAGGTGACCTCTAGGCTCGCACGTGGAAGTTAAGAAACATATTCAGGCAGTAGGTATTTAAGCATTAAATTGCTGTGAAGTTAGCGTCGCTGTGGTGTAGTGGTAGCACGTTCAGACTTACAAGCTAAAAGACCCTGGGTTCGATTCCCGGTAGGGACAGGAAATTTTCTAGTGTAAGTTTTTTCAGTATTTTCTCTCAATTTTTTAAAATTATTCAGAACTCGAAATTGATCCTTCACAGTAATTTGATAAAATCCCTGGTGACACACTTCCTCAGATAATATGTAACATCTGAAAGATAAAAATTATCAGGCTGAGCTCACATTCTTTCCTCCTTATAAAATGAATAGAAATATATATTTTGCCACCTGGTTAGACCAAACAATATCCAGGATTCTCCCATGTTGTTCTTGGATTAGGGTAAAATGCAGGGTTATGAAAGAGAAAACAGATGAGAGAGTTCTCAGACACTGATAATGTCTAGTGACGGTGCTAAGGATGCTTTTTATTCTCCGGACCCATAACCAAGCACTGGGTGGGAAAATTCCTGGACTTGGACCGTTCCTGTCAATTCCACTCTCTTATCCTAGTCCATTATTCTTCACTAAAAAAAAAATAATAAAAGTTTCCTTCCAACCCTCTTCCTCATCATTGCGCAAATACTGGGACACAGCCCTCATTATACAAGTATCATCTTGACCCATACAGTGTAGCATTTCCTGCCAGTTCATTACTTCTCTCCTTGTTTCAGACGCCTGTATGTCACGAATAGCACATCCATGTGATGCTGTCCAAATGTATATTGATATTGGAAATAAACTTGTTCGCATGAGCACAGAGATGAAAGGCGATAATATGAGACGCAATTGTCCATTTTTTTTCTTCAGAAAAAATGGACAATTGCGTCTCATATTATCGCCATTCATTCTTCAGAAAAAAAAAACGTTAAAAACTACAGAGCGGCATTGCGCAAAACTAATTGCATAACTTTCGAATTTCATACACTGTCCAGCAATTGCCTCCAAGACGCTGTAAAATGTATCAGACCTTGACAAATTACAGACTGTTTTTTAAAAATTTTTTATATATATACTCATTTAGTTGCAACACTTTCGTTAATTTCATTTCTCGATAAATAAATAACTTTGATAACTTTTATTGTGGACCAGCAGCGTTATACTATGCCTGTATATACTAACCTTATAAAACCGGTACGTACAGTAGAATGAATAAATTATTAAGCTACACAAATATTTACATGACAGGGTTTTGACTTATAATCCTCAGCTAGTTAATTGTATGTATACAACGCTGAAATCTGACACACTAAATCAGGCTGCTTTACATCACTGTTGATACCATCATTACTCAAAAAGTGACGTTTCATCCCTGGAGGATGTCGCAAGAAACAGATTTGTACCTCATCTAACACCCACAGGCTTTCTCATGGTGATAAATACAGGAGTCGTAAGAGAATAATATGCTAATGGAAATTCCATGATATGTGAAACTGTAGTGGGCAGATTGCTTAATTTTAGCTATAACAGTTTACCCACCAAGCAGTTATGAATTGTCTATCGATATAAATTAATATAATGGTTGGTCCAGATGTTACCCGGGGTGATTTCTCTAAGAAATTGATGGCTGGAATATGACATAATTACTTGTAGATCTATTCCATTTTCTACAGGAAGACCTACAATTTAGGAGGACTATGATTACTATGAATGTAATAAAGAACCATTATTTCAATGGATATTCCTTGGAGGGCTCATACTTTAGACCGGGCAGTGAACCTGAACATGGTTTTTCATATACTATGTTTATGGAGTAGTGGACTTACAATTCAATGTAGTTTTGTTATACTCTGCTGTTTGTCGTTGATCACTGAACACTATTTTAGTCAGTCTAAACAACACATACGTTATATCTGCGTTGTTGGTTACATCGCTCTCGACAAAATACATTATGTGTGAATTTATCCTGCTGTTGTATATTCATTTGGGTCATATTGATTGCCCGCTGCACGCCATAGCAAATCACTGTTGGTAATTTAAGATACTAGAATAAAAATTACCTTGCAGTGCTATAACAGAAACTATCAGAAGAGCCAAGAAAGCACGCCAGGATCCCATGGTGACGGTGGACTGTAATAAACAGCTGTTTTCAAAGTGTTGCAGCTGTTTTAAACGCATGAACTTTACTAAGATAGCGTCACTGCCTAAACAGTCGCCTCCACCGTTTATTCGCAACCCCCCGTGAGCAGGGCCATTATTGTCATTATAAAGGAGTTACGATCATCCGGCGACTTTTGACAGATAACAATCTCTTACTGTTATGTTATATGAGGCAATGTTGTGATAAAGAGGAATTTGCATTTAAACGTCTGCAAATAAGCAGAGTCCAAGAATTGAAACACTGCAGAATTGTGATGACGTAACAGCTTATCGCCTTGCCCAGGACATAGATAAAATTTGACCTATTTCACGAAAGTCTGCGAGTGCTGAAAAAGAAGTGCAGTAGACGTTTCTGACGTTGAAACTGCCCTCAAAATGAGCATAATATTAATAGTGGTAATGGTTTCTGGTCCCGAGTGCCTTAAATTTCTATATCATCATAAAATTTTGCACCTCACAAACTCGAAATTTATGGAATGGTACTTCGGAATTCAGAAATCTTAATGTTGTATAACGTTTGGATGCAATAACCCGATAAATGTCAAAATTCGAAAATCTCAGAGAATAAGCAAAAAAAACAAAAAATTGTCTCATTTTCACAAAATTGCACCTAGCAAAGTGATTCGTCGAAAGTAATTTCTATTAAATGCGGTGTAATGTACAACAGAGTTTAGTCTCAGTTAGGATGTATTGAGCTACAGGCAAAGAAAAACATTTTGTCACTGTTTATGACCGTGGCATTGTCACAGACATTTCAAATGTCTGACACTGGCTCATGTCAGTCAAGAATAGTAGCTTTCTCAAGTTGAAAATCCACAATGTCTCAGCGAGCGCGCGAGCGTGCGCGCACACACACACACACACACACACACACACAACACACACACACACACACACACACACACACACACACACACACACACACACAACACACAAACTCACACACACTTACACACACTTACACACAAATGTGCAATACTCCGATGTGTGCTTTTATCAGTTCTTTGTGTAAATAAATATTTCGCAGCGATCACGAAACTGTTGAAACAAGAGATCTAAGGTTTTGACACAATATGCGTGACATTATTGGAAGTTCAATAGCATCAGTCCCGAAATTCGGTCAAAATGGCGTTTATCCGGGGACTGCGACTTTGATATTTTTGGAAATAATAAACAAAGCAAGTCCTCTGACCTCAAACACACGTCAAACACAACAAGCAATGGTAATGTCATCAAAAGAGAACTTTTTAAGTGCATTCGAAATTCAATATCCAGTTTTCCACGAAACAAACAGTGAAACCTTATGAAGTATAACATCATGTCGTCTGTGTTGACGTAAAGAGTCGTATTTCACAATTTAGGTCAAATGCAAACTTCAGTACCATATTGTTCAGAAATTTGTGCCATGCTACTTCACCATTCCGAATCAGCTTCCTAGGACAAACAGTTATTGGTAAACAGGAGTTGCGATTGGAGGAAATAGCTGCATTGCTAGTAAGTAAAAATGCGGGCATCGGCTTGCTGGCGTAGTTTAGCCCCGTGGAAAGTTCTTCATACCTCTCCACAATGTTAAATTCATCTGCAAGCTCAACAACATTGAACACTTAACAATTTGTTGTTGTTGTGGAAGAATTAGATCTTCCGATTCCAACAAAAAGTCTTCACGCTGTCCTGTTTAATCTCCAAACTTTGTTTATGTGGAATACGACTTTGCGTGTCAACACGGTCTTTATTGGGAAGCTTGTGCATTATCGATGGGCTCTCTTACCATCGTAAGAATTACACAATAGTGCATCGGTGCTGAATGCATCCCAGGTAACGTTCCATATGTAGAGTTAATGTATTTCTCACAATGGCCAGAGATGCCATCGCTAATGCGCAAGCTCTCAAATTACTCGAAAAACCCACCTACTCACTGGTGCGGACTCCCTTATTTTCCTTTACTAGATTTTCCCCTGACAAACCCAAACACCGTATAAACCTAAAATTATGGATTGGTCTTCCAGAATTGGAGTTCGTAAAATTCTGTTGTGGACTGTTTGAATACCTCCGAGAATGAGATTAATTAGACTGGAGAGGAATCCCGGGCTTCATTATAGCAAACAAACTGTCTGTGTACTGTCTGCAAGAGCTGTGCAGTATTACAAGCAGACGTGACCTTCAGGTCTTGTGGAGGTACTGTAAACATCTACCGTTAGTCATGGTGGGCGATATATTAGATGCAAGTATCGATACCGAAACCAGGGTTCTGATATATATATATATATATACAGTGTATATACACGAGTGTCATTCACACTTTCGAGTCCTACTCTTTGGTCATGGCAAATACGGGATTTTTTTGTCCTGGCTGGCTGATTCGGAAAGCTGAATTCGCGTGGTGTCACAGGAGCCACACAATTAATATTATTCATTTGAGAGCTTGCGCACTAACGATGGGATCTCTTGTGCTACTGAGGGTGTATTCAGTCCGATCGCGATGCAGTGATGGTGGTCGCTAAGATCCCATTTTGAATGCACAAACTCTCTAACATTTTAAAACCTCGACTGTTTCTTCTTCTTCCTTTGTTTGTCTTTTATTCCCACATTTACAGCCCTCCTTCCCTGTATCTCCTTTTCTCCCTTCTCAGCAAAAACAATATGGCTTACTTAACAATGAAGCGAAGTTCATACTAGCTTAAAATGGAAAATAAAGAGAATAAAATCTAGCCTAAGTTACCGATACCCCGTGACACGATCTCTAGTATTTCTTTACCTATAATCTTAAACAATACCGGATATCGATCCTGCCACCATCGCCCACCTATCGAGTTCCTTTGTTTCCATCGAAGACTTGGGTTTCAAGATGTTAAGTTCGAGCCTGGTTTAAAAATGAAAGACGATCAAGAGCTTGGCAAGGGAATGCTGTACTTGGTGCGGCTGGGGATGGAACAGGGAACAGGTGTGGAAACTGCAGTGCCATAGTGTAATAGAAAGTATTCCTGCAATTCCCAACCAGTTTAACTGGTCTTACTAAAGCAGCGTAGCTGTGCGGCATGTGAGCAGTTCTCATAAACTGAGGATTGTAAGATCTGGATCTTTGGGCTTTGACTCGTGGGGTCTACGACGATGTACACACACACACACACACACACACACACACACACACACACAACACACACACACACACACACACACACACACACACACACACACACATATATATATATATCATCTTTATGATTATTATGAATGAGATGTATGAGATGTATAACATTTCTATATTTCTATGGCACTATTACACAATTTTCCAAGGATGTTACATGAAAGTCCTATTTGCATATTCAACATCAGGTGGCAACCGAGACAGCATTATAATATGTGTACCATCCAGTATTTCCAAATCTTTACTGGGAATAGAGATGTAACTCCACGGGCACATAATAAAGAATGTTATTTTTGTATTATTTCATTTAGGCCACTTTCTTAAAAATTGAGCATCCTTGATCTGTTCAGTGAAAAAATGTGGTCGTAATTCCCTCACATTTTTACTATCTTATGAGTTAAATCACAAGATCATCTTATAAGAGTTTGAACAGTTTTCACAGCTTTTGTACTACTTGAGCGTCCAATTAGATTGAAAATGGGCAGCTCAACAAAGCCTCAAACTTCATTGAATGTTTATCATGCCTGGTAGGGTTCAGTTAAAGGTAATCTGAAAGGAAAATGATTTTCTGGATCAAATTATAAAGATTATTTTGTCTGAAAACAGAAATACGCACTTTCAACAAAATGACAAGGCAGTGGGAGAGAGGGGTGAGGGACTAATTCAGCGATTCTACATCAACGGATCAAAAAAGCGAATAGGCAATGAGACGGAATGAACTTCACGGCGTTGGACTCAAAATCTTGGGGCACGGGATTCAATTTCCGCCATGGAACTGTTGTGAATGCCTTGGGAAAGGCATTTGTCTCGGTCCACTCATCCGTAAAATGGGTCCCTCTGCTATAGGCAGAGACAGATATTTCATAGTGCCAGTGAACAATGCTTGTAAATGATGAAGGCACTGCTTGCTCCCCGGGAAGGGAGATGGCCTCGAGTGGTTTGGCCTGTCCAGTAATAAAAGTGTGAATCGCGGGCATTGCCCGGACAGCAATATTATCATCAGTTAATATCAATAGTGGCATCTCTTGATGGTACAGACACTTCTATGAACACAGCACCACAGACCTCCTTCACATCAAAGTTATTATCGAAGACAGTTTGTCTGAGATACTTAATTAAGGACTTCGGCTTAAAAGGCCATCTGTTTTATGGGTGGTTGTCTTTCGTCTGCCCCCCGAGTTGTCCGCCAAATGGACAGACCTACAGCTGAAAGAAATTTCCAATATCGTGTGGGAGTAAATTTGTTTTCACATCGCGGAAGAAGATTTGTTTTTGTGCCAAAACCCCGTCTAGACAAAAATTACACTGACATTTTTGCAGACGGACGTTTACGAGTACGGGTCATTTTGACATTTCTTGATAAGAAGTTGTGGATGGTAAGCAGCTTACCCTTGTTTTCTTCTGAAAAGGGAAGGTGAAGTATTGACACATGCGTTTCTTTCATCATTCTTCATGAAATTCATGATTTTGGACTTAAGATACCTATATTGTTCAATTTTAAAGTAATAAGCGGAACATTATTTCTCTTCTTTTCGAAATAAAACAAACCAACAAAACATAAACACAATAAATCTCGGGAATTATTTTTCAAAAATGGTTTCATACTTTCATAAAATGAGTTATGAAACACTGATATTGCCAAAATAAGTGTTTGTTCTTTATGTTTTGATTTAATCCGCTTTAAGAAGGGTCACGGCTCGATCCCAGAGATTGTAAGGTAGAAAACACGGTGCCCACCTCCCCATCATAAGTGCACTGGGGTTTCTTTGCAAAACTGCACACCAAAGTTCTGAGTGGTGAATTTTTCTCCATAAAAAGTAATGCACTTAGAGCAACTATTATTTGAAACAGCACCAGTTGTCTGACACTAGATTTCACCGTTGTCTCTTAAATTCGTATAGAGATTTTTCTGGATCTTCTGTTTGCACACAAAGTAACTTCATTTTACATCAAAGTATGTCCTTAGCGCCTCGTAATTCTGTGTCTAGACAGAAATTCCAAGAAAAGCCTATGTATGAACAAGACATTTGATTTGGTATTAGACAACTGGTGCTGTCTAAGATCATCATACCCAAGGGAGAAAATTGCATCACTCAAGGCTTTGGTGTGCAATTTTGTGTGAAAACTTAAATGTACTTATGGTAATGAATTGCGCAACATGATTTCTGTATTACAGCCTTAGAAAAAGAGCCTTTTTTTTCTTATAAAGCTCTCGTTCAATGGACATTGGACATCTTTCTGAATCAGAAGCGGCGTGTGACCTTTCCCAGCGCTTATATGGACTCAGTGATAGTAGTGACGATGAAAAGTTAAATTCTAATTTATAAAGCTTTCCACCGAAACATTATATGACTTGCACAAGATATTGAATATGCAGTACATATATATTTTGGTCCATGTTGATTTATGTTGTCGCGGTCCATTTACTAGGTCAAATGCAAACTGAAGAACATTTTTCAAAAATTCAGTAATTGCACTTTCGTTTACAAATGAGTTGATGGTGTATTCAAATATGCGTTTCTGTGTTAACTGAGCTCAAAATCTGCCATCCTTTAAATTTTACGTCATTTGACACTAAATAATTTAATGTTATCTTAATGTTATTTAATATTCACATACCGAGTTTTGGAAAACACACTCTTCAGTTGCATGTATAGGTCAGTTCTGATGACAGTATGCGCATTCATATGAGTGCTAACATTTTAAGCAAGTAGCAGTTTTATGAAGAAGTATATATAATCTAAAAGGCCAGTTACAAGATTGTTCACGATTCCTTTTATCTCCGAACTTTGTAATAATTTGGAATACTTTACGACACGTCAACACGGAAGTGATGCTGAGATCACGAATCTCAGCGACAAAAACAAAATAACAAAGCAAAAAAAAACAACAAAACCTCAGTGAATCGAGACTCGTAAAGGAGACATATCATTTTTGTTGACTTGAAGCGACAGAGACTCCGTCATTAAGCTTCTAGAACCCGGACTGGAGTTTAAAGGGCGGTCTCGTGTTAAAAGGGGATCGTCTTGAGTTTCGGTGCTAACTAAACTAGGATAGAAATAACGTAGGCATTTCTTATCAATAGTAACGAATATTAAAAACGACCACCAGACTAGTTATTGATCTAATAAGTTACAGACTAAGACGATTTCTTTTGCTGCTTTCAAGTACATTTATTAAAACTGGCCTATTTTATGAGAAATCAGGATCAGCATGGTGAAGTGTAACGATGTTTAAAAAAATAAATATACTCTTAATGTCGCACCCAGCAGCCATAAAACTTGGATAGATGTAATCAAAAAAATGTTTCTTACTTATTGAAATATCACGTTTTACATGTGTGTTATTCAAGCACAATCCGTACTGGACGGTAGATGGGTGATCCAAATATCATTTAACAAATGGCAGGACGGACACAATAGAAGTACCGCAGTGGCAATAAATATACGATAATATAAATGCATAGTCTAGTTCACAGTTTAAAAAGCAGTGAGACTCGTGCATACCGTGAAATATATATATATATTATGGATAAAATTAAAAAACAACCCAAAAACAACAGTTGTGTGTGAATAATAATTCATGAAGCCAGTCTAGTGAACCCATAATACGAAACAAAGATGTCCGCAAGCCCAGTGTCGGAAAACTGATCATTACTGACGTTCTTTTCATTTACAGACAAAGAAGCTGAACTCAAACTGCGTTTACAGTTTATTTGCACAAAATTTTAATATTTAAACCATCATAACAATCACGACACTCGTTTATAACGGCTGACGTTTTACCGGCAACCCTGCCTTTAACGAGCAACTTTCGAAAGCCCTGATCTTCTCGTTATAAATCTCCGACTTCAGCTGAATAACGTTGTTGAGTAACTCGTGCTTGATCTTTGTGTTGGCTGAATCTGGTACTGTAATGTTTGCTATTCGTGTAATGTCGTAGCATTCGTTGAGTTAAGATGGCGTCCATTGAGGGCTGGCAGTCTACTGACATACATAGCAACCCGGGCACTCGATTCCGTTCATATCATAATAAGTAAGGACTGGATTCTCACAGGGAGGGTAAGGGCAAGGCAATGGGAGACATGTCTGAAAGAAAAAAGAGAGATTTTTGAAGAATTTAAACCTTAATCATGACTCTCATTTGAATACGCAAGCACAATGTATTCTATTTATATTAGTGCAGCATGGTATAGACATATTGTTTATGTAGTTTCTAATAGTCTCGGAACGGTTATTTGGTTCAACTAGGTGCAAGACATGTGCCTTGGACTCAGAAGTACAATGTGTAATTACATAATAATTTATGACAGGTATGGGCGAGAATTTAGCACGTCACACAGACATCCAGTACACACCTCTTGGGGGTCCTGTGTAACTGCCTGTCCTGAAAATAGACAAGAAAAGAAACGTGTTATTGCTGTCCAGTAGCGTAAAGATGTAATACTGTAATAATAATAATAATGCGGTTTATAAGTCTCGTGTCCAGGCTAATGCCCGCTCACGCGACTTCACACTATCGAACTTCACTTATACACTCTGAGGTCGAGACTGCTATTAGTGACGGAGAGACCTCACAGTCTGGGTTAAGTTTGTCTGAGCCATGCAATTTGACTGAAGGGCAAGCCAAACCCCTTCTTTTGCAAAGGAAGTATCAGTCTCTAGGCAAGCCAGGATTGCAGTAATGCGAAAGAGGTAGAAAATAACGCACTGACTTGCTAGCGGGGTTTGCTATACATTTATATCTTATTCGCTTTGCCTCTTTTATAAGCATACATACCACTGTTGATTCCTGCCACATCCTTCTCGGACACAAGTCAGTTGATAAGACTTTCCACTTACAAATGTGAAACCTTAGATGGTTGCCATGTTGCTGAGCTTTTTGTTCGGTTTTGTAGAAAATGCAACACATTTGTAACAAACCACTAGTAGGTGTGCACCCTTCCTCACTGTGACTGGGTAGCACATACCAAAGACATTGTTTGCTGCCCACAGAATACAAGGACGACCCCTTTCGAGAGCCCCACAGAAACCAAACAAACGTAGCCCGTCAAAATGTGGCGTCATAGATCCTTTGAGTCTTTCAATTTATGATAGCATGAGGAGAGCGCAGTTTCAGGGACGGAGAGATAGGAAGGCGGTGGGGGAAAGGAATAAAAGGGAAGATAAGAGATTAAGAAGGGGAAATAAAGACTCGCTCCCACCACCAAAAAAAAAAAGGAAAGAAAAAAGCAAACGTTGTAGAGTACTGTTGTTGGACATTGATGGTTTGGTGGGTAGGTGGGAAAGCACACCACATTCTTTGTCGCTCTTTAGACGCAAGATAACCTGGTCCTACCGCTGTCAGCAGTGCGAAAATAGAGCAGAGAAACTTATAAACTGGTACGTACGTACGTACATACACACACACACACACACACACACACACACACACACACACACACACACACACACATTTTAATTTAATGAGGGACAAAAGCAACAACATGAATTAACAGACATCTCAACTTAACCAGTGTCAAACATTTTTTATAAGTCACACTCGAGTTTGATGTGTATGAACTATAACAGTACAGTTCACATAATTTCTTCTTTTGTCTCCATACTGCAGTCTCAGGAACGATAGGGGATGACAATAAGGGGAAATTTTCGAACCTACCAACCGCCGTTTTTTTTCGGGAGCTTGCACATTAACGATATGCTCTCTAATCATTTTAAGAATGACACTAGTGCATCGGCGGTGAATGCTCCTTTCGTAGTGTTAAACACACAGAATTAATGTAATTCTTATGATGGTAAGAGAACCCATCATTAATGTTTAAGTTCTCCAATACCTGGTTGCACTGCAGAGAGATATATTGTGAAAATCTAGTGCAGAAGGAGCTCATGAATTCAGACCTCATGTTGTCCAAAAATGTTCTGGTATTGTTGCATATTACATTAGGTGTAATGCTCTGGACCCGAGTCCCTTTAGCAATTTTCCTACAGACTCGAACAAGTCACAAAACTACATGTCTGACTTAGGTTTCTGAGAAGAAGAAGAAGAAGAAGAAGAAGAAGAAGAAGAAGAAGAAGAAGAAGAAAAAGAAGGAGAAATAGAAGACGAAGGAGAAGAAGAAGAAGAAGAAAAAGAAGGAGAAGGAGAAGACGAAGGAGAAGAAGAAGAAGAAGAAAAAGAAGGAGAAGGAGAAGACGAAGGAGAAGAAGAAGAAGAGGAAAAAGAAGGAGAAGAAGAAGAAGAAGAAGAAGACGAAGGAGAAGAAGAAGAAGAAGAAGACGAAGGAGAAGAAGAAGAAGACGAAGAAGAAGAAGAAGAAGAAGAAGACGAAGAAGAAGAAGAAGAAGAAGACGAAGAAGAAGAAGAAGAACAACAACAACAACAAAATGCAGCATTAATAGCAGCAGTAACAGTTGGCTATAGATTACGTCTAAAATCTAGGGCCACATGCACAACAAGCGATTAGACTTTGTTGCGGAGTTAACCTTACATCAGAAACACTGCAAATAAATTTTAATTGTATGCTATTTCAGACGTAAGACTTAGACTACATCGCGATTAGCGCTAATCGCTTGTTTGTGCATGCGGCTCCCAGCACGTTTACCATTGAGCGCCACATAGCAGAAGCACAGGAAAAGAAAGACCAGCATCACACGCCACGACTCCATCTTGATGAACTGTCCTGGAAATCTGACCATCTGGTGAGAACGCTTGTAATTTTGGTTATGTCTGTAGGCTACTAAACACTTTATCTTATTTTTTTATGTTGATAAGGCGGAGCTGACGAACCAAAAAAAAAAAAAGTCAAGAGCTCAAAACTGTAGTAGAGGAATCATAGGCGGCGAAATGTTTGCTTGTTTCAACAAGGAGATGTAGGTATGAAGATGCCAATAGCACCTGGCATAAAAATATTCAATTTTAAATCGTCCCTATAAAATCAGAAAATTGGCCATGGGGAGGGGGGAAGGGGTTGGATTTTAATTTTAAAGGTTTAGATAGGTGTAAATATATGTGTAGACTCAGAATGGGTGAGGTTTAGTCACTCAAGTATAAAATTTGTGGTTGTTGCTGGGTGGGTAAGGTTACCCTGTTTACTAAGTAAAAAGGCCGAAAATATTAGGGTGTCTGCTTCACTGCCTAAGTTCTGAAAATCTAACTGGTTCAGGTGCATTTTTCTTTGTGTCAAAATTTGGAGGAAGAGCTAAACAACATATTTGGAAAGTATTTTGAAACGGCACCCCAGGATAAGTTAATGAGAGATGTAAAACCTAATATAGCCAGCAGTGAAAAATACATTGGCATCTTCATACCTGTAGCCTTCTCATACATTTCCTCAAACTCGTAACACACGTAACGTACGGTTCAGTCGTGAGTGGTATGTCACTGTTGTAGACCGAGTGGCAGAGGGTCTGAGTTTCACGCTGAAAATAAATAAGTCTCCAAAGATTGGCCTATAGAAGAAGTTCCAAGGGTGCGGCAAATTTAGAGGAGAATCTCAATGTATGAAGGGAGAAAGGGTGATAGATATGCAGGTCTTAAAAGGTCAATAGTTAAAACAATGACAAGGTCAGAAAAGAAGTGGGTGGGTGAACCACTACCTGGACAAAAAACCAACACTACAAAAGTGACATTATAAATTCATTATACCTCTCATATTTCTATATGAATCATATTGTTTTTCTCCGGCGGACAATAGCAGTCGTGCGTGTAAGTTACGTGGGAGTTCCTGTGTTTTAAGGGTATGAGTCTCCGGCCATTGATAGTGTTTCGCGATAATCGTGAATAGCTGAGAGTGCTCCTGTGCATTTTTTATTCTGTGAGCTACTGTTATCTTGCTCTACTTCTTATATGGGTGACATCAAATTACACAACCTTGAAGGGACATTACCATCAGGCGTTCAAGCCTGCATGAATTACGAGATTACATAATTTAAAATTATTTTATTTTTCTCTGTTTATTCCATAATGATAATGATGATAATGATAATCTGCAACATCTGAATGTTCACTCATCCATGCAAGTAGAATCTGATTAGTCACACAAATAAAAACTGCATGAATCAACGACGTATCTATCAACCTTGAAATCATGGAGGCTCAGATAACTCTTGAAAATACAGAACCAATGTTGTTTTATTTGTATTCTTATCTCTTTGTCTTATCTCTGTCTTATAGCAGGCTTAAACATGGGACCACACAATTATAGAGCAGTAACTGTCTCAAATATAAAAGTACTGAATGGGACCAAATGAACGGAGCTTGAAGAGAGGGGCGAAATGACAGCCATAGATAAACAACAATAGGCCCATTTACGGCTTCTTTTTCTCCTTTTTTTTTCATGAACTTTATTCTTGATTGCTGGGTAACCTATTTATAAGAGCCCGGCTTTAACGGTAACTGGTCTATAACGAGAAAGTTTCGAAAGTCTGGATTATTTCTTAAACTCCGAATTCAGGTGTTTTAACGTAGTGGAAGTGTCGTGCTCGCTTTACTCGTGCGTGTTAAGTGAGGCATCTATGTATGTCATCAAGAGCTGCAGCAATTCTTGGAGACAGGTAGGCATAGTAATAAGAAAGCAAGCAGTCTACGGACACACAAAACAACCCGGGCATTGTATTCCCATCCAGTCGTAGAACGTTTGAACAGCATTGTCGCAGGCGGGGAAGCCGCATGGCGAGGGAGGGCACATCTGAAAAAATGAGACTGATAATAATTTACTGCATGAAGCATATGAAGTATACAAGCATTTTCGGCCGTGTGCCTTTCTATCCCTTCGCCCCTTCTTCACATTTTCTTCACAAATCCAATACTGAAGGCAACGAGTTAGTACCCTTTTCGATAGGTTGTAATGCACATCACATGGTGTGCAACAAAACACCACAAATGCAGTGGATTCCTATGCAAACATCCACACCAAAGTGGTGCATTTTTCTCCCTCAAGAGTGATGATCTTAGGACAACTCTTTCGCGATGGCACCCGTTGTTTGACACCAAATTTCACCCACGTCTCGTAGACACTATTATGCATGATCTTAAGGAGACTTTTCCTGATTTTCTCTCGGGATATAGTTATTTCATTTAATAGCAACGGGTGTTGCTACTTTCTGATAATTCTGCGTGAAGGCAGAAAAAGAAAAAAAATGCGTCCATCGGATCATGCATAAAAATATCTAAGAGACATGGGTGAAATCTGGTGTCAAACAATTTGGTGCCATCACTAGCGGCACTTTTACTAAAATAGTCACCCTTGCGGGAGAAGAAAGCACCATTCAGCACTTTGGTGTGTTAATTTCCTTAAAAATCCAATGCACTCATGGTGATAATTTCACATCATGTTATGTGCATTACAGTCTCTGGAAAAGAGTAGTGGCTCCCCTTAACTAACGTCATATAAGTAAAGACAGGCTGCAAACAACATTTGCCTGTTTCTTCAAACATGCACGTTTTACGTATAATGATAAATTTTTTGCTTACCCCTGATCATGAACCTGGTTTTAGAAAATCTAAACATCTGGTCCTTTAGATATTAAAATTTTATTTTTGCATAATGCGCGGCGGTTGTGGCGAATTTTCATTCCCACCATTGATACCCCAACAGATAAAATAATTATTTTTATTGTAAGTAAGTAGGCTTTGTATCGCTGGATGTCTCGTCCTGTGTATATTTAAGTTTCATTTTCAACTGCACTGCGGTTGTGGAGACTTCTGTCCCCCCAACACTGATACCTGAACAAATGAAAAACAAAAATGATTTACTTTTATTAAAAGTAAATAGGTTTTGTGGTAAATAGTAAGTTTTGTATCGTTGTTTACTAGGCATACATTGTGACCAATTCCCTGTGACGAGCCTATGCCGAACACATCTGCCCCAAAAATGTAAACTGGAACGAAAATGGTATTGTTTTAACGTGATGCTTTATTGCTCAGACCATCTTAACTACAATGAAACTCTTTAATAACGGCCTCGACGACAACGGGAACTCGGTCATAACGAGAAACGTTCCCAATTCATGACCAGGAGCCTCTCGTTATTTACGAGTTCCACAATACACCGTTGTGAAGGGAACATTCTTGATCCTAGATACATGTTGGCCAAGTCCAATACTATGTAGCAGATTCATGTAGGGCTGTAGAAATTCTTGCAGAAAAGATGGCGTGTCATTGAGGGGGGTCGGCAGTCTAAGCACACACAGGGCATCCAGGGCACACTACTCCCATATAGACAAAGGTGCTTTGAACAACATTGTCACAGAAGGCGGGGAATGCGCAGGGTGGCAATGGGCAAATCTGCAAAATGAAG
>JAWQUT010000002.1:326825-337847 GCA_033807755.1 Ellobium chinense | reverse complement strand
CCCAAAAAAAAGACAAGCCATTGTTTTTTTCGTGACACCAGGCGTTGGAAGCATTAAAAGGGTCATCCCTGAGCTCTATGAGGGTGGGCTTGGGTGACTCGATGGGCGTGGAATTAATCACATGCACAATGGATACTGAGACAAGGTATAGGAAGGATGTAGCATAACAAAAAATTATTAAATTCTCAGAATGTAAAGCTTCTTCACAGTTAGATTAATAAATACCACACAACGTAGAAAAGCCAATCGCTAAGGAGCGGAGAGTGGGGGGGGGGAGNGGGGGGAATCAACAGGAAAAAATCTGAACCATAAAAACACACACACACACACACACACACAAATTAAGCTTAAATTCTTGGTATATGGAGAACCCTTCGAAGAACCGACAGAATACTGTCAAATATTCACAGAAGACGTGTTTGTTATTTGTAGTTGTGTGCATTTTGAACGTTTGGCAAATAACGGGATCACGAGTAAGAATGTCCAAGGATTGTAAGAATGAATTTACAGTGATAACTCCCCATTCTGTGGCTTTTCAATGCTATAGAGTTGCATCCAACACTGGTGCTAAAGGGGAAAATGGCCAATTTAAAGTAATAAGGAGTTTATTTTGTTAAGTGTCAAGTTAAGATTGGAATTAATGCTTTGGTAGCCATAGCTCACCATTGTTTGATGTGTTTTCAGAATTTAACAACTGCAAGGCAGTATGGAAGCAATAGCCAGCTTGTGTTTTTTAAAATACATACACTTTTATATCAAACTTCATTTTATCAAAACCCTTCCAAGTCACAAAAGTGCAGCTCTGGTATCACATGACTTGAGAATTCAGATGAGCTGTGTATGCTTGTCCTTTCTTTCACCACTTAAAGTTTCATTATCCGATCGATAGTGTCGAAAGGCAAACCCTGCCTACTAATATTACCACTATGACTACTAGGTTACAGGTCTGTAATTGTACTTTCACTTTTGGGTCCTACAAACTTAGGGGGTATATTTCATCTCCCCTTTTCCCTCTTTTGGCATGCCTTGCTTCCAGTAATAAGGGCTCCAGAGGGGAAATTTGGATATCATGGGAATCTGTGTCCATTTTACTTTATTTTACCAGGCACTATTTTGCTCTGGGCTGGAAATGCCAGGTCAAGAGTGTGCTCAGGCGGAAGAGGAGGGGTTTGGCGTTGACCAGTGAAAAATGTAGGCTCTGTTTGCAAACAGCAACCAAGCTCAAATTTTCAATGGGCTTGCTAGGGTTGGATAAGTCTTAAAATTTGGGCCACATAATGAGCTTCAATCTGGCATGGGTCTGGGTGAAAGCTAAAACTTTGGGTTCAGATGGCAGCTCAAAATGTTAATATAGCCCATAGAGGAAAAAAAGGGTCCAATCCTATTACAGGTCTGTAACCTACTACTACTATTTTACAACCATCACTCCTACTATTGCTACTACTTTCACTACTTCTACTGCTACTGTTACTTCTGCTACTACTAATCATACTACCGTTACTACTGCTTCTGCGACTACCCCTGCTTCTACAATTATCACTACTACCACCATCATTACTGCTACTGCTACTCCTGCATCTCATACGATCACGACTGCTACTATGTTACTACCACTACTATTACTTCTACTACTACTACTACTGTACTATATAACAACAACAACAACAACAACAACAATAACAACAACAACAACAAGCAGTATATTCTTACCGTTGAGAGCCACATAACACATGTAAAGGACCAGAAGGGCCAGCAACACACGCCAGGAATTCATCATGAAGAGCTGCACTGAAGATCTGTCCAGCTGGTGATAAAACGTATGAGTGTCTCTTAATTAATCTAACACACTTTCATGAGGTGATATCTTGATGTCAGTTGATGACCTCAGGCTATACAAGATAAAATCAGGGGCGGCAGACCCTATTGGTAAAAAAAGGGGAGGTGGAGGTGGGGGNGGGGGGGGGGGGGGGGGGGGGGGGGGGTTATAAAATAATGTCATCCTGGCAATGCCAAGTCACCGGACATCATAAACTTAGCAAACCGCACTGCTAAGTAACTTTTCGGAATAATCTGTAAACTTTGAAAGGGAGCAGGATAAAATTTAGAAGAGCTCAAAACTATGTGCAAAGGAAAGATGGGAAAAGATTAGAGCCTTCTTCATTATGAGGAGAAATTGTTATTTCTGTGACAGGATTAAAAAAATGATTGATGGTGTGTTGGGAGGGGAGGGGAGAGGACGGGAGGGGAGGGAATGAGAGGTTCATGATAATTGGTTTCCATCGCCTATGACTGTCATATTTCTATGAATCACAGAAGGACGTAACCATCTCGCTTCCACTTCATTTGACTCTGACCTTTTACAATGACTATGATTTTTTGTTTTTTTAGGAGACACTAGTTTTTTACGCGCATGCCAGGCCTCCAAGATCTCTCCTCTGAGAAGTTAACTGATTTTAAAGTTGCGAAATGTTGAATGGGATGAACTCCTAGCTGGCTTGTGCCGCTCTGGCTTATCTTGACATCGGAGATAAACTTTGACTTGACTTAGCTGTTTAGAGAACACTCGCGCGGACCAAAGAAGAAATCCCTTGACAGTGATATAAGGGCGACAATGTCACATCTACTATTCCACTTTAAGTCGGCCATGAGATTCCAGACTCCTTACTGGATGAAACTATGGTGCTATTTATAGTAGTCTATTCGAGAATAGTGCAAAATCTGTCCTTGTGAACCTGATAGGAGATTGTTTTCATTTTTTCATGATTTTACAGACTGCATTTTAAGGTTGTAGGAGCCTAGTTGGCAAGAACAAAATAAAGGACTATAGTGTCAATAATAGCAAAGAAATAATCGTATAACATGAAACCACACAGCAAAACGTGTGAAATTCAGTCCTGAACTTGTTAAAAAATAATTGTTGCAGGCAGTGCTTTCCGATGGCTTCGGCAGATTTTATTTGTGCGGGCCTGCAGCCTGCAAAAGATAGATAAATTTTTGACCCCTTTTCTAAATTAAAACTGTGAAATGTACTTACTTGTATAGGTTTGTAGGTTGAGAACGAGATGAAATACCTAATCTAGATTTTGAACAACATATTTGTTAAGCTTATTGAAAACTGCAAATTATTAAAGAAGACTTTAGTGCTTGTGGAACATCATGTTAGTGACTACAGGGAAAATTATTAATTTATTGACTCAAAAACGCCAATCGAATCCAGCTTTGGAATCAATTGACCGTGTTATGATGCTAGATGGATTGCTTAACAAAACTCCTCACTTTATATCTAAACACAAGTTCTTTCCCTTGACTCACTAGGCTCCAGGTTTTTTTTGACCTAGACCCCCTTTATTACATATTCGTAATGAGTTAAATCAACATAGAAAAGTCTCGATTAATGGCAATTAGTTTTATTCTGGGTAAGCAGCGAGGCCATGAGGTGTGAAAGAAGTTATCAAGAACTCTAGACTGTCTTTCTGGGGTTTGTTGGTTCGAATGTCAGATTTGACGATTTAGAACGTGGTGTCCTTAAGAAAGACAGTTTTATACCATTTTTCCTACTCGACTGAGTTGTGAATGGGTGCCTGATTTTCAAGTTGGGGGGTGGGGAGTGAGGATCAGGGCGCTGCGCTGCTACTACCAACTGTGACATATTTAAACATAGACTCTCTTTATGACACTGTAGTTGTAATTTATGCGTTACAAACATTGTTATGCAGTTTTCAATTCTCTCATAAATATTGTGATTAAGCAGAAGTTGCGATAACACGAAGTGGCCTGTGGAAAAGTCTCACGATCTTTTTTTGCATACACAGAACAGGATGTTTGCAGTCTTCACGTAGTATTTTTACAGGAACTGAGACTTGGGTCAAGATCAACCAGCTTTAATGTGTATTTCCTTGATATGGACTAATATGGCATAAACTGAGTTAGGACTAAATGTGAAAATATAACTATTAATTTAAACAAGAAAGCAGCTGTGCAAAAATGCTGTAATTTTGTTATTGTGTCAGCTTACAGTAGTATAGCCCTGCTGATAAATATAGGCGAATATGCTGTGGCCTTAACCAACCTGTTTGTGATCGGTTCCTATGTACAACATTTCCTGACACACTAATCAGAAAATACTTTTCTGTGAAAGTAAATATAGATATAGCAAAGCCCTTACACAATAATTGAAATCAAATACTGTAAATTTCTGCATTGAGCACACAAAATAATTTCGTGGGAATAAACCTATGTTTCTAGTCTTGAGACAGATCAGAATTGGGGATCATTTGATGCTAGGGAAATTATTGTTTGATCAAAGAGGATGGTCAATAGGGTACATAGAAATAGTTTGCATTAGAGCCGCCTTTGAGATAAAAAGATAGTTGCAGTTTTTAATAGGCATATCAAAATGTAAAGTAAAAAATACTGTAAACTGGACAACAGTTAATTTTAGACTTTTTATAACTGACAACGTCAAATATGGATAATGTATGAAGTTATTTGGTAATTTGATGGCTTTAGACATATTAATTTATATTCACATCCAGTCCTATTTTAAGGGCAACTAAATTTGTGCAGTTCTGTGTATCCACCTTTCAAAGAGCTATGGGAATATTATGTGTTCTGTTTCAGAGGACTTCAGCCTGAACATAAACACCTAATTCAAATAGACACAAAACATTCAAAAAATACAGTTCACTTTAAATTTCCTCCAGTCCTCTTCCGTGTTAAATGCCCACTATATACCAAGCTTGCAGATTTCAACATGGCACTTATCTTTCTATATATTTGTTCTTCCTCTCGCATTTAAAAACCATTTCGGAGAATGTAGTTTGAGAACCGTATAACATTAATTTTGTTTTCCTCAGAAGAGACCACACCAATAAAAAAAGAAGTGAAATCACGAAAGAATTCACAATGCACAGTGCTGCAAGACCAAACACATTTATTATCACCCTAGTGGACTATTAAAACAAAACAAAAAGAAAAAACTATATACACGTGTCAGAAGAGAATCTGTGCCTTTTATGGATATACAGACACAAGTGGGTTAAAAAACTAAAGAAACAAAGAAGAACATTAAATCTACGTGATACTTTATTGAATCTCAACATCTATTTTTTTTTTTTCAAATTTCCATTTTATAATTGCCTGGCCAGAAAACTTAGAATAGCGTGTTAGTATGAGGAACATGAAAATGTTCCTTTCAGAAGTGAATCAAATTTGTGCAAGTTATAGGCTGGCAGCGTGGCCGTGTGGTTTGTGAGTCAAACTCAGAAACTGAAGACTTTTAAGTATAAGGTTTATGTGTTTGACCCGCGAGCTGGGCAGTTAGCGTTGTAGTGTTCTTGGGAAAGACGCTTCACTTCTTTCTTTAGAGCTGAGGGGATCAGGGCGCTGCACCACTGGCGACCGGCAATGACTTTGTTATGCATTTCATTTGCAATATTATGTATTTACATATATGATGTGCATTGTTATATGTGTTTGTATTATGAATGCGATGTATAACATCGTATGACAATGTAAAACAATGTCACTACGGGATAAATAAAGTTTTATTTTCATTTTTTCATATTTTTTTTTTGATTTACTATGTCTTGAAAATAATAAATTCACTCACATTTGAACACAAACAAAGTAAAGGCACAACTTGAAAGACAAAGGGTAGGGGGATGGGGATGAGAGGAGTGAATCGTTGTTCATATCCGTTTTCATTAATGTTTAAGATGGAAAAAAGGAATGCAGATATGAAAATGATGGTCTACTGCTTGAATACATCAATAATTTGTAACGTCTATCCTGCACAGCAGTTGAACTGCTCACATTGTGGCATGGTCGTGCAAGTAAAGAATGTGTATGCAGTTGTCTAAGCTTCATCACAAATCCTATGGAAAATGGAAAAGGTTGTAATTAAGTAGCAATGTTGTTTCTGACCGTTCTTTGTAGTGAGGGATAGAAAGAAGACAAAAACGGCTGTGATACAAAGTATGGCTGCAGAGGTGAGGTGTTTTACCAAGGTTTAACAACAAGAAATACTTTAAAATACTGGCTTTACTTTTATACGGACTAATCAAAATCATTTGCAACAACTGAATTCCTCCGAAATTAACAAAACAGTTGACGACATATACTCATACACACAGTCTTTTTGCGCGGAATGTAATGAAAGCAATAAAGATAGAAACTATATTAACTTTGAACACATCTGGCAAATGGAAACTTACATCGCTATTTACGAACCTTTTGAATTGCGCCCCGTTATAAAATATAGGACCGCCTAACGTCGACTACCAGTAGAAACGGGAAGATTTCAAAACATTCCAGATGAGGATAGAAGGCAATGTTGGCGATGAATTTCATTTCTTGCTTTGTTGTCCCCAGTTTACAGAACAGCGTGAAGTACGTTGCCTAGTTATTGTCATCACCGTCCCAGCATGGTAAGCTATTTGGAATTATTTAGAACCGCAAATGAAAAATTGCTTAAACGGGTTTCAAGACTAATTAAGAAAATAACCGAGGCTGTGAAAATGTAGCAGAACGCTATAGAACGCCATAGACACAAAATCAATATAATTTGTCATTAATAAATTCACGTGTGTGGTCTGTATTGTAGATATTGCATTTGAGTGATAGATAGAATGGACTGATTAATTGATTGATAAATAAAATGATTGATTGATCGATTGACTGATTTCTTGACTGGCTGAATGATTTTTTGCTTTATTGATTTGTTATAATGTATGCCCATATACCACTTTATGGTTTGGGCTTTTTTCCCCCAATAAATCTTGTTAAACCTTGACAAGATATCTGTTTTCTAACTAAGGTCATACAATGAAGACTGGCTCAACAACACTACTAATGGAAAGACTGATGTGCGACAGATAATAGTACGAAATAGGATGGAAATAGATAATTAGTTTTGTATTATTCAGATTTATTTATGTTAAGTCTTGGCAGAAGCCTATAATAAACGTAACTGAAAATTAAACTTACTTCCTCATCCATGCAAGTTTTAATTATATTGGGTTTTTTTTAGTCTATCCCTGATCAAGAATCTGGTGTTAGAAAATCTGAATATCTAGTACTGTGGATAGTAAATTTTTATTTGCATATTACACTGTGGTTGTGACGATTTTATTCACAATACTGATACCTGAAGAAATAAAATAATTATTTTTTATTGTAAGTAAGTAGGTTTTGTTTTACTGTCACGTTAGAGCGTTCAACCTACGGCGTTAATTGAACTAAGACCCATGACGACTTTACGCCAAACGCAGCTGCCCAAAAAAATATAGACTAGAATGGAATGACCAACACAGTATTTTTATTTTAAGGTGATGCTTTATTGCTCAGACAATTTTGACTGCAATGAAACTCTTATATAACGGTGTCGAGGACAACGGGAACTTGGTTATAACGAGAAACTGTCCCAAGTCAGCACTAGAACCTCTCGTTATTTCCACTTTCCTTAGTACAACATTGTGAAGTAAAAGTGCTGGATACACGTTGGCCAAGTCTGATGCTATGTAGCAGATTCATGTAAAGCTGAAGAGATTCTTGCAGAAAAGATGGCGTATCAATGAAGGGGTCCGCAATCTAAGCACACGTAGGGCATCCAGGACATTCCACTCCCATATAGATGAAGGTGCTATAAACAAGATTGTCACAGACGCCGGGGAAAGCACAGGGTAGCAGCGGGCAAATCTGCAAAATAAAGCTGGTAATACTCAACTGGACGACATGAAACATTTCATAGAAGTACAAAGAATGGGTCATTTTCCTGAAATTAACTCCCTTGAATCCGCTAGATCCGCTAGGTGGCGGTCCAGATGCTCAGGTGTACTTCGCGGATTTCACTCTATATCCATTGTACATTTAAATAGCAATAGCAAACCTATTAGATAAGTCAATGCAACAAAATTTAACCTTTGAATTCCCAATGATACTTATCACCCTGACATTTTGGCTCCCTGCATCTGGCATAGAATTGCAAATCAGCCCTTTGAAATCAGTACGGGTAAAGAGCAATAAATGCGACCACCGGCTAGCCACAGGAACTTACGCTAGGGGTATTTTATTCTTTATCTTTGTTAAATTTGAAGACGTTTCTGATATTACTCTTTGTAATTGGCATCACTCAGAAGTTTTAGAAAATGTTTTATGATATCTCAAAACTACTTATGTGCAAGCGCAATCCTCTGCACTCAATATCATATTCATAACTGGTTCTTAGATTTACAAAGCCAAATAGCACAAAACCGCCAGGAGGCCTTTTCGCCCACAGTGTGGTTCTAGATTTACCGTTCTTCACATTTGAGAAACATGACCCATTAACCTTTCTTACCTGGTTGTCTTACTTACCTCTGTCTCCCCCACTCCTCCGCCCCCTTCCTTTTTCGGTGCTTACCAAACTCAGTTTCGCAAGGTTTGTTGTTGTTGTTGCTTATTTTTGACGAAAGATGATTTCAAATCAACGTCATAAATGGATAAGATTTTTGGACTAGTCTAAGTACTCACCAGATGGTTGCGTTTGCACACTGCACGATATCCCTTCCGCCCTTCAGGGCACATAATTTCGGAGGGATGTCAGTTTTTCCATTTTGTATACGAAATTTGCCCAACTTCACGTTCAAACACCTGTCCCTAACCATCAGCTTAGTTCTTAGAGAGAGTGCCAGATACGCTGCCTGACACTGGCACTGCGTACATCTGACTGTTTGACTTGTCTGTCAGTCTGTCTGTCTGTCTGTCTGTCTGTCTGTCTGTCTGTCTGTCTGTCTGTCTGTTTGTGTGTCTGTCTGCCTGCCTGTTTGCCTGCCTGTCTGCGAGCCTGCCTGCCTGCATGTCTATCTGCCTGCCTGTCTGTCTGTCTGTTTGTCGTTATTTCTATCTGTCTGTCTGTCTGTTGTGATGTATAGTAGGAGTGTGACAACAGCTCTCAAGAAATGTGTCATGAATTCTGATACTATTGTGAGAATTGATAAACAGATCCAAACAAAATTATGCCAAATTTGCATTTGACCTAATCTCCGAAAGACGAGGTTGTACGTTAATAATAATATAATTCCCAAGGGTTGAATTACTTAGTATTTTCACATCTCATTTTGAAACACAAACTACAAAACCACACGTACACTCGTACACCGATACTCACAAAGTCTGGTGGCGCTGTCGATGGATCTTGCCCTGTGAACAGATTGTTAGAAAAAGAGAAGAGTTTATAAAGGCGAATTCCGGGGGAAACAAATAAAAATCAAACAGAAAAGCAAAATACACTTGCCTTTCTGTCCTGGGATAAACAGAATGTCAACGATCGAGCCCGGGCAAGAAAGAGGATCATTTTGGAATCAGGGATGTTATGCCCCTTTAACCCCTCCCCCCATCCCCGCCCCCNAAAAAAAAAAAAGACAAGCCATTGTTTTTTTTCGTGACACCAGGCATTGGAAGCATAGAAAGGGTCATCCCTGGGCTCTGTGAGGGTGGGTTTAGTTGACTCGATGAGCGTGGAATTAATCACATGCACAGTGGATACTAAGACAAGGCATAGGAAGGATGTAGCATGACAAAAACTCTTCTTCACAGTTAGATTTATAAATACCAACTAGGGCTGAAGCGCCAATCGCAAAGGAGGAGGGGGCTGGGGGAATCAACAAGACAAAAACATTTAGACTATAAAAACACTCCACAAACAATTAGGCTCAAATCTGTGATGTCGAGAACCCCTCGAAGAACCGACAGAATACTGTCAAATATTCACAAAATTCGTGTTTGTTATTTGCAGTTGTGACCTTTGGATGTTTGGTAAATAACGAGATCACGAGTAAGAATTTTCAAGGATTGTAAGAATGAACATACAATGATAACTCCCCATTCTGTGGCTTTTCAATGCCATGAAGTTGTGTGGAGCACCGGTTCTAAAGGGGAAAATTACCAATTTATAGTAATAAGGAGGAACATTTTTTTGAAATTACTGTTTTGGTAGGCATAGCTCATAATTGTTTGATGTGTTTTCAGATCTGAAAGGCAATATGGAAGCAATAGCCTGCCTGTGTTTTTAAAAAATACGTTTTTACATCAAACTTCATTTTATCATAACCTTTACAAGTCACAACAGTGCAATTCTGGTATCATATGACTTGAGAATTCAGATGCGCTTTTTATGCTTGTCCTTTCTTTCATCACTTAAAGCTTCATTATCCGATCGTTATTGTCGGGAGGAGAACTCTGCCTACTAATACTACCACTATAACTACTACTACTATTATATTATACAACCATCACTCCTGCTGTTGTTACTAGTATCACTACTTCTACTGCTATGTTACTACTGCTACCGCTACTATTACTTCCCCCACGTCAACTACTGCTACTCCTGCTACTTACGCGATTACGACTGCTACTATGTTACTACCACTACTATTACTACGACTACTGTACTACTATAACAACAACAACAACAACAACAACATCAACAATAAGAAAGGTTACAACAACAACAACAATAACAACAACAACAACAACAGAAAGAAGCAGTTGAAGAAATGTGTTCATACCGTTGAGAGCCACATAACACAGGCAAAGGACCAGAAGGGCCACCAACACACGCCAGGAATTCATCGTGAAGATCTGCACTCTAGATCTGTCCAGCTAATGATAAAGTTAACGAATGTCTCTTAATTAATCTAACACACTCTCATGAGGTGATATCTTGATGTCACTTAAAGCCCTCAGGCTATACAAGTTGAAGTCATGGGCGGCAGAACCTATAGGTGAAAAAAAAAGGAGTTGGGAGAGGGGAAGGTTTATAAATGTCATCCTGGCAACACCAAGTCATCGGACATCATGAACTTTGCAAGCCGTACAGCGAAGTAACATTTTTTAATTATCTGTAAATTTTGAAAAGCAGCAGGATAAAAATTAGAAGAGCCTAAAGCTCTGTGGAAGGGAAAGAATAGAAGCTTCTTCATTATGAGGAGAAGTTGTTATTTCAATGACACGATAAGAAAAATGATTCGGTTGGGAGGAGAA
>JAWQUT010000002.1:274360-289665 GCA_033807755.1 Ellobium chinense | reverse complement strand
CACTCCCCATCCCCCACCCTAGACCTTCGTCCATGAGGGCAAAGCTTATGAAACGAGGAGACAAAATAGAAAACAAAGCACCGACACTTATTTGTAAGAACCTCTCATGGAAAGTTGATTTGCGGTCCGCTATCTCTTTACGCATAGTAACATCATGGAAAGATAGTGGCAAATTCAAGCCCAAAAACTGAAAAATTAAGGCGGATATATGGATAATGGCAATCCCACCAGATTCACAGACATATTATTACAGCGCGTGATAGTGGGATCTAGACAGCCATGCGACACTTCACCCACCGATAATCGAAACTAGAATCACAGGGCTAACACGTTGCAGGTAATCTGACCTTTCGCGACGAAACATTTTTATTCTTATCACAACTGTTTTAGAGAAAATTGAATGGGTTCTTTCTAGAATATGGCCCTTGCCCTCATCAAAATTCTTGTCTGATTCCTTTTATTATATCAAGGGGACTCGCAATGTCTCAAAAATACTTTACAGAGGGATGGGTGTTGATATGTAGGCGACGTCGTTAAGATGAGAAAAATACGTATTTTTGGCGGAAAACCCACTATAATCTCTTTTCTTGCGACACATTGGAATGGAGAATCCTCGTAGATGTTTTTGTTTGATGGACTGATCCCAATCGAGGTTTAGACGGAAGCACTCAAAGACTGGAATCAGAAACACTGGTGAGGATTCCTTTTCTCATTTATCAGCATATGAATAAGACAGTAACTTGAATAATGACAACAGATGTTATTAACTCTTCATATTTTTTAGCACTGGGAGTCAGCTGAAAACAATTGCACCGGTCGTACTTGACATGAGGAATGGCTTATCTTGACGTCACCACTGACGAGGACAATACATTTTGATCTTTTCTTTAAAAAATAGCTTCCTGGGTTGAAAAACGGGATTTTATCGTATTTCGGTCATCCTTTTGGACCGACAGCCCTTTTTCCTGCAAGCCTCTTGAGGTCAATGCCCTTGTCCCATCATCTGACCTTTTTTTGTTCCCGGCCATAGTTTCCACTTAGACTGTCATGACGATCATGCCGGTACCAAAGGTCATTTTTAAGTGAGATAACATCCTGTGTACATTACTAGTCTAGTACTTAACATTTGTGTACATTAACTAGTACTTCCCCGAGTAGCATCACAGCCGAGTTTGGGGATCGTATAGATCCTACTATACCTGCTAATATACTACTGTATTTCTACACTCTGAGATGGTTGGAAAACTCGTTCTTTTGTGTTTGAAATCATGAAAAGGGTGTTGTGGACTGCATTTGAAACTGGTAATAGAAGTAATAGAAGATAGTAAGGTTGACTATGAGAGAGAGAGAGAGAGAGAGAGAGAGAGAGAGAGAGAGAGAGAGAGAGAGACAGAGACAGAGACAGAGACAGAGAGAGACAGAGAGACAGAGAGACACAGCGACAGAGACACAGAGAGAGAAACAGAGAGAGAGAGAGAGAGAGAGAGAGAGAGAGAGAGAGAGAGAGAGAGAACGACGGATGTCATTTTTGATTTTTTATTTAATTCACCCTGTGAATTGTTGTATAGATTATGTGATTGGCTTCAGCCTAAATAAACAAAATGAACCTGAAATCATGAACTCGAACACAGCGAGCGTGTAATCACCCCATCACATCCTTTTGTTTGTTCGAGTCAGGAAAGGGTAAACCATGCGCTGAATTCATGATTTGAAAACATCAGTGATATGATCTGTCAAACTGCTTTCCATTGCAAAGAAAACAAGTTTGTTGACTGATTATTTGGCAGTCTTTTTTATTCTCTTTTGTACGCTACTTTATTCGGAAACTTCCAAATTCTAGTATTTCTCTAGACCACAAGAAAATGTTTTTCGATAATCAGATTGCTTAAAAACAGATAACAACAACAACAACAACAACAACAACAACAACAACAGCAGCAGCAGCAGCAGCAGCAGCAGCAGCGGCAACAATAACAATAACAACAACAACAACAACACTACAAACAAATACAACAACATCAACAACATAAACTGAAACAGGTGTCGTTTTTTTGTTCTTCAGAACATTAGTCCTATTTGGGGCAATAAAAAAAAGAAAAAAGGCAGGTCTGCATGACTCTGAAAGATACCGTTGCTAATTTAAAACTGTACTGAGCACTAGTGTCACTCGTGTCTTTGATGTACCGTTATTTGTACCTTTATGCACGATTGGTTAAAATGAATTTTCTGATATTTTCTTGTCTCCTAACCTCAAAACCGAATACGATTATTATGTTTAAATTTTTGTATATACTTAAATGCATCGATTCATTCAAACAAACAGAATTGGACATGAAATCTGGACTCCTTCAAAACTTTTGACATTCTCAACAAATCATAAACAGTATTAGACTAACAGCAACTGAAACATAACCTGGAAAATTATTTATGGACTGCTTCTATGATTCTTTCTTCAGATTTTTAATATAAGTGGTAATACAAAGAGCTGGAGAGACAAGTTGCCTATATGAATGAATCTTAGGTGAAGGAATGAATAAAGGTGAAGCAGCGTGGCCGATAGGTTACTGTGTTGGACTCAAGACTTAGAGGTCGTGGGCATTTTATTCACATTTCCTCAGTCCACCCTTTGTAAAATGGGTACCTAACTATAGGCAGTGGAAGAAATTGTCAGAATGCTGGTGATCAGCACCTATACATGGCTGTGGCACTGTATTCTCCCAAGGGAGTGGAGACAGTCTTAGAATGAACAAGCCTGTTGGGGCAATAATAATGTGAAGTCACTTGAGCGGGTACGAGACTTGTAAACCGCATTATTGTTGTTAAACTATGTTCAATCAGTTGGGCAATCAAACAGGGGAGATTACACGAAATATGTTTGTTCCGGTTAAAAAATGCAATCCGGCCAGAATACCCTACAAGGTATAGTCTGGCTGTCCTGTCAGTACTTCCACTCCGAGGAGAATGACGTTTTGAACGCGGACAGCAAGGTCCCAATGAAATTCACTGATTTGAAAAAAAAAAAATAAAGAGGTCACAGAAATGTACCCAAAACCAATCTTAAAAGCTAAGGTGTGCGTGCATTCCATACTTACGGCTCTGTGGTATGGAACGGCCTTCCAATTAACATCAGAAGTGCTAAAAACCTTCCATCTCTCAAATGACTTCTGAAGACTTCTGTAGGAAATATTTAGTCTGTGCAAGTAGGCTTGTATTAATGGCACTTTGTATTGGAGCAGTGTGTTTTATGTTTAATCATCATTGTAATATTTGTGTATGTTAATGTTTGTGTTAATGTTTTTAGTGTGCGTACTTACAAGGTACTTAGAACCTATAATTTTTTAGGGCATAAGTGCTCCACAAATGAACTTTCTTCTTCTTCCTCTTACTATTCTTCTTCTTCTTATCATCATCATTATTATCATTACAGGAGCGATATATGTTTGAACATATCTTGCAGTGAAATGACAGAAAATAGAGTAAAGAATAAATTGGGGATTACGACCTTTTTAAGCAGACATGGTCGCTATGACGAAAGTGCCCTGAATACTGTGCCCTCCAGCAGTTGCAGTTCAAACTGCAGCACTCATCAACATTCAACATGAGCAACGCTATGTCATCAAAACTAAGTGCTCATTCTTGTAAAAATCGAAGGAGTTGTCGCCATGATGTTGGCATAAGCTGGGTGTGGAGTCTGCGCTGTTTATGTTATAAGGGGATGACGTATGGGAAGATGTGAGACGACGAGCCTGGAACACAAGTGAGCTAATTTTACCTCCCCGTTATTGAGCGATACGCCATTATGGCAATTGAGGTACTATTTATATGCACTCGCGAGTCAAGATTTTAATTTGTTTGTGTGATCAATCGTGGAAAGACTGTTTTTCAGACAAACTAAACCGTGCTCAGAAATAGCATCAAGTGAGAATAGGACACTTCTTTAAATATGTTAGTATTTTTGCCTTCAAATGCACGTAAAGTTGAGACCCTTTAATGCGCTTTTCACATGCCTTCTGCATAGTGAGCAGTGAGAGAAACTGGAGATTAGTTTAATTTATGGGATCATTCAGTCTCATGGCTTTTGTTCGAGAGCAGAAAGGAGATTCCGTACTGAGCTTTTGCCAGATTAAACGTCATTAATAAGCCTTGCTGATAGGACCTGTGATCTGCAGGGTCATTCCGTATAGGACGGACCTGTGATATGTAGGGTCATTCCCAGAGTCATTCCCTATAGGACGATCTGTGTTTGCAGGGTCATTCCCAATAACCTCTGGTCTGCAAAGTCATTCCTATAGGACGGACTTGTGATCTGCAGTGTCATTCCCCATAGGACGGACCTGTGATATACGGGGTCATTCCCAATAACCTGAGATCTGCAGTGTCATTCGCCATAAGAGGGACCTGTGATATGCATTGTAATTCCCTACATTTCCCGCTGAGCAATAAAACCATACAAGTTACATTCTGAACGCTCGTTTCCTCAGGCACTTGCAAACTCTAGACCAGACAATAAGTCCTAGTTATGTAGTTCAAATGAGATTAACTGAGAATACTAACCTACTCATTCGGCGAAACAAGGCTTTTCATTATGCAGCAACTTCCATTACACGGCTACTAATTGCTGGATTCACGTAGTCTGTCTCGCTGACTGTTTATGTTCATAAGAGCACTAAGTTTCTTCATGCTGTTTTCTCTGCTGGAATAACGATCTACAGCTGTAAATGTGAAATGCCAAGCGCTGGGACTGGTTGCTCAGTGTAAAGACCCCTCCCCCCNGTTTTATGTCGTCACGCTCCCCCCTCCCCCCTCCTCCCACTCAACTCCACCCCATAAAAAAAGTCCATCTTATCTCATCCGTTTTCACATACAATGTCGTATGTCACAAGCCTTAAGTTCACAGAAAACTGGCATTTAATGCAGCTTTATACGTAGCAAGAAGAAGCTAAATTCCCTGAAGCTAAATTATTACGTCTTTAAATTTTTGAGCTCTTACTGGGATTTCGATACTGTCATCAGAATCGGTCGAGCACGCTGAATAGAATGATACCAAAATTTGCACTTGACCTATTTTATGTAATGCGATCTTTATACTCCAGCACTGAAGATGTGTTCTAACTCTACCAAGGACCGTAAAGTAAACCAGCCTTTAATATGTCCTCAGTGAAATATGACACCTTATACTACTACTCGTGATAAGCACAGCTTTGTGCCCCTGAATGCTACGCCTCTTCTCCGTTTTGTTTTGTGATAATTTTTTTGGCGTTGTTTTCTTGCTTTAGTCTCTTCTAGTTTTTACGTTCTTGCCTTATCATTCTAACTGAAACTTGGCCCGAGGTGAAATAACGCAAAATTGTGTGCATTCGGTATTAACAAATTTTTCTTTGTCTGTCATTATTCAATCTTCAGACCGAGCGTCACAGTATTCACTTTTGCACAGCACAGACATGTTAGTTCGATTTGATATAATAAAGTTCTACAATTGTGGCCATTTTTTTTCGAATTGTTGAAGGATTTAAATTATGATTTGTTTTGTGACAGTGATTTCTCACAATTGTATCAAGATACAGGGCGATACTAGGAATGATTCTGAGGACCCCTTGGTAATTTTTGAAAAACGCTACCGTAATTTGCCTCCATAGATGTATTATACAGTAGTATAATAGGGCTGCATGTATGGTTGCATCACAACATTAAATATTCAGAGTCTAAAATATGTATTCAAAATGACTTGCCCGCAGGGCACTCTAGATCCGAACTGCAACCAAGACACTGTGCTAAAATGTGGAAAAGGAGTTTATTTCTAACTTCCAACTTCAAACCAATCTTCGTAATGGAGTTTCATACTGATGTTTGTTTTTTTAAAATTTTCATAACCGTTCAAACGAAGCTCTCACTATCATATATTTCTGTTATTCTGTTGGATTGTTTCAGTTTATATCTCAAGCTAATTAAATTGTTGCCCTTGCATTTTTCAATGTTTTGTTTAGGCTTACTCGACCTCAAAAGTAAGAAGCGAACATAAAAGAAAGAGGCAGCGATTACACTTGTTGGTCTGTAAATCTACTTTGGACTCGAGATCCCATAAATCTTGGTCTACAGTTATTTCTCATCTCAGCAAGCTATTTTTAGGGAAGATAACCCCGGTTAACGGAGTCACTATTATTTCCAATGAACAGCTACTCTTTTTTATCTAGTGAACTGCGTTATCCTCTTCTTGACCTTTCGTCACGAGACTAGGATTACGTCCATGAATCGTCAGGAAAGAACATTCATATTTAAGGCGTTTGTGTTTTTTTTTACTGAAATGCACACCAGAAAATAAAACTTTGTAACTAGACGCAACGATAATGTGTGCAGTCATCGGGAATATCCGATTTTCACACAAACAGGAGTGATACAGTAAGAAGCTCAGCAGTCTAGCTAAGCGATGTAAACTGATTCCCAACCCGTGTTAATACTGATACAGTCAACGACTCGTCTGCAGTAGTGCGGTCACAAAACTCGCCAAGGAAATATTGGTAAACAAGAATCTTATCTAGGATTCGCCATAGTTATGCCCTGCGTTCGTAGATCCAGGTCCTCATTCTAGTATCTCGGGAAACTATGTCCATTTTAAACGTTACTTGCTCACTGAAGTATGTATGTATGAAGGAGAACATCTCCACAAATAGCTACTTAGGTCAACATTTTCATGGCTTTGCTAAACTTGCACGAGGTTTCAAATCTGGGCACGAAACTGCCTACAGATTGATGTGGAGCTTAACAGTAAGCCTTTTGGTTCCAAATCAAGGTTGGTGATTTTAGCGACAACTTTGGGTGGGTTATAATTTATATAGTAAAACACGAGGTAGCATTACAGGTCTGTAAACCCGTAAATGATACTGTATAAATTGCTGTAATGATTGTTCTCCAATAACTCTACAGCAATCTGCAAGAAACGTAACTGTTGAGTGGCAACTGATGAGCGCTGAACGAGATCAACGTATAAAAACCGTGGATGATTCCCCTTTTGTCTCTCCCGCTCCGGCTGTAGTTCAGTTCTCCGACTGCCGCCATCGCCAGCGGACAGAGCGGAGTAATCAGAGAGGCAGAGACGATACGACTCCAACGCGCCCACCCCCAGGAACCATGCCGTGGTTAAGTCGCGCGCGTTGTGGAGAGCACCAGTAGCGGAGACGATTTAAGTTTCCGACACTACATTTCATCCGCAAAACGTGTCCATCTACTCCTTCTTAATGGTTTCTCTACAATTTGAGATTCAGGAATCTCTTAAAGGGACACAAACAACTCTTATGTAAATATATTCTTTTTCAAGAATAATCAGGAAAGCTATGAGAAGAAACAGCAATGTGAGGAAGAAACAGAAAACGAAGCTTACGTGTTATTTGGCGTAGTCTTATATTACGGCTGTATGTAGAGGGTTTACTGTACTACAAGCGCTAGAAAAGTTAAATACAGTCTCCAAAACAGTTTGAAACAATCTTATGAGTGTGTTTACATAAACTGCTAACTGACTTGACAAAAAGAAATTAAAAAAAAAACAACAACTATACTCTTTTACGCCATTCTTAGTAGCAGGGCAAACGGTGTTATCTCATTTTGTATGTTTTGCATGAAGAGAACCTAGCGAAAATCTCCAGAGGGTGACAGCTCTGAAACAAATGGACACTCCAATGCACAATTTGTACTGTTGCCAAGATTGAGACATCTAGGCCGATTGCCGATAATCAATCAAGAGCCGCCTGTTCTTGCCACTTACTTAATGCATGTCTTAAGTAGCAGTGAGTAATGGATGCTCGTTAACTGTCCCGCCGTGCATAATTTTACTCTGTGTAAGGAGACATATTGGATCATCGTTAGGCAGCAGTCCAGGCAACATTCATAGTACGTGCTTGAGGAAATTGTGAGTGAGCAACTTTTCAATATATAGTCTGAGTGAGAAGTCTTGTTATCGGTGTGAGGGATGAGTTCATTTCTGTTGTGATTCGGTTGCTTGTGTGGATAGGATCCTAAACAAAGGGTGAGCATTCATTCATTCATTCATTCATTCATTCATTCATTCATTCATTCATTCATTCATTCATGTTTCTTTTTCTTGTTCGTTCATTCCTTCCTTACCTGCTCTTCTCCTTCCTCCATTCATTCTTTCGGCCTTTCGATCGTGCCTTCATTTTCTTGTTCATGTACTCATTCATGCATCAGATCAGTCGTGCATTTATTTGCATTCCACTGAACACCACCGTTTCAAGTCTAGCCATTAAGTCAACGAGGAGCTATACATCTGAAATGTTATGATGTTATCTAAAAGTTTTTAATCTAAAAAACACAAACTAGCTTTGACTGCATTTCTTTTTCAAAGGAGATTGGGTACATAATATATTCCATTTTAATAATTAATATTTGGAAATGTGATATCATCTTACGACGGCTGCGGAGATCAGAAGATTGAATATTTCAGTGATTTTAGTGATCGAATGCCCGTTTCTCCTGGTTGTGATGATAGCATAACAGTTTACAAAAGAGTCAGCCGTTCTTTAAAGCATAACTTATGGAAAAATGCAGCAGAAAGCAAGAAGTCCCTTAACTTTTACTGTAAAATCAAAACCCATGTTTACTTTGAACCATATTTGATAAGCGGCCTCAATTTTTATGCAAATACATTGAAGTTCAGGGCACGAACAAATACACTAGGTTTAAGAAAGGATCTGTTTAACAGAAGTATGACTGACTCTCCACGATGTATATTATGTTCTTATGGTGAAGAAGATCTTTTCCATTTTACATTCCTATGTCCCCTGTATAGAGAAGAAAGAATCAAGTTCATAAATACTTTACAACACAACCTTTTAGATACCCCTAATCTATTCCAGTTTTATATGTCATTACCTCCCTATTCTAAGATGTTGATTCTATTAGGAGAAAATATTTTACATGACAACATCAACAATGAGACTTTCTTAAAATTTGATGAAGCTTTTAAACAGTTCCTTTTAGAGGCCTGGGAGAAGAGGAAGTTTTATACTAATTGATGTTCTTTACTCTGCTGTAGTTTGCTTGTAATGTTACAGTTATTTGTATGATCTTAAATGCCTGTATCTTAGCTAACACCTTTTATTTGTATTGTATCTTCCTTGGATGCAGCCCCGATATAAAGGGGTTATTTGAATAAATAAATAAATAAATAACAAGTAGGCCACGCCATGAAATGTGTGTAAAAGTCACCCCGAAGACAAATGTGAAAGACAGTCAGCGGTTTAAACGTGAAGAAGGTTGAAGAAGAATTTAGCGCATGGAATATAAAGATTAAATTGCTTTAAGTCCGCAGCTCTATAGTGCAATTTGCTTAGCACTCCTTTCGCAAGCAGCAGGGTCTGGGCTCGAGTTATGTAACACAGGTTATGACAAGCTGTTCTAGCGGTTGATGATCTTCCTTTCTTCTAAGAACTGATATTTCAGGGTGGTAAAATCTCGGTGGCCCAGTCTCCTCATAATTAGTACCGCCTTGTCTCAGCTGTCGGTTTCTGACATTCCTTTGAGTAGTAGTCCTTGCTGTTGGCGGGGTTCCAATGTCCGTCTGAGAATAAGAGTTAACTGTCTTTTTTAAGTCTTTGCTAGAGGAAGATCAGAGGAGGTTGAAAATAGCAAGGATGTTAAGCTGTGATCAACGTCTTATTGCCATTCAAAGGATAGAGGATGGGTTGTAAATCTTGGAAATCACTTAAATCACATAATAGTGAGGCCATCCCGAGATATTATGAATGAATCAAACCACCTGATAGAACTGTTATAAAAGAAAGCATTTTGACCTAAAGCATTTATGGGGCTGAAAAGTGGGACGGTAAGCATTTGTACACTAGAATAGCTGAATGTCTAATCCACCCTCTACGTTTTGAATGGCAGTAAAAAGAAAATGTAAATGATCTCAACTTGTTATCCTCACTATTTTGAAGCAGTACATAAAGAGTAATAAAATGAAAGGAACCATTCTTAACTTCAGGACATGAGACCCTGTCAAAGCCTTTTATCACCACAGTCATACGAAGCTACATCCGTACTATTAGTCTAAATGAAGTGTTGACCAAACTAAACTGGACTGGGCAATGTTTGCACACTCGTCCACAGCGTCTCTTTGAACCAAATGGTAAATTCATGACTGTAAACTACAACTGTGGGTTGTACATTTGTGGGTTCCAATATTCCAAATCCGTTCGGTTATGAAATATCAAACTGATAACTTTGAGAATGACATGGGAGTCAAGATCTGGATCTAGACGTGTTTCTTTCGTAGCTTCTCCAGCTTTGTTGTTGTCAGTAGTCTGCAAATTCAGGTCAGTGATCTGTGTGAACGATGCAGTGCGTTTCAGGTCCTCCAGTATCTCATACAATCTCGACTGCAGCGATAAGTTTCCGGGCCAGTGATTTTCCCTTATTTAGTCATACCTGGAGCAATGATGAAAAATATGTCTTGCATTTTCCAGCCCACTTCTACAAACATGTCTTGGTAGACCTATCTACAATCTTGATTTTCTTTCTTCTTGATAGTTGTTGCCATTAGTTTTTCAAAGTAGCCGTTATGTGACTTTTAGTTTCAGTAAAGGTCAATACGGCAAGGAAAATACTGTGACATATTGTTTGACACTTTAAGTTTCCTCCCATGATAATAATATGGTTTGCTGTGACTTTGGGAAAATATTTCATTCACATTTTTCTAAGTAAAAATGTCATGTCCTAAAATGGAAACCTGGCTATGAGATATGGAAGATATTATCAGAATGTTCATGATCAGTGCCTGTGAAAGGCGAAGTATATATGTTACCCAGGGAGTTTAAAAAGTCTTAGAATGAGCAGGCATGACGTTTAGGTATAGTAATATGGAATCATATGAGTAGGCATTAGCCTGGATACCAGACTCATAAACCGTGTTATTGTCATTAAAATTGTTTTGCTCTCGGCAATGGTTTTAAATCGATCTCCTTTTGTTTATACACTTATCTGTGTCCTAGCAAGAAATGCATGAGAAAAGTTCATATGACAGAAATACAAATGTGGCTGATTTTTAAAGTATGTAGAAGTCTTTCGTCATAAACCAAACTTAGAAGTGAAATGCCACCATAATTTTCATGTTGGAGCCATAATCGCAATAACCCGAGGGGGAATGGAATACGTTTCGCGTATATCTAATGTGTTTAAAATGAAAACTATACAGTGTTCTGTTGCGATTAGCAGAGGCTGTGATCAACCACACTGTGATTAAATGGAGTTGACTCTCACTCTCTCAGGATATCCTGCTTATATGACACCAGTTTGTTGCGTTGAATACACTTGCATTGAGGTTCTATCATACCATACCTTGTATTAAATTGGCTAGTCATATATGATTGAAGACAATAGTTGTCTCTGCCTCGTTGTCTTTGATAGTTGCCAGGTTTTACTAGGCATTAACGTTGACTATTTCCTTCCTTCATCGTTTGCAAACTCCTTCGCAGCATCTCTCCGAGCGGTGTGGTAAGATCATGCCTGTAAGCTACAACGATTACATTTGTGTCCTTCCTTAACTATTTCCTTCCTTCCTTTCCGAAAGTGTTCCGCTATACTTTTTTTACGGCCTGCCCCGATGAGCCCAATGCTTAACGACTCTTTATACAACATCTTTCCTTTCCCACTTCTACCAGTTTCTTACAGACAAAATTTAGTCGGTAGTTGTTTGTTTCTGTGTGAATTTTAATGGAAAAAAATCAGTTTCTCTCCATTTAAGGAGGACTGAGAAGGCAGGATCGTAAATGTTCATTCATAACTACCTCTCAGTCATGTCTTTAGAGTAACCCCCAAGTTAACTTTGTGGTTGAAGGAAAGCTGTCAGATGACCGTGCACAGCTGTGCGTGTTGCCCTGGGAGGTAGTCACTGCTTGTTGTGGTTTGTGTTGGAGGCTGCTCTGTATTGAACGGGTGACGAACATTTCAGTTTATTTCCACACGCTCTTTTGTTTCCATGTTATTGTCCGTTGTGGAATTGATTACTTTCCGTCTTGATTAATTCAAGAAATGAGTGAATGAATGAATGAATGAATGAATGAATGAATGAATGAATGAATGAATGAACTGTATTTTAAATAGAGACAAACAAATGCACAAACTGAAAGACAGTTGGACGAAGGATCAAACAGATGACTTTGGACGACAAGACTGATGAACAGATCGACAGATGGACAGAAGGATAGACAGATGGACGAAGAAGTGAGTGGACGGACAGACACATAGACTGACGGAAGGACATACAGACAGGGGCAAGGACAGAAGAACAAGCGAACGGACCAACAGACAAACAGAATGATATACAGAAGGTCTTGCGGGTACGTCAATGGATGGACAGACGGACAGATAGACGGGTGAACAGGCGGACGAATAGATGAAGAAACAAATGGGTAAACAAAGAGATTCATGGACTGGTGTACGGCTGCATACAGCGATTTTCCGTATATAATATGACGAGACACTTTGCAATAGTACCATCTGTGGTCAGCTTGTTGCATACCTGTGAATTACTACTAGGAAGAGGGACCTCGAGACCGAGCGAATCAATCAATGATATTGATAATATGTAGATCTACCATTAATCAAGGGACTTCCATGGGCCAAGCATTGTGAAAGCTGTTCACACTGTGATTTCCGCAGACCTAACTTCGATTCTTCTTAGATAAGTGATAACGGAAGTGACACCATTGGTGGTCTCTGGTACGTAACAACAAGCGGGGTAACTCCAACCTTGAGCCACTCTGAGATAAACGCGTCAATAGCTGGACGATCTCCTCATGAGAATGAACCATTTTCCTGAAATTAACTCTCTTGACTCCACTAGACAGCCATTCAGACGTTCAGGTACACTTGAAGTTTTTCACTCTATCCTCTTTGTAACTTAAAATATTAGGCCTAACAGTAAACTCATTTCCTCATTTTATAGATAACAAAATTCACTCCCGGCTTTGCGAACGAAGGCCTCCCTAATCCCTCACCAACTTAGTTATCCCACATGTAACAGAAAAATACAGACAAACCCTGTGAAACTGATTTGCGTAAAGGGCAGTGAGTAGGACCAGCTGGTGTATAGAGTGTTTTGTTCTTCATCTTTGATAATTTCAGACATTGCAGTTGTTATAGGTTATTCAGTATCATTTTAAAAATGCCGAAAGATTGTTTATGACATCACAAAGTGTTCATGCACAAAACAAACAACTTCAGGGGACAATATGTTCCCAACTTGTTCTCACATTTACATTGCCAAATACTGTATTTGAAAACGGTCAGTAAACCTGATCGCCTAGTAGGTAAGTCGAGAGTTATCGTTCTCCGCATCTCAGGACAATTGTGGCGGGAAGGTGAATTCTGCCTGTAAAGTGCTGGCTTAGAGGGTGTGAATAGCGTTTCGATATTCATAAAGTTTGGCTTGGGTATGTCCAAGTGTAAAAGCCAAAACCTAGATTCAATTCCCATTAGGTCAATATGAAAATCTTGTGGTTGTACCATTTACAAGAGTAAAATATAGAAATAAAGAAAGAGAACCGCCGATGCAAGTGTTAAATGCTAACTGGCTTTTACGGGGCTTATTTGGAATAGTCAACAGTCGTTTTCAGATCTTTTACAGCCCCATTAAATCCAACACTAATGCTACCACACAAGACGATATTTCGGACAAAGGATAATAGGTCTGAGGCCAACTTTCACGAGTCAATGTGGCATAGCACAATAAGTCTAATGCATTGGAATTATGCAGATTGGTTCGACTCCAATTGGACCGCCACTCATGGGAACAATTTTTAAAAAAGCGACTCCAAGAACTGCCTTTATCAAATGACATTTTATATAAACACTACAGTAGCACGTTATATAAATTGTGTTGCCATTAAGCGGAATCATATATAAGAAGAAAAAAAGAACATTCCAAACACATGTTTAAATTTTGATTTTATCATGTCATCAGCGCCATGCTAAAAACAAAACAAAACACATTCCTGATAAATCACTCCTCTTGCATGCACCGTTTCCGGTTCTTTATCTCCCATCTCTTGGCTCTGTCGAGTACATCCAATTAACAAATCGCGTCCCAGTATGCCAGAATGTGGCCGGGTAATCTCGTGTTGCGTCCCTTTGGCAGTGTTACAAGGTCTTTGTAATGGCGGACTGATACCTGCGTTCTCAACTATCCGGCAACTGGGTCTTTATGCTTCAAGTATTGAGAGTATCGCTTCTATTATTTTCGACATGTTATTTCGATTTGTTCAGGACGAATTTCTGAATTATTTCACTGCCTTTATATCCATCTGTGTATAGGTCGATCTAGTACCGGGAACTAGAAGGAGGTGGAAATTATGTTCGATGCAGCTTTGAAAGCTTTTTTGCTGTCGCTAAAGCTAGACTATATCACGCAAGATGAAGACATCACCGAGTATCTGCAGAATTCGCTACAGTCCTCTTATTCAGCGACTCTTCATTTTTCAAATCGCTTCCCAGCCTGTTCTGGTGTTATCATCTATCGAATCAAAACGTTCTGACATTAATAGAACATGATCGACATGGTATCGCAGTTCCAAAACTGGTCAGCTATCGATACGGAAAGAGCCGAATATCGAAAATATCGATTAATCTAGACAAGATCGCCCCTGCATTTAGTTACAGCACAGTTCTGGTTGAGTTGCACTCGCAGCGTGGTGCGCTTAAGTAATGGGCTGTCATCACAACATGAGGCAGTCACTCATCAGGTGAACTAGCAGGAGGTCAAGGTATCTGCCTTTACCCGATGAACAGATCCAGCGCTATGCAGCTCTGCCAATAAGTCTGAGTATTTACGTTCGTAACATGACGATAAACGTGGTGTTCTATCCACTATATATAAATCCTTCCATTGTCTGACCTGTGTACGTAGGTTCAAATATGCCTCCTGTTAGGATGTTAATATGAGTATCTGTCTGTCGCTGTCACCATTTTTTGTCTATTTATTTGTCTGGTTGCTTGTCCTTTTGCCTCTTTATGTACTACAACCGTCCAGTGGCGGTTATCCGTCCTTATGTTACGACATTGTTACAACTGAAATAAACTGAACGTGATCCTGAAACAATTGCGTACAAGTTATTTTTCCTGCTCACTTACAGTTATATGACTGTTATAATCCTGATTATATAATGGAAGGGGTGCATGTTTGTGCTAGTCTGGGGAATGAAGGGTCATGTATGAGTAGTTATGTACATATACCAAGGCACTTCGTCTATCCGTGCCTTTGTGTCAGTCTGTAACTGTAATTCCTCCCTCCTCCCCTC
>JAWQUT010000002.1:240246-252444 GCA_033807755.1 Ellobium chinense | reverse complement strand
CCACCCCCACCCCATCCTCCCTGATCTGCGTAAAGATGTCAAATTTCGCTGTTAACCGATTGCATAATGTGGCACTGCTTCCCAAGGGCTACGGGGCTCCAAGATTCTTGTCTTTCTCGTTTAAAGGGAAGTAATTTCTTTTACTCTTTAGCTTCCCCGCAGCACACGTAGCCAAGACGAAACCAGCTCCTCTCAGCCTATCCGCAAGCACGTCTCTTTACTGTTTGTCTAAACTTTTTGAATGTTTCTCTTCTTCGCCGATTTTCTACAGTTGTACTTTGCAATAATAGGATCCATATAAGGGTAGAGGAAGGCCATGACAATTTACAGACAGCTCTTCATATCCCATCAATAACAACAACAACAACAACAACAACAACAACAACAACAACAACAACAACAATAATGAAAGAATCTATTCTGTTAACTTCTGTCATGTCACTCTAGTTCAAGGGAGAAAACGGGTGGTGCCTTGACACATTGTGACTTTTCTGCAGCGACGCCATTGATCACTGCTGTCATGCCCTCTACATTATGTTGGTTGAAATCACTACCACAGGTATTGTAAATTTGTAAGGTAGTAATGCCTTGCAAGCGCTGTGCTTTCACCTAAGATACCTGACACCGTTTGCTCTATGTAGTTCATTAGCGAGGGATAACAGACAGATTTCTATGAACAGAAACGTTAGCACAGCGATAATGCAACAGGTACCTAAAGATTAAGGAGTAGATAGCAATGACGAAAGCTTGAATTGTAGTGAGAAGGAGTGTTTGGCCAAGCATCACCTGATAGTGTTTAGCAAGAACGGGGATCGCCGGTACGTTAATGTTCATCACTGAAAACTTGTCCATGGTTCAAAGTGCTTTCGCCCATCTCAGACTGCGGGTTGTCTAACAAACAGTGATTAATATAATATCATGTTAACCCATTGCGAAGGTTAATGTGTGAATAACAGCGGCTAAATGCCCGTCATATGGGAGCCAGCTGTTGCTTCAGTTCACACATTGCCAACCCGATAAGCCATTGCTAACCCCATTCCATTCGTTCTACTTTAATTGTGGTTTCCAAAACACCCTCCTCGATTCAAGGATATGATGTAGAAAGATAGAACGAAGTAAATAAGGAAAACTGAGCTGGGATGAAAGTAATGCAACACCATTGCTGATAATGATGAAGATAATTTAATGTTTGTTGAGCTAAAGTGAATCGGAGGAAGTCTGAAAATGTGCAAGCAAAGCAGATGTTCTCCACCACTATCTGTAATATAGTTTTTGGCCTTTTGTCAACATCATCAACAGTTTAGATCATTGTCGTCGTAAGTAAGAAGAAACGTACAACTGTGACCACCTGTCTTAGACCACAGCTTCTGTTAGTAACAAAAGATGGTCGTCATATGCAGATTCGACTGTTAATATTTCATGCATGTTCGCATTTACTAGGATATAGAAGAATAATAATAAGGATAATAATATTGATAACAATAATAATAGTAAATCGGTTTATAAGTCTTGTATCCAGCCAAATGCTCGCTCATGCGACTTCACACTGTTATTATCTCAGGAGGCCTGATCATTCTAAGACTTTTTCAACTCCCTGGGGAGTATATAGTGCTGCTGCCATTTACAAATACTGATCACTAGCATTCTGACAATATCTGCCACTGCCTATAGCCAGGCAGGTACCCACTTTAAAGACGGGTGGATTGAGGAAAATGTGAATAAAATGCTTTCTCAAGGCACTTACAACATGACCGTCTTCGGAAATCGAATCCACGAGCTTTAGACCTTGAGTCCAATACTGAACCATTCGGCCACAATGCTCCATATATGCAGTATTATAACCTCTTTGTCGAAGACTGGGAAATATACGCGTACTATTTTCATTTCACGTTTTTCTTTAAATTTTTCCATGAGTGCTCTGCCGTTTTAAGGACGAAAGCGCCAAAGTAGGTCAAATTGAGTAATTTATAGTTTTGGAATCCCCAGATGATGACGCACATTCTCTGTGGGTCCCATCACGATATCTCAATAAATAACGAAGTAAGGGAACCTTAAAGGACACTAAGCGCCAGTTTTAATTATAAACAATTATATAGGCGAGTCCTTAAAGTTTGAAAAACATTTTTGCGATTTTCTCAAAACTTTCCCGATGGCGCTTTCTTCCTTTTGTCATAAAACGGCAGTGCTGGCCTTCTAACTGATTCCAGTGGCCGTAAGCATGATCCCTAAGTTAGTTAACCCACGGCGTTAACCACAGGAAACTCTCAAAACATTTGAAGTGTTCACCGAAGTCAGTTGACTGTACGTTAATTAACGTATGGCTTCTGCATAAGGACTCAGGTTTCTTTCCACACCTTGAAAACCAATTTTCTGTGATTTTTCTGGATTTTCCGGGTTTATCCAGTACGGTTTTCTCTGCTCAAACGATTCCTCTCGACCAGGTGGTATCTGCCGTTTTATGACGAAAAGGCACATATGCAATACATTTATATTCTCTGCAAGAGCTAATAAACAGAACTGAATTGAATTGAATTGAATTGAATTGCATATGTGGCGTTTTATCATAAGACGGCAGATATGCCTGCTGATAACACTAACTCATTCGCCCGACCAACCAGAAGGCCAGTGTGCATAGCCGGCAAAGCCACTTCAACTGGAAGAATTCAGGGCTCAGCAGAATATGCAGCTGATTGCGCATGTTGTTGTAGGCTCGACTCGGCGTCATAACATATTATTAAAGAAAATACTCCCTTAGACAGATGTTTCTTTTTTCTCTCACTGAACAGATGCTTATGAGATGGCTTATCATTGTCTGGGGAACGGCACTGTTTCCTTCAACATAGTGCAGCGGCAATTGGGAGGCGTATCCAAAAGTTCAGACTGGGATTTTTCCTCTTTGGAGAGTGGGGGAGGGAATAGGGTAGAAGGGGGAAGGAGGTGGGAACGAAATATTTTTAGCCTCTTGTCAGGCTGATTCTATAAAGCATTTAGCACAATCATGAGCCGGAAGTGTATTAAACCTTGTGTAACGCACAAAGTCAGTTTATGAAGTTAGGGCTTTTGTATCCGGTATAGTATACTGTACTTAACTTTTGTCCGTCCCGCCATATGTCGTTATGACTCAACACAGAAAGCAAAGAGCAGCCACTCTCATTCTCCGAGAGACATGTTCTTGGATGATAATAGTTAGCTGTCCTTGATTCAAAATAACAAAAAAAAACCAAAACAGACTTTTTCATTTGGCGATATTGACTTCAGGAGAAGGTGCCGGCGATGAAGTGTGAGATATGAGATAATCATATGAAACAGACCTGAGATACATCAGTGGAATCGGTGTGAGCAGACCGATAATATTACTCAATTTACCTTTCATTTCACCAGGTGGGTATATTGGCTGGACAGTCAGATATTTGGCTGGATTTGTATGTTTAAATTGAGACTTTTTTTCCCGAGTTGTCTCCCTTCTCCAACTGCCAGGTAGTTTTCATCACAAATTTATGTACTAAAATTTGCTCATACCGACAATCTGCTCATCAGCTCAATGGCTTATAACGCTGACTCAGAATCTGAAAAAAAAAAAAAAGGAAAGACTCAACCGTTACATAAACCAGTCTATAAATCATTCCCTGTTTTCTTTTTCTTTTTTAGATGGGTGACAAGCATATAATGTGAATTTCACATACGAAAATCTTACCGTGTGGCCGCCCAGCCAGAATCATACTCTCTACGGGATAGTCTGACTACCCGGCCAAAATATGTCTGTACTTATTTTCATTTTGCTTCTGTATGCCTCTCACGCCTGCTTCCTGTCTTTCTCTCTCCCTTGCTGAATGGTAACTGAATTAAAAATGAAAATCATGGCTGGGTGATGAACAGCGTTTTGTCCTCGTTGACGCATTCGGTCGTATCTCACAAAGTAGGTAAAGTGCAAATTTTGGCATCATCTTGTGTAGATTTTTAGGCCGGTTTCGATGACTCAGGGTAGTATCTGGATTCGTGCAAGATTCAGTCAACACACACACACACACACACACACACACACACACACACACACACACACACACACGCACGCACGCACGCACGCACGCACACACACACACACACACAAACACACACACACACATACAGAGAGAGAGAGAGAGAGAGAGAGAGAGAGAGAAAAGACAGAAAAACAGGGCGAGAGAGAAAATGAGATCAAATCAACACACCGTTGACACTGGCTTAACCTCCATTCTACGGTGGCATAGACAAAATACACTTAAGTAGAAGATACGATTAAGCGGCACTGGGTTTTATCAATGTTTGTATCCGAATGTTTATTGACAAAATGTTGCGGTTATGTGAATAGTGCGGTTGTGCAGCATAGGGTTATCTAGAAATCAAATCCTTGAGGAATGAGTTTACTCTCCTTGCAGAGGACTGAATAGGCCTGTTTAATAAATGGGCCTGTTATTATCTTTGGGCAATCTTGGTCTCCACCCTTCATCCTGCAAAGTATCAAAATACATGTATATACCAAGCCGCCTCTCAAGAACCCTCCCCCCCCCCTTCCCCAACAACAAAAAAAAATCTTCCCACCATCATATACAGCATGTTGTCAGAAATGACAATGCTTTTGGTTCATCTGTTATGAAATGTAATTTGCCTCGCAACACGTAGTGCATATTTCATTCATATGAATACATGTACTGGACATAAACATGCAACACATCATTATGCCTTCTTATTATATGATGTTCACACCAGTGTGCTCGATTTCGTCGTAATTCAACCCATTCCCTGACCCCTTTTCTTTGTTAAACAATGACAAATGCTTACTAATTTACGGCGAAATCAAGTTCGTCCGTTCACACATCACTACAAAACGAAGTCATTGTTTAGTTGCGCAACACACAGCACTCTGGTACCTCTCGCCCCTCTCTTTCCTCAAATTCTAGGACCAGACTTTCATGTACACTCAAATCGAGTAAGAAATGAGATTTTCACATCTTTTCAAGCACACCGCAAGTAAACAGTCCGACCCAAGAGTCGAACCCAGAAATCTCCGATTTCACAGTATTTAAAATTTTGTAAAAACGACCCCCAAACCACAGAGAAGAGCCCCATTTTTTTCTCGGTGAGTTGATGCTAATCGCTTGCCTTCTATGTACTCAGAGACTCACAGTATAATGGCAGCATCAAGCTCCATCTACTCCTAATAGTATACTAAGACTATCTCTTAGCAGATCGCTGGAATCTTGGAGAGCTTAGCTGTTTCTTCATTCAGATAATTGCATGGTGCTCTTCAGGTCATCCCAAACAAAACTGATTTGCCAGACAAACTTCATTAGGTGCTCACAGTCTGGTCTTCAGCACAGTGATTATCTCCAACTCTGAGATCAGATATTATTATGGTAACTGCATTGAGTGTTACGTATAGGGGCTCCTTTGTGCACTAGGTTTGGCATGAAAACAATGAAATCAGCAAGGCAATTATGATAGCATTATGACGTCTTCAAATCCCCCGGGGTCATCTTGGAAAACTGAGATAATAAAGTGTATTGCGGAGTAGAATCCTGTTGAAACAGAATACATTAACACTGGATGGAGGTAACGAAAAGGCAGTGGTAGTCGGCCGGCTGTTTGGCGGTGTTTAGATTTCCACAGCACGTCCGGGTCGGTGGCTTTACGCGAAAAGCTGCAAAAAGTGTAATATTTTACGGATATTCATTTAAACATAGTATTTTTTAAAAGTAAGATGGAGGGATGCAGCTGGCTGGAAAAAAAAAAACAACACAGAAAATATTGGCGGTATATAGCCTTGCCTTCCTGTATATGGGACTGTTAATGAACAGGTAATGACGTTCATGATGAATACTGGCGACATTTTTAAATACAGTGTTGATTTTACTCTATAAAAGAGGTAAATGGCGGTATTGTGGCTGTTTTACGTGAATAGATATGGTATTTCTTCACACTAAAGATGTATGAATAATGTATTATATATATGAATAATTATGAATGATATGAATAAATAAAGGCGGTCTCTGTGGATTGTTAAGAGTAACACTATTAAATATCAATGAACTTTTTAAATGCTATCGGAAGCAACGAATAAAGACGCTACCTTTGCGCAGCGAGCAGAACTCACGGTAAAAGATGGCGGTATATTTATGAGCAGTGGCGGTATGGATTGAAACTGGCGGTATTTTTATGAATTCGTTAGCATCTATGCGCAGCTAGCATACCAGTGCCAATAGAGGCTAATGGTAAAACTTAACAATACAGGCGCTAGTTATGCCTAAGTAGTGCCGTAATCGTTCTCTTGAAGCAGGGACCAATCTTGGCGGGTTAGCCACTTCCTGAGCACTATTCGCCACCCCAGTTCACAAGTGTTCTATGTCCACAAGGAAAAAGCCCGAGACTTTCCCAAAGTGTGCTTGAGTTGGAATTCAAGATTCGAAGTCTGTATTCGGTTCTGTACCAATAACACAAATTTAATACATACAGTATTCGATACAGGAAGTCAAAGAAAGTGAGGACGAAGGGTAGAAAATAAGGAAAGGAAGAGAAAGAAATGAAAAAAAAATAAAGCAGAAGAACGGAAAAAAAAGAAAGACAGAAAGAAAGAAAGAAAGAAAGAAAGAAAGAAAGAAAGAAAGAAAGAAAGAAAGACATGCGTTAGAACTGATGGTTAGTAAATGCACCAGTCACCCCCTTTCTCACCATTCATTGTCTTACATGCAAGTCACTATCTTTCGTGCGTTACCATTCTCGCTTCTTCTCTCATACAGTCTTCTATGCTACTTATTTCCACATTAATATACTCTTGCAAGCACTAACAGACATTCATCTCGGGGATAGGGCTAAGAAGGATGTTGCGGAAGAGGGAGGGTATCCAGATATTATCCATGGACTCTTCAAGTGTAAGCAGTCAAGAAGTCACCACGTGTCAGGGTTACCAGTAAACAGTAGGCTTACACGTGGAAGTTAGGAAACAATATTCAGACAGCAGGTATCTAAGGATTAAACTGCTGTGAATTAGCGTCCTTGTGGTGTAGTGGTAGCATCCTTTCAGACTTGCAAGCTGAAATATCCTGGGTTCGATCCTCGTTAGGGACAGGAAATTTTCTAGTGATAGGGTTTTTTTTTTTTTTCGGCCCTTCTTCTCAAATTTGATCTTTCATAGTAATTTGATTAAAAAATCCTTGGCGGCACACTTCCTGAAATAATGTGTAACAGCTAAAATAAATTATGAGGTTGGGCTAAAATTCCCCTTAATGAGTAATATAACAGAACATGCCTTTCCACCCGGTTACACGAGGGTGCTTTTTAGGCTTTAAAAACTGCATTTAACTCTGCACTCCGGTGCTGATTGTTCATAGTCGGTGTCTTTGATGTTGCGCCCAATATAATTCATGATTTTCAATGGAGACCACCTTGTTTCATTAGTAAAGTCGTGTTTGATAAGAAACTGAGGTATTATGATAGCTACTATGACGATAGTAGGAAAAGAGGGGGTGACGACAAAACTCTATATAAACATGACACTTTAAAACAAGTTCATTTCATGTAAAGTTGTCTGAACATGAACAACGTTAATATTGCATTTGTTCTCTGAAATGATCCGGTGAAAGTGATATTCTTGATGCAAACATCACAGTTCATATACCAAGATAGGTTTAGATGTATTTTTTTTTCTTTTTGTGTTGCTCTTTAGTTAGCTGTTTCTGTTGACTAGTGAACGTTTTGCTTAAATATGAGTTGTATCCACTTTCAGAGATCTAATGTTTTCATTCTTTCCCATGACCGAAATACATAATTATCGACAAATATAATTAAGCTCGTCTCATTCATTTTAAGGGTATTAATGTCAATGTCTTTGAAATGAAATCCTTTTGATCTATCTACGGATCATAGTGAAATGCATGGTTCGCAATGTTTCACATCTCTCTCTCTCTCTCTCTCTCTCTCTNACATCCAGAAAGGCTCTGAAAACAGCTTATAAGAGATTCTACATGACCTGTTTTACGCCCTCGACGGTATCTCACTCAGTGGGTAATCGATCTTCACAATGAATAAGCTCACGCATGATTTCACAATTTTTCCCCCACGAGCTTACGCCGACGTGCCAAGTTATGAGTTATGAATTCTGAAGAGCTGGATTACGAACAAGTCGATCATCTTGGCGGAGTTTTTATACTTTTCTTGAAGTTTGTGACAGCGGCGACTTCCAGATGAGTTTCTAAGGGTCCGGAATGAGACTGGACCTGGTACGCCGAAGACATTCCCCTCTTATATCTCAATTTCTGCTCAGCTCGGAGAGCAGAATGATGGATGGTTGGATTACACAAGTCTTGATGCTTAAAGAGATGAAATGGGTACCGAATGCGCAATATTTCCTCATAGAATTACCCCAAAATAGGAAAGCCATGACTGGGTGATATCACGAGGATTTTTCACTTTCGTCGCATGGCATACGGTAGGTCAGAAAATCTATTCCATTCCGAACGTACTAGATCATGCTTAGGAAAGCGATATTTTTTCTAACAATAGCGAAACGAGCACAGCAGTAGAATTACGACTTATCAATGTTGCTGGCACAGCGGAGGGGTATTTGGGGAGGTGGGGGCAGGGACGAAGAGGAAAGCGTAAGGGGTCACCACGTGTCTTTCTAGAGAGCATGAATATGTTTAAGATATGCCTTACTGAGAAGCTGTCAAGATGGGAGAAAAAGAGAGTGAAGAAGACGGAGGGCACCCAAAGGCTAAGAAGGATGTTGCGGAAGAGAGAGGGTATCTAGATATTATCCATGGACTTTTCAAGTGTAAGCAGTCAAGAAGTGTGTCAGGGTTACGAGTAAACAGTAGGCTTACACATATTCAGACAGCAGGTATCTAAAGATTAAAACTGCTGTGAATTAGCGTCCTTGTGGTGTAGTGGTAGCACTCTTTCAGACTTGCACGCTGAAAGATCCTGGGTTCGATCCCCGGTAGGGACAGGAAATTTTCTAGTGATAGGTTATTTTTTTTTCGGCCCTTCTTCTCAACTTTGATCTTTCATAGTAATTTGATTTAAAAAATCCTTGGCGGCACACTTCCTGAAATAATGTGTAACAGCTAAAAAATAAATTATGAGGTTGGGCTAAAATCCCCCTTAATGAGTAATATAACAGAACATGCCTTTCCACCCGGTTACACGAGGCTGCTTTTTATTCTTTAAAAACTGCATTTAACACTGCACCAGGGGCTAGGAAGGATGTTAGAGAAGAGAGAGGGTATATAAATACTGTCCAAGGACTCTGCCAATGGTGCTTTTTCTTCCCTAAGCCTACCCCTAACACTGCCCTCCGTGTACTTAGAAGAGTCCCATTTCATTTCATTAAATGGACATGGCACACTTCGTCGTTGCAACCAATAAACTGCTCCATCGTCAAAGATCTCATTTTTCAGGAGAGCAATTTGAAAATTTGTCTTGGAAATTGAGGTGACCTAGTAAATGATGACCTTGTAGAAGAAATAACTGAGCAGTACCGACTGATGACATTCCAGACATTCTCCTGATGAGCTGGAACAGTTCTGTGGTTCAAAAACCGTGTTAGCCACAGTTTAGGAGTGCCCGCCGCGGGCAGCTAACGGAGGCAGGGTAGACTAACTCTATCATATCGGCGGTCGCCTCTTTTGTCCACATTTGTCTTGATCGTATTAGTAGCGTCAGATAAATTACTTACGTTGATTAGTACAGTACTGAAGGCAGGCCGAGAAATTACATCATTGTTGATCAATCAGTGCCCATTTTCCCCTCCCTCTCTCCCCCTCCCCTCTCCTCCAAATCAAATCTTTGCAGACTGTACAATGGTCAGCTCCCTTTCGGGGTGGGAGAGGATGGAGGTTAGGCTGGAGACAAAACATAATAATATATTTATCGTTCGTACATAGGTGCAGAGTGGCCATTGGATAAAACGTTAACCAAAGAGTGCGAGTTCAATAGCTGTCAGGGCCAGTTTGAAATTCCCTTGACTAAATTCGTATTTCTCTTAATCTAATCCTGTGTAAAACGGGTATCTGGCCATATACAGTGGAGGCTGTACTTCGAATGCTGGGGCTTCGCGTGCCGACGATACTTTAAACCTCGCAGAAGAGTTGAGAAAGTCATCGAGTGATCCGACCTCCTGGACAAAAATAATATAAAGTAGCTTGAGCGAGCACTGCCTGGATATAGGCCTACCTCATTCATTTTCTTTTTGTTATTATTAATATTATTATTACTACAGTTCAATCCGGTTGACCGTAGGGCGCCTAATATAACACTTTTCTGTTAATTCTAGCATTTTTCAGAACTGTGGCAGTAGACAAGGGTGGCGACAGGAAGCTAGATAGTCTTTCTCATTCAGATTTGAGTTTCTCTAGGTTTCTTTGCAGCCTTTCAAATGGCGGCCCGGGATATCTCGATGACGGGCAGTGAATAATGAAGAATCTCTGAGATACTGGCGAATGTCGAAACTCGCATAATTGCAGACTTAAACTATTTTTGATCCAAGAGACTTAGTTTATGTTCATCGCCGGTTAGATTTTACTGGTTGCCAATTTTGGTCATCACCGACGCAGAGAAAATCAAGTCGCCACCGGCATCATCGATAGTGAATCACTCGAATCAATTTTCAGTCTTGTAATTTTTGTTTTTGTAGCTATTGTTTTGAGTTCGGTTATAATGTCCCTTTTTAGCAGAGTTATGGCTCTATCAGAGTAGAAACTTGTATTCCAGCCAGGCCGTTCAGAGGAGAGTATCTTTTAATCATCACCAAAAATGTCCAGAGGGAAACATGTGGCTCGCGAGATTCGAACCCGGCACTTCTGCACCATGACATACGGTACCCCTCGTCACTTGTCCTTCCAGTTCTTTGGGCCAATACTTTACTTTCCCGACCCAGCCGTCACCCGAGCTTGCGCCCCTTGGACTGATGCCATGGTATAATAGGTGTAGGTCTTTTGTAATTGTGAGCATCAGCATATAAAGTGTTCCCAATGTCTAGTCTCTCTGGGAGGTAATGCCTTAGGCAAATAAAAACAACCCCATAAAATGACATCGAAGGAATTCTAACGTAGAGAAGAGCGAAAGAATGAGAGACGCTGAAAAAAAAATACAAAGATTAAAAAAATACAAAGGAAAAAAAAGATACGAAGATGGACCACCCTCAGTTATTGTGAATACAAGGTCACCCGGGCATCGCAAGGAACTCCAGCAATCATTTCTTCCGATTTCCGTTTTTTCATTGTCAGAGGAATAGAACTGGCTGATATGGTCTGTTACATTGACTTTTATTGAGTGATGCATCTTAGACTTTCGGAGGCAAGATTAGATGGCGCAGTCACACTTCTATTTTGGTCAAACCGGAGGTGAGCTTCATTTATGTTGATCTTTAATATGAAGTGAAAAATATGTTAATTTTCCTTTAAAAAGTAGTTTTAGCTTACATAGCAATTGACCGTGTTAATGTATAATGTGGAAGAAAGTAACTGTGGGGATTATAACAATGTGAGAAGAGGTGAGGGTAATGATGCACGAAAGACACGGTGACTTATTACAGAGACTGTGAGAGAGTGGCGAGAAAGGAAAGTGACTGATGCATATATTAACCACCAATATTCTAGCGCATATGTTTCTGCTTTCTTTCTGCTTTATTCTTCTATTCTTTCTTTCTTTCTTTCTTTCTTTCTTTCTTTCTTTCTTTCTTTCTTTCTTTCTCACCTTTTCTCACTCTCTTACACTCGTCATCACTTTCTATGATTGAAGTTGTGTTATTGGCCCAGAACCTACTAAAGAGTTTGAATCTTGAATCTTGTATAAAAGTCATGTTCCATAAGTTAGGTGAGATGCGATATTGGTATATATTATGTAATTTGCTCCAGAATCTTAGGCTGGTTCTATATTATTATTAGGATTTAAGTACAAACGTATAAGATATACTGTCATAATAAAACTAAGAGGAATGAGGTCTCGTCTTGTCCATCAAATGGCTGCATGAGATCTCGTTTTTCACTGGATCTCATTTCTTTTTCTTGGAAAACGACGATATACGCGTCAACACGGGCGATTTAATGGTGACTTGGAGGCCTGTCCCCTCTTTAAGTGTCTGACCACTGGACGACCCTGTCCCGATTAAAAGCCAGTTGCCTTCAATGAGTATTGAACGTGTTTGAATCTGCCCCCCCCCCCCCC
>JAWQUT010000002.1:224548-240239 GCA_033807755.1 Ellobium chinense | reverse complement strand
TTTCTCCCCTCAAATACACTCTTTCCTCTTTGTCTCCCCTCTCTCCCTGGCCCCACAGCTAGTACCGCTTTGATTCTCCGCTGATATTATTGAAACTAACGACAACACTTGCTTTTTGAATGAGACTGCCATACATGAAAAGCGAATTTTCTGATACGGGACATGTCTGACGACAGACAACAAGGCATGGCACGACTTTCGTGAAATCTGATCAAGAAAAGAATTTTTTTGTTGTTGTTGTTTCAGCGATTTCAAAGCAACAACTGACGGTTACACGAACTGTTTTATATAAGAATTGGTTTTTAAAAATAAAAAGCCTAGCCAAATACATGTTCAAAAGCTAATGCCGTCACGCAACTTGGCTCTGACGAAAACAGTTGCGTATCATATTTCAAGGGTTTCGATGGCTTTGTTGCGAAATGCGTCGGCATTATATCCAAGGATTCTCTTAGCTTTATTACTATACAGCATGAGTCTCGCCGGGTGAATTAAAAAACAGATAGGATGAAGAGATGAAGAGATGAAGAGAGAACCACAGGGTACAGGGGAGGCTACAAAGCCATCGCCTCTCACTGCCCATCTCCGAGATCCTGAAGGATGTGTTGAGTAGCGACTTGCAGTTTTTAGGATGGTGCTGAGTGCCTCAGAAGGACTCTGTACTCTCGATTGCTATGGTAAGCTGGCAGCTGGAGGCGGGCAGATAACTGTATTTTCAAGTGCAGCATCGTGATACTCTTCTTCTTCTTCTCCTCCTCCGCTTCTTCTTCTTCTTCCTCTCCTCCTTCTTCTCCTCCCCCCTTTTCATCTTGTTTTCCCCCTGCTTCTTCTTCATCTTTGTTTTTGAATTGGCAACTCCGAGCAAAGTTCCGAGCACTACTCGACTGTCAGCTCGGCTCTAAGTGCATGAAACATCGATTTTGTTGCAAGTCCGACATTTAGATTAAGATTTGTTTAGTTCCTTTGTTTGAGGTAGGTTTTAACGCTCCTCTTCAAAACTGTTATTGCTATAATGAGACCAGGCTTGAAACCCTAAGACATGAGGACCGTCAACAGGGGGAAGCCTTTTAAATGCTGTGAAAAATTCCCATGGAGAAACCTATCGCGAACGGGGTTCGAACTCAGGATCTTTCGCATATCGAAACAAAAGCTTTACCTCTCGTGTTGACAGATCAAGACAGGCTTAAGAACAGTTTCAGTGGAGAGAAGTTGAGACCTAGCTGGGAGACAGGTATAGAGGATCAGAAAGTGATCAACTTTATTTCCGATATCGTTTTAATATCTGGTCACAGGATTAGGTACACGTATTAAGTTTTACATTATAGGTCCTCTGGTCAAAACAGTGCACAGAGAATACATTTGGGAGAGCTTGAAGGGCTTTGATACACCATTCTCGTTCATCTCTTCTTTGTTTTATATTATACGCTAACTGCCCCGTCCTGGAAGCAGAGGGGAAGGAACACGTGCGTCTCACTGCCACCATCCATGACAGTCTGTTAGTCTCAATACCTTATCTCCATAACACATACTCATTCATCTACAAAACACTATACATGGCCAGTTAAGAGCCTAAATCTTGTGGCTTAAGGGATATACATCACCACCATCACCATTATCATACCACGAGCACCACGTCTACCATCACCACCACCACACCACCACAACAACAACAACATCATATCAGTTTATTACACGTTCCACCCTGTAATGTCAGAAGCATCGACATTATCAAAACGTCTTGAGCGCTGACGGACTAGGATCGAGATAGCTTAGGAATTCTGCGTCCGGACTATCTATATATACATCAGCATCGAAAGTGTTGAGCAGCGAAAGCATCTGTACTCAGAAACGATCATGTCCTCCACGACTTAGCAGCGAGTAATCTGACTATCTAGAAGGACTCCAGGGCCTCCCAGACGAGCTTCCAGATAGCGGCAGTCCGGACTGGTTCGATAAAGACAACACAGTAATATACTGCACTTGATAAGCGCAGGCATCACGTCAGCGACTTGAGATTATGTGAATCAACTCCGCCTAATCGCAAGCCCTCTGGACCATGGATACAGTTGCAGTTAAAGAGAGTAGGGATTACCCAGTTACTTTCTCATGCGTAAAAGAAAAGTATTTTTGTCAAAATGTTGTGATTAAGCGTACTGCGGTTTAACGGAATCGACTATCGTCAGGGGCGAGTTACCTTGTCCCCCCTTCCCCCTCCTCCTTTTCGATTTATTTCAAATCTGATACTAACTGCGGCGTGCAAATTTCTGATACTTTTTGATATTTCCGGTAATTTGGATATTTCCCGTATTTCCAATACTTTCGATACTTCCGACAATTTCGATATTTCTGATACTTTCGATACATCCGTTATCTTTTGATAACATTTGGGTCTGGATTGAAGAGACTGATATCTAGTTAGCGATTAAGGATCGAAATTACTGTCCACTGCTTTTATACCTTTGATACCATTGGACATCGATATGAGGTGTGCGGGGGCTAATTTGGATTGGAAGAGTATTGAAATTAATTTTGATTTTTCCGATACTTTGGATATTTTCCAATACTTCCGATACTTCCAATACTTCTAGTACTTTCGATACTGAATCGAAATTCCTAAATATCGAAAGTCTCGGTATTAACAAAAAAAACCCGATACTGCCCACCACTACCTTGTGTCCATTAGGGCAGTAAAGTTGTTGACCTCGCCTGATCGCAGTTCCCCCGGGAGGGGTGGAGGTGTTATGGATGTAGGAGGACGAAAAATGTTGCTATAAAACGGAAGATATGATCAACTCGGAAAATTGCTGCGATTAAGCTAAACATAGGTTTGGCAGAATGCAATTAAGTGAGACTGACCGTAGAGATTCGAGACTAAACATCGTTACAAGTTTAGTCTGTTTGGCAAACCGGGTCCTCCATTCGTTGTTCTGTTGAAACGGATTGAAATCAGTTGTTTTGTTGGGTGGCTGGCTTTTTCATTACCGGTGACCTGGGCATAGAGTTTGGGTCCCTGGGGCCGTTCTCTGATAACGACGGGTGGGCAACAAATTAACGGCTGGCCGCACTGTCAAAGGGCCACGCCCTCTGGCTAGGAACTGATGGTCGATTAAATGGGTAAATAGAGGGCATAAGATAATTAAATATGGATGCAGAAAACAGTTTTAAAAAAGGAAGAGGAGGAGGAGGAGGGAGTGGGATGTGGGTATGGGCAGAGAGAAAGCAGAGCTATGTGGTTTCCCGGCCTAAACTCCAGGGTATTTTGTTTGTTTGAACTGGATTTTTTGAATCCCTTTTCAGCACTGTTATGACTATGTCGGAGACGAGGTTTCAAGCCTCAGTTCTCGTCTGGCCGCCAACAAGAGGGTGCCCTTTGACACATCGCCAAAAATACCCGAGGAGAAACATGGAGTCGGCGGGTTTCGAACCCAGAACCTTTCACACCAAGAAACAAGCGGTCTACATCTAGGCCACCCTGTCTACGGGCAACTGGGCAGGGTTGGGTGGAATTAAGTTCATGCGAACGCAGTAAGTGAAGTTAAGTTCAGTTTAGATGCACTTAATCTGAGCTTAATCGATATTTTGGACGAACTTATCTGGATCTGAATTATAGCTTTTTGAGTGCTTGATCTGAACTTTGATTTTCTATCTAAATTTCGGTTAAGTTCACATCAATTTCGAAAATCAGAACCGACTGCCAATTTCAAAAACTAAGAGGAACTGATCTTATCTGGAAACTACCCAAACTTCATGGAGCGGGGCTAAACTTGATCTTAGGGCTTCTTACCCTTAGTAAACTGCACTTGATCTGAGCTGACCTTTTTTGGTGAACTTGCTCACATTGCAACTGTGTAAATGGAGGAGGAAGGGAATAAGGGCGCAGAGATTAGTATAATGAAGATGTTGAATGTGATATTGCTGTCTAAAGTAAGAGATCAAACTATTGAATCGTACAACTTTCCAGAAGCAAAAAAAAAAAAAAATCACACAAAAAACTGACGACTTTTTGAATTTTTTTGTCATAGTATGATGTGCTTTGGCGTGAAATGAATAAAACCCACCCTCTATCAGTGTATTTTTTTGTCATTTTAATGCATGCAGAAACATTTATATTTGAGGGCAGAAGGTGCATAGATGAGCTGAGGAAAGAAGGTGCAAGAAGGGATCATGGGAGAAGGAACGGAGGATGGAGGATGACAAGTTGGAGAGATAGAGTAACAAATCATGCAAGCAACTCAGCAAAAAATTAAATTCATATGAAAGAACTCAGAAACGTTTAAGATGAACAGCTCTTCAAGTTCATGGTGCCAGATCACAGCCCTACAGTGACATGTTTACGATGTCGTACCCTGACCAGTTCGACTCACGCAATTTCCGATCTTTAAGATACGCCCGCGGTGACACACGAAATCTGCTATTAATCTCCCGATGAACTCCATTAAGGATATAAACATTCATTACACTGGGGACGTCAAACGCTTAGGGGCAAATCCCCGACAAACATAATCAGGGGTGAACAGAGCGCCTCTCATTGAAAATGCTAGGTTTAATTAAAATGTTCGCTTTCGTCCATTAAACATATTATACTATGGTCGAAAAGACACTAAAAAAAAACAGAAATAGTTTATGAAATCACTTGGTCTACTTACTGCCTGTAGGCAGTCGGTTCGTTTGAAACACAAGAGATAGGGAATTGATTCAGAAGTGGTGGTGGAGGAAGAGGAGGCGAGGAATAGTTCCTTTCTTTTCCCTTCCTTTCCCTTCCTTTCTATCCGCTCCTTCCCTTCCTTTCCCTTTCTTTCTATCCCCCCTTCCCTTCCTTTCCATTCCTTTCTATTCGTCCCTTCCCTTCCCTTCCTTTCCCTGTCTTTCTACCCGTCCTTTCCCTTACCTTCCCACCCCTTTCCATTTCCAGTAATTTAAAATCCGTCATGACTAGCTCACTAGAAAAACGCTTATGAAAGTTACATTGTTACACTGCGCCCCTTTGTCACTCACCCGAAACCCTTTCATCAGAAATAAAAAAAACCAACAACAACGCCTCAAACATTCTAAGAGAAAAGCTATTACTCTATTACAGATACTGCCTTCATTATAGTCCAAAAGCTGTGCCAGCAATTTTAACTCAATTTCTTCAATAATGCATGAATAGTCTCACAGTGAAAGAACTTATCTTCGGAAATTGAACGTATTAGGCGGATTTGATGCGCGATAAATTATTCAGAGCTCTATTGAATTCCACAAAATACCGGTCCGGCTGAGTATCAGCTCCACATGAATGCAATGTTTGGTGCACTGTACAGATTACGTACTCCCTCGTCGACGCAGATGCGCATACGCTGATAAGATTGATGAGGTGAAAACGTTCATTCAAAGAATGGAAAAAGCTTTCGTCTGAGTGCAATGTTCTACCTCCGTGTGAAACAGATGTAGACTAGAACTAGATGTACTTGAAAAAGTGTTGAATGGATTTTGAAATTAGTCGAGTTTGGTATTTAATATTCGGTATACATTTGTAAGTATCGACGATATTTCGTTCAATGACTGCGGGTGAACATAGTTATGAATTCAAATATCAGTTGTTGTTTTTTTTCTCTTTTTCTGTGTGTGTATAATGAGGCATCGTTTAAATCTCTTATACTGGCTTTGGCCACGCATAGGATATCACCTTTTTATTATAACAACAGGCCGTGAATGTCCATTTTTCACTCTATAGCTAAATAAACAATGTAAATAAATAAATAACAGTAATGTAGCTTATACGTATTGTTTCCAGACTATAGCCCTATCATAGAGTGTCACCTTTTTTACTCAGCAGGTGACATATTCATGGGTTTCTTCAGTATATTTGCCATTTTACAGACAATTCCAAGAATTACAATTTTTCACAGTCTACAACCAGGTATCCATATTTACAGTTGGGTGGACTGAGGAAACTGTGAATGAAATATTTCCTCAGGGCACTTACAACATGGCCACAGTCTAGAATCGAAGCCAAGAGCTTTTGCTATTGCGTTCAGCGCCGAAACCATTCAACCAATAACAACATAACAAAAAATACCTTATTAAAAGGAAACCAAGTCTAGATTTTTTTTTTGACAACTTGTTGTTGCTGTGTACGGATCTTTTCAGTCCGGTAGTTATTAGTCCTGGCAACAGCACCTATTCTTCGAAGAGGATTGCCATGCTTGGACACTGACAGGGCAGACCGACGACGGATAGATAACACTGCGTATAGCGGCTTCTGATCTGTGAGCTCTGATCAAGGGGAACAGCATTTGTTACAGCCAATTCAAAACGACAACTGGCGGTGATATGAATTTTTACAAAGAAGAACAATTTTTAAATTGAAGTACAAAATCTATCGAATTAGAAAAACTAATGCGGCCACGCTGCTCAGTGCTGACGAAAACTGTAGCATACCACATTTTGAGGACATAAATGGCCTCGCTGTGAAAAGCGTAAATGTTTCATAAAAGCTCATCCTCATCTTCGTCATAGTTGGCCTATGTGATTAAAATGATGCTGATGATGATTGAGTCAACACAGGAGAAGTGTTTCAACAAGCCTATACGCAAGAGAGTCTGTTATTAACAAACTGCATAGAGCCACCTATATATTTACTCATTATTCTATTGGGCAGCCGTATAGTTAAGATGCGTCTGGTACACTGCGACAGTTATTACCAGTGACTATCAAGCTTTGGCAACACCAGACGAAAAACCCACTCTAGAACACTTTAAAATGTAGAAGCCGTACAGGCCATCAGTCAAGAAAAGTGGAGCTCAGCAAATATTAAGATTCCATTTGTAGCTTAACCTTTGAAAGTCTCTGCTAGTCTAGTGAACTTCATGCTGTGTTAATAGCGTTAGAACGGGGCTAGTTTTTTCTCGCAAATTTTGATCCTCTCGACTTTCCTCGTGAATCTTGTTGTTTTTTTTTTTTTGTAGCTTGGGCCATTTGCTTGTTCATATTTTGCAACTTCAAATCATCATACATTCCACTGAATTCTGAAACCTTATTATCTGTCTGGAACTTGTTTTCCGTCTGAATCGTTTAATGCTCTCTCATACTTGAAGGGATCATTTCTAAAGTATGCCTCAAAGATTTTTTGTTGTAACGTTAATCAAAGCTATCTAAAAGGCATGACTTTCCCTTTTCATTCTCGATCGGTAGAACTGCAATATTTATGAGAGATTGCTCAACTGGACTGCCTGGGAAAACGCCACTGGTTTACGAGAATTAGCGCCTAGGTAATGGTGTGTCACTCTACCACACAGCGCTTTGGTAGTATTGTGATAGCCTTTGCACATCAGTCAGTGGCCGTATGCACAATCCTTACGTAAGTTAAAGCACTGCGGTAACCATGGGAAACTCTAAAAACATTAGTAATGTTCACTGTGGTTAACGCAGTACATAAACTAACGTAAGGATGAAGCATACCGACACAGATTGTTTCACACCAAGCTTCAAACCTGTATCGGTGCAAAACCGCAGACACGTTCATGTTTCCGTGGCACCGCTATCACCGGAGTTGGTGTCTAACCAACAAATTGTTGTTGCACTGATATGTGGAATGCGACCCGATTTATTCGGATTTTACAGAGCCAAGTGAGAATCCATAATATTTTCAGCAGTGTTTATAATTCTGTGACACTGTTTTCACCGGCTATGTGTTGTAATTGGTCAGAATGACACTTATGTCGCTCTTTGATTAAATTTTTAATATTACCACGGTAATGACATCCTACGGAAGCTTCTTTTTTTTGTGTCAGCAGTATTCTGGCCAGAGATGTAATTGCATGGAATAAAAAGAGTTTAGTCTTATGCAATGGCAAACATTCCGAGAAGATTTGATTACAGAAAATATTACATTGTATAAGTCATCGGATCAATTTCACAAAAAACTTTGTACATGCAATCTATTCCATTTATCTACAAAGGAGAGGTTTTTTGTTGTGTCCGGAAATAAGCGTGCTTTCTCTTTCCACATGGAAGAAAACTTCTAGACCAGTGGCCACATACATAAACCTTATGTTTGTTATCGCAATGCGGTAACCACGGGAAATTCCAAACCATTAGTATTGTTTTTTATAATATGCATACGGTCACTGATCGGCTTCTCATGCTCATATCTCGGTTTCTGGTTAATGACATTAATCTCTGTTCTGTTTTTACTACTGTTGTATTTACAACCTTGAGGGAGTACTGCATGCATCCCCAAGTACTGACCAATGCTATAGATAGCTGTGGTAATCGAGGCCAGATGAGTGAGAACGTAATTAGTGGGGAAGTAAGCCATAAACAAACTAATGGAGGACTCAACATTACTGATTCTCTCCTATCGAATACTTACTACAGCAATAGTAGCTATGGAATTTCTCATATGGTTTGCCTGATCTGTTAATTTGGTATCATACATCCTTTAAACATGTACCGAGTCCAGTTCCTTTTTTATCAACTGTGTTGCGCTTGGAGTTTTGAAATACATTCTCAGCCATGAAAACTGAAAATAGATGACCAGAAACGGATCGATGTTTGTCTGATTTACCCTTGTTCAATTCCACGAACATCATGCTCTTGAGCGAATGGTGATTGAATACATTGCTACACGTAAAAGAACAACTTCCGAACATTGCCATACTTCTTTTCTTAGTCCGGTAACGGGCTAGGGGAGTGCGGAAAGAAAAGAGAGGGAGGTCACATAGTCATGTTGGACTTCCCATTATTGATCTGTTGCATGCAGTGCGAATAATTATCCATATGTAAGTAACCCTTACTCAATATTGCAGATATTAAACTTCAAGATTTGAGTGGATAGGGACACGTTTGTTCACTTTATTCAAAGGGATGAGTGTTATAACAAATAGGCATATAATGACCATTTCACTAAATTAGAATGACCGAAAGCTCCACGCCTCTGGCACTGAGTTATGTAAAGGCTTCCGTAATGGCTTCCGGTCCAGGTCAAGGATTATGAGTAACAAATCATTCATTCACTTCTCGCCCATCATTGTGCGCAGGTAGGTTTTAAGAAATCCGTTGATGGATCTTTCGCATTCACAAGACGTCACTGAAAATGTGCAGATGACCCATGACAGGTAGTGTATATTTGGGTGGAAGGAAAAGTCTGTCCGTATTAGCGGTCGCAGTGTCCGAGATGGTACCATGACCTTTCATTTCACCTGCCAGACATAGATTTTCATTTTCCATCTCAGTTGTGGTGAGAGAAAGCTGATAACTACGGTAGAAATTTAACACTTCTTTTGTACTTCGTCTTTGTGCTGTGTTCCTGGGGGTTGCATCGTGGAAAGTATAATGTACAGCACCTGGATGCTCTATCTGGTATGTTCAGTGAACCGATTTTCCAACCTCTAGAATAACTCACCGGCCCAAGTTTGATTGTAATCGTAATCGTAATCGATGCAAGGTTCTGTAAGGTTCGGTAATACATAGGGTACGCGATTATTACAATATGCCATAGTCCCATTATGTGACATCTCCTGTAAAAGATGGATGGCTTAGTATAAGCGCAGCCAAATGACCATCAGAACTGATGCTATGACCGACCATACAGGAAGAAGAAGAAGAAGAAGAAGAAGAAGAAGAAGAAGAAAAGGTGGATAAATTTCACATTGTAGAACTCTTCTCAGGTAACTGTAGAGAACATAGTTCATTAACTCAAGGAGGCATACAGAAAGAAATGAAACTTGCAATGTTCACTGTTATCCTCAATACTAACCCTGTTCTTGTTGGTACCTTTCTACCATTCACGCTTTACGTTTTGTATTAGCCCAGGCACGCGTCGTTTCCTAATGTTCACCAAGTTAAAACAGTTTTCGTGTCGAGCGTTTTAATTCGCTGGCAAATGGTAATGGCTCCATACGCTCTCAAGATGGCTGCGGCCAGACTAGGGTTACCGTGTGCGTCGTTTCGCAGCTTCCCTTTGAGAGTTTTCACGTGTTTCAGGATCTGTCAGAATCAATAAACGGCGAGATGAAGGTGATTTCTTCTCCATTAGGCCAAGACCAGAATTATAATCTTTATGATGACCAATCATTTTCTCACTTTCCTGAGTAGTTATGGATCTTATAATTTTAGAAAATCACTGCCGAGTATGTTTATGTGCCAAACGTGACATTTTGCATTATAGTCTACAATGTATCACGAAATGAGAAAATTGAACAGCATTGTCGTGAATATCTCTTTTCGTTGATTTAAACTGCTTGTACAATCTCTTCAGAGTTCCTTATGCATTTCTTTCTTTTTGACGTACCGTGCGGGCAAATACGGTTGTACTTCATAAAAGCGTTGAAAGGTAAATTTCGGTATCATCTTCTTCAGAAGGTATAGCCGGTTTTATAACACTAAGGAAATTCATGCAGCGGCTCAAATATTTAAAGAAGTAATACTTTTTATGAGATAATGTGCCTCTTCACTGGTTTAGAAGATGTAAACAAAGCCGCCATTATGATGAACTCATTTTTCTAAGAGTTAATCGTCATTTTAACGCCCAGTTATTTTCATTTGTTTAGTTTTTAAACAATGTTTTTACATGGTTATATTTTTTTTCATATCTTTGATTATATCTTTCAAATTCCTTTGGAATGAATTTTACTCGCTGAAAATCCATAGCGAATGTGCTTATGGTCGTTAATCAGAAACAAAGTGTACTTTTTTGGACCACTTTATATGTGAGATAACACTTTATAACATGACACGGATTTTTTCGTCTTTCTTGCCCCCACTACTCCGGCTGATAAACTCTATCGATATGTAAGATAGTTTCACTATGTTTATTTTATTTTCAGTGCGCTGATTTTCATCCATTAGAGTCTAGTTAGGAATGTGGTTAATTAAGAAACAACCGACGTGTACGCGATAAACTGATGTCGTTAGAGGTCTCAGGCTGAGAATCAAAAGAATCCATCTACAAATGATGGTTAATGAAAATTGAAGTAAAATTCAAATTGTATAGCCTAAAACAGGCTAAAAACCCTTTCTCGCGGTATGATTAATGAATTAAAAATAGTGACAAGTGCTTCTTTGCTTGGAAATAAGATAGTCAATACTGAGTACTTTTAACAGGTACCTTTATCTCAAAATCGGCATTTTTGCAGATGGAACCCTTTGATTCTCAGCCCGGGATAGGGTAAATGTTAATATTCCATCAAGACATCTGAGTCATCATAGAGATATTCCCAACTCGTCCACAGTCTACAAATTTTACTCCGAGCTTCAGATATTTAAAAAAGACTGCTTACAAGTGACTTAAATGTCTGAGAAATGGACATAGTATAGGTTCTAAGGGTGAAACCTGTCAGGAGAATCGGTTCTCTGTTCGCAGAAGATTTTTTATTTAAAAATCTAATTTTATTTTCAGAGAGCCTTACGACATTTCTGCTCATATTTTCATTTGCCTTCCTCCTTAATACTTAGTGTATAATGTATAACCTTCAATGTCATCCGCTCTTTGAAGCAGCCGTATTGCCTGTAAAGATACAGCACTGAACTTCAGTGCATCACTACGCTTGAAGCAACCTGGCCGAGCAATCACGGCTTGGAACTCAAGATCTGAAAGTCGTGGTTCAATTCCCGCCATGGTCATGATGTAAGTGCCTTATGAAAGCATTTCATTCACATTTTCCCTAGTTCATCTGTCGATTATATGGATAACTGATTATTGGGACAGAATTTTTTTTCAGAATGCTAGTGATCAGCACCTCTGGAAGACAGCGCACTGTTAACTCCCCATGGAGTTGAAAATTTCTCTGAGTTATCTAGCCTGCCGGGTTAATGATAATATGAAGTCTTTTGAGCGGGCATTGGCCTGGAAAGGAAACTTATAAACTTCATTATTATTATTATCTAGTCCAGCCATGTTTGTCACCATTGACGCTGCCACAAATTTCAACGAAAAACATAATAAGATAGTTTCCGTTTCGTTTCTTCTCCCGGTCAGCTTTTCCAGGCTGCGCCTGTAAATTGCTTTGTTTCTCTCACCTCAGTCGCTGGCCATTTTCAATGAGTGTCACTCTACTCTAGGAACTTACATCGATGTTAATAATGATAGGTTACTCATTAACTTTTTCCTGTCCCCGGGGAGCATTCGGCGCCGATCTCATTTAACAGGTAGTAATTGCGCGAGCATTCAGACGTTATCTATCACAGGCTATAGCCAGGTACCCATTCTACTGATTGGTAGCCTAAGGACATTGGGAATGACATGTTGAATGGTAAACATAATAACACAATTAATATTCGCTGACAAACATCCTGGTTTCGCCTGTTTCACGCTATGTTTAACTGGATAATGTAATTTTGCTCGTCCTTCCTACATGATAATCGACAAGAATCGAATCCGGAGTCGAATCATCGAATCCTCTACCCTGGGTTCGAACCTGGATTTGAACCCTGGAATTGGTGTGGATTGGAATCCTTCAGTTCACGGAAAATAAGAGCAAAATTTAATAATGAAAAGATGCGGTTTACAAGAAATGCTTATGACTAAAATTTGGTACTATGTCGAGCTGTACAACTGTAACTCTTGATCTCCATTTAAAATGAAAATACATTATCAAAGACCATATTATGTACAACTTAGTGGCGATTTTCTTATCAGTCTAAGAAGTACTCGTACACGTTCCAGAATTATTCCCTCTTTCCTGGGTTAGCGAATCCGGATTCGAATCCGTCGAATCAGAGCTCTGAAATAGTATCTGGCTTCGAATCTTATAAGATCTGAGATCTGCCCAATTCTATTCCTAACAGATCCTAGAGCTGACGTGGCTGTCCGCGCTAAGCTGGCCACCAAATTAATTTCCGTCGTGTGTACTTATCCAGTCTTCGTGGTCAGCTACTGAAACATGTTCTTTGTTTCATTGTGGTACCAAGCCTATTACTAGCCATGTTCTAAGCTGTAACTCCATTGTGTTTTTGTGGCCGTTGGTGATTGTTCCTTCCACATGGATTTAATGCAGCCTTAATCTTCTATGTTCTCTCTTCCTGTCATATCTGTTACCCTCTCTCTGTCTGTTCTCAGTCTCTCCATTTTTATTGTTTTTCTAACACTCATCTGAGTACACTGCTAAGATTTTTTTTTTTTTTGTGTGCAATGTCACTCTGCAAACAGGTCTTTAAGATCGGTTCATTTACTTCCTTCATTTTATTTCTTTGTTTTCCTTTCTTCTTTTTCTTCTTCTTTGTCTTTCTTTCTTTCTCGCTTGCTGTGATCTATTCTTTATCACTCTGTGTTTTCACTGCTTTCTCTCCTTTTCTTTCCTTGCTCTTGTTGTTATTTCTTGCAATCTGTCTATGCCATTCGTTTTCCGGATTGTCTTTATGGCTCTGTCTCTGCCTCAATCTCATCCTTGCATTCTCTCTATTTCTTCTCTTATTCTATTTTTTTCTGCCCTCTCTCTCTTTATCTCGTTCTCTCTCTCTCCCCCTCCCCCAATCTCTCTGGACTCCTTCCGCCTCCCAATTTTTGTTTGATTTCTATTTTTATTGTTCTTTTCTATTTATTTCCCCCCTCCAACCCCCCCCCCCAAATTAGGGCGCTCTGATCGGTAGAAATTTACGGAGACATTCGAGACCAAAGATCTCTGGGCATTTTTCTGAAATTTTGATATATCGTGGTCAAGCAGCTCAGAATAGCATTATTTAGCCGCTTCTATACATTTAAAGAATGCTATTTCTTTTGTCATGTAGATGTGCCAAAGGGAAGCATTTCCGGTGCTTAAAACTAAATGCTTGAAAAAGGGTGCAGAACCTCATGATGCACATCATTGACTTGCCAACTCTATTTTTTATTTAGTGTGCTTTCAGCAGATAACACAATGCATTGAAGGTTTCCTGGTCGCCAGTAAGCCTGTCATACTATAATGCAAGGAGCTTTCCATGCCCATGAATTTGGGCTTTCTCATAACAGGCGGATTACTGTCATTGTCTGTGCATAGTGGATGAATTATGGAGTTCGTGAGCTGGCAATCTCATTTTAATCAAACCAGAAATTGTCTCGTACATAGCGTGGATGTAAGTTGCATTAAATATGATATAGGTATGATGTAGGTTAATGTATTCTGTCTAGATCGACATGGCTGACATTTATACGTTTATTTACATATGTGACACTCGCGATACAAAAACAATGCAGTTATTCATTCGGAATGGTATGATTGTCGTATGAGGATCTCCTCTACTCAGAAAAGCAGTTTAGAAACTTCTCGATTGCAGGGGTCTTGAAAGATGTTTTAGATCTAATTATACTCCGCCCGATAGGCTTTAATTTCTTTTGAGGAAATGTGGATTTGTAACACAGTCTTTCTGTGATGTACCCCCTCCCCCCCTCTCCAAACAAACAAAAAAACCTGCTCGTTCTTCTCTTGTTTTCCCCTATCTCCCCCTTCCCTTCTCCACACACACACAGAAAGGTGCTCCATGTATTACATGAAGTACGTCCCAGCTCTAATCACTTTTACCTTGCTTTGGTGTTATCAACGTAACAAATGTGAAAATCCATCTAACAACATTGGACCCACCAGTGTTTTATAAATGAATCAAAAGGACATGGGTTCGATTCCCACCATAGTCATGATGCACGTGCCTTGAGGGAAGCCTTCCATTCGGGATTTTCTCACTCCAGATCACAAAGTACCAACTGTACAGAACGGCCACCCCCTAAGGGTGATATCACAAAAATAAGTAAGGAAGCTCACCACAGCCTGCCTCATCGACCGCACAGTCCCCATAAAGCTATAGCCGCCTCTCGAGTCAATTCCGTCCAAATTTTAAAAAAAGCAACGAAAAAAAGTGAAAAACATTTGATCCCCACAACTCTAGATCTCAGCGAAAGTCTGTGGTTACATCGGTCTTGTTGACATGATTTAGCTGAATTCGTTTCACAAGTGTCCATTTGTACATACATAAATAGTGATCTCGGCAGATAACAAACATAAACTCCTAATTGACTTCCCACTGTCCGTATTATATGTCCTTCCAGAGTTGAGATGACCATCATTAGAGTGGCGGTGTCACGGCATAACAAACATAAACCCCTATTTGATTTCCACCACCCGTATTCTGAGTCTTTTCAGGGATTAGATGAACGCCATTAGAGTGGAGGTGTCTTGACAGTGAAGTACGAGAGGCGTGGCTGCTTTGAGTTTCCTGGAGACGAAGGTCACTTCTGTTCAGTGTAATATTCTGTGATCTCAGACATCTATATAGTAGGTTGTGACCTTTTGTGGTGAAAGATATTATCGGGATGCTAGTGGTCAGCGCCTGTAAAAATGGCAGTTAAGTTGAGAAACTTATTGAGTGACCTGGACTAGTTGGGGTAAAATAATGTGAAATGGCATGAGCTTGCAAGACAAGGCTTTTAAATGTCATGAAATTCATTTTTAATCATTGTTGTGCGGCACGTTGTTTGAGTAAGTGACAGCGGATTTTTCTATGACAATCCTTCTGTCATCTCGAAATGCGTTCCTGATTTTTTATAACATGACATGTTCGTGAGACAAGCAGTTTTCAGGGGCGGATTCAGGTAAAAGACAAATACAAGAACTAACACTACATCCTCTCTGTCACAATATTTTAAATATCTATGTCAAGAATAGAGCTAAGAGATGAAGAGCTTCTTAGAATCACCCGCGTGAAGGGTGAAAATCATAAATAGTATGTAGAGAACTTAAAAAAA
>JAWQUT010000002.1:177131-214472 GCA_033807755.1 Ellobium chinense | reverse complement strand
GGGTGAGCAGGAGAGAAGGATGGATGTTCTTCGACATTCTTTGTTCCGTAGCCATACGAGTAGGTACAAATCACCGGAAACAGAATATTGCTAAATGGATACAGAAATCCATCTCTCATTCGCAACGGATAATTCACAGCATGATTAAGATTTGATCAGGTCAGAATTATCGGCGAAGATGCAATCTGTCCATGTATTCCGCTAGCAATGGGTGACATTTTGCAAAAATCCACATGAATTTACTCAAATGAAAAAAAAATTAATGATATAACTTGACTAAATTTATGCGCTCTCATTTTCCTACATTTTAATTACTTATAAATATTATTATAATAAGGCATGGTACAGATACCCGTATTTTAAGTTTCGCGATACTCGGCCTCGATTCTTCTTCGATTCTGAAGCTTAGTGCTGGATAGGCATAGCGATACCTTTCGATACCTCTTGATACCGCGAATCCGATACTGGTTTGATACTGAGGATCGGAATCGGATCGAAATTGGGTTTTAATACTTTTGATACTGTCTGAAGATTTCTTGTATTATAGACTGCGACTGAGGGTTGGATGGGGATCAAAATTATTGTCGTTGCGTACACACCCTCTCTTTCCAGTGCGTCTGAAGATAAGATCTCCGACATTGATAACATCTGTCTTTAATCTGTCTGTCAGCTTTCTATATTATTATTCTTAGTCATAATCTTTATGCCCGCCGGTTTGGCTGTTAACTATTGGTCCAGATATAATATGAATAAAGGCTTGATCTCTCTTTTTTTCTGTCTGTGTCTTTTTTTACAAAACATTCAACAGTGAATTTAAATAACTGTCTTTTTCTTGTCGTTATCTTCTTCTTCGTTTTCCGTCTACGTGTCTGTTCAGAAAAGATTCAACAGTGGATTAAAATAACTACTTTTTTTTTCCTCTCTATGCATCCGTCTCTCAATCTGTCGAATTACTGTCTTTCTATTACCCTGTCTGCCTAAGGGGGACGCCAAGCTCAAGGACGTATGGGGATGGGGTTGTATTTGTGGCGGCGTGGAGATGCAGCTGTCATCTGAGGTTCGCCACGTCTCCGAAGAGGGCAGTCTTCTAAGGACAGTAATACTACAATTACACCAGAGCTGTCTGTCTGTCTCTCTGTGTGTCTCTCTGTTTGTCTGTGTGACTGTGTACCTGTGTGTGTGTCTCTGCGTGTCTGTCTGTGTGTCTGTCTGTCGCATACTATTGGCCCAACTGTGTGTCTGTATAAGCGAAAGGTGTGTCTTTCTAAACGGTGGCCTCTTTATTTGCGGCTCCGGAGTAAATACTACAAATGTATTAAAACTGTTTGTCTGTCTGTCTGTCTATTTTGCTTACCGCTGACCCAATACTGTATAACTATAAGTGTCACTTTCTTTCTTTCTATTAGTCTGTTTATATCAATCTAACTATCTGCCCGTCTCTATATGTCTGTCTATAAGTCCGTCTTATATCGATATCTTTCTAACTGACTGTCTTTTGACGTACCGCCATCAGCAACATCCAGAGTCATTATCATTTCTTCCCTCGCATCGCCTGCAAAGATCAAGCAACAAGTATACATCAAACACAGAAGGAAAAAGCGTTAACTACTACTCGTCCGTTGTAGATTTTAGTTCATTACGGTGGTGTGCACTTCTCTCAAATAAGTATAATTTGCATGCAAAACTGAGCACCAAAATGCCAAACGGTGCATTTTTTTTGTGTTGTGGGAGGTGATCTTAGGAAAACTTTTCTCTCAGAATACAATCGTCATTTCACCAACATATTCATATATTATATATATCTAAGAGATATTGACGCGTATTTTTAGAGAGTTTTGACTCTTGGCACCTCAAGAATAAGTTATGTGGGACTAGAGGAGTAGACTCTCTCAGATTGCTATAACGAGAATTAAAAGTAGAAAAATAATATTTCCCAATAAGTATGTATATTAACGTGTCTAAGAATCTATTGTGAAGTCTAGTGGTCAAGAAACAACTTAACTTAGGCTGAGCTCACTACCCACAAAACGGAACAAAATGCACCATTTAACACTTTGGTGCGCAATTTTTGCATGTTAAATATACTGCATTAGAGAAGAGGCAGTGCATACCACAGTAATGCACTATAACCTACAAGGGAAAAAGTAATGAATCTCATTCACATTTAAGAAGTGTTCACCTTCTTTCGTTCCCTCAGGCAAACTAAAATGTAGAGCTAGGACTTTGTCACGCCGGTAGTCAATCTCCTCATGTTTAGAGACCTGACTTCGTCTAAGTTCAGAGATAAGGCCTGACCATGAGGACTAATTATGGCCCAGTGGTTGTGACAAGTTAAGTCTTGGGCTGGGACAGGATGTCAGGGAGAGCCTAGTACTAGCGAGGGTGGCGAAATTTGATTTGTATTGCGAGAAAAAAAGGATAGCCGTATTTTTTTTGCATCCATCCATCCATCCATCCATCCATCCATCCATCCATCCATCCATCCATCCATCTGTCCGTGAGTCCGTCCGTCCTCCGTTTGTCTGTCTGTCTGTCTGTCTGTCTGTCTGTCTGTCTGTCTGTCTGACAATCTAAAAAATTATTCCACAGGATCATGGCCACTCCAGAGAGCTCCACCGTCAACGCATCTTTCCCAGTAGTGTATCTTCCTCCCAGCTATAAAATCAACTTTCAAGAACAACTCAGATGTATCAATGTTACAAACAAGCCCCCACCTAGTGACGGTAAGCGAAATATGAATGAGTGAGTGAGTGAGTGAGTGAGTGAGTGAGTGAGTGAGTGAGTGAGTGAGTGAACGAAAAATAAGTGACTGTCGTAATAAAATTAAAGGATGAATGAATTTGGGATTTAATGAACACGCTTGAAAAGTAACGATGTGCATAAGTAATGAATGTACAGTATACTGCGTCATGGCTCATACCTCATGGTCGATCTTTAACAGTCTGTGTGCGATTCTTTGGATCTAGAATACACTCGAACCTAATCTGGCTACGACCCGTATAACTGCCGCCACCTCCCAAGGTGACCGGCTTTCAGAGGTGACCGGCTTTCAGAGGCGACCGATCATATTTCCTATTCATTCAGTCGCCATATCGCGATCACCTGCCTGACGGGACCATGCTCTATCTCATGTCCCAAATATTGTAAGATCCAGGGAAAAAACATTGTTTAAAGCGACCGCCAGTTGACTAGCCTGAAAGTTTACGAGGCCTATCCAGTGGTTTCCACAATCGAGCCTAAGTTTTCTTGTTAGTCTGACTTTACGATTTCACTTTTCATGTGGCCGCCCCAAGGCTACGAATGAGGTACAATATAAATTCCAGAAGGGGTTAGTTTCTAAACATTTTGACCCTCAAAATGGCCGAACATAAGATGACCATCTGTCAAAGACGACCTCTTTTACGAGGAAAAAAAAAACAAACGGTGGTTGCCCTATGTACAGCTTCCTCAGTAAAACTGAACGCATCTCACGGATTGTTAGACACTAGATTGTCTAGAAATGAAATTCAGGACGAAAATTACACCTCTGCTCACATAAGTGCCCATTTTTATTCTCAAGACGGTGTCGTGATCATGTGGTATCGTTCTCATCTGAAAATTAGTTTAAAATGTATTAGGGTCAGTAGCATTGGGATTTCATTGTCACGGAGGCAAGAGGCAGGGGCGTGGAATGTAGAGGACTGTACCCACTCACAAAAAGTTAGTGCCTTCCCAAACTCAGCGGCAGTTGGCTCCTGTGACTGAATTATTATATCTTCTCTGTGTGCATGTACTGCCCATCCCTCCCTTGCCTCCACCCCTCCTCGAACCCCCTTGATTAAACAGCCCTTTGCTTCTGACTCCCGGCAACGGCCTCCAGTTACAGTGGACAATCCCCTTCAGCAATAAGTCCTTATGTCCTTATTTTCTCCGCCCCTGATGGCACTGAGCACTGTACCAAAAAAAAGTGCACTACAGGTTTCTTGACTGAGCTCGCACTGGTGCTTCATTGGAACTCGCGATAAATCTCAATGTCCCAGCCCTCCTCCTCTCCCCTCCGCCCACGAAGCTATGTAGGTTACCGTAATTCAAGGCCTTCGACGGCAATTTCATTGGCTTGGAGATTCAGCTGCCTGCAATAACTGATATTATATATCGGATATCCTCTCAAGGAATATCTCGTAGATAAATCAATGTCCCTTTCTCTCTCTCTTTTCCTCGTACACACCCCACCCCCATGTTGGCACCCCTTGGCAACGCCCCTGACAATATCCTCACGGACAGAGAGATTCAGGTCTCTGCCATAATATTAATATAAAATCCACTCTGCTTGCATGAATGCCCCTACCACCCCTCTCACCCCACCCCTTCTTCACATACCACCCCACTCCCGGCTTAGCACCCACTTACAACGCTCCTGCCAGCAGCATCACTGACCGGGAGATAGGATAAGAAGAAAGCCAATCAGCCCTCTAGGCCGGGCTGCGTAATGGATGGGGAGAAAGCCAATAACGTACCCGAGAGAAGTAATAGGCTTAAGGGCCTCTTTTCAAACTGGATAAACACCGGAGACACCGAGCTTAGATTCTAGTCCCATTGCAGGCCGACAGAGACGCAAACCTCAACTCACGGGGAGCAAGGCAGTAGAGCGTGCATGAAGAATGCACGAACTCGCCTTTTGCTGACTTTTTTATTGTACTGCTCCAATGAGAAACAGTAGCCTACAAGAGTGCGTTTCACTCAAGGGTACAAACTCTTAGAGCGAAGCGCCTAGACCATTCTCAGTTATAATGCTTGAACGGCCATCTGAGCATTGCAAACCGTAATTCCAGCAACCATTACTTCCGCCTTCCACTTTACCATTGTTAAAGGAATATGATTGGCTGATAAAGTCTGTTACATTAGCTTTTATTACCCGAAGCATCTTATACTGGACATGACTGATTTAAAACGGTCTATAGGCCTCGCTCTAGATTCCAAACCTCTAGAGCGAAACGCAATATTTGTAGGCTGCTGCAGTATAGTTAACCCATGTGACGCTACGGTAGAGCCCAGTTCTTACCTCCACTCCCACTACGCTGGACGCGACGGTAGAATAAATTCGCATGTCAGTGCCAACCATGTGATGCGTCGATCGAATTTTGCAGCCCCGGTGTTAGCTAGTCTGCCGGCAGACAACATGCAGAACGATTATCATCTGTAAGAAAGGGTCATGCAGCCAGCAGGAGACTGACTTGAGACGCCTTGTGGTACTAGAGTTAATGCCCTTTCAGTCAGAGACAATTTTCAGGATGAACATTTCGTGTACGGCATGTAGAGCATGCATTAAAATCACGACAGATTACGCGAGAAAAAGTAGAATATCGAACATTCTGGATTGGAAGAACCCACATTGTTCTTTGTGCATGGGTTGGTGGGCGGCGCGGGCATGGAAATACAAAAAAAAAGAACCCGACATTATTTACCCCTTAGGGAAATTGTCTTGCAATGTCATACTGTGTTACACTGCTCATTCATAATACAAACATATAAAACAGGACACCTCATACATGTAAACACATAAAATTACAAATGAAATACAGAACGAAGTCATTGCTGGTCGCCAGCGGTGCAGCGTCCTTTTATCCCCAGCTCTATAGCCAGGTACTCATTTACACCTGAGTAGAGTGAGGCAATGGAAGTGAAGTGTCTTTCCCTAAAACACAACAACGTAAACCGCCCAGCTCGCGAGTCAAACACATAAACCCTAGACTTGAAAGTCTTCAGTTTCCGAGTACGACTCACAAACTGCACGACCACGCGGAAAAGCAGAGGGATTAACAGGGACAACATTAATTCAAGACAGGACAAGGATGGACAGAGCTGGGATTATCGAGGCGATGGAAAAGACATGCAACATGGCTGAGACAAAAGAGGAGGCACGCAGCAGGTGAAGAGAATAGATGGAATGGGCATTGAGGAGGATGAGATGGAAAAGATCAAATGGACAAATAATAAATCCACGAGGAACAGGTGCAATCAATTAATGAACATAAGGCTGCTGTTAATGAAAGGAACGGGAGGGGGGGATTGAGCAGATTTGGATGCGCCAGCTATGCAATTCATCTTGCAACAACAACAACAACAACAACAACAACAACAACAACAACAACAACAACAACAACAACAACAACAACAACAACAACAACAACAACATCATCAACAACAACAAACAACAACAACAACAAAAATAACAACAACAACAACAACAACAATAACATGACAACAACAACAACAACAATAACATGACAACAACAGCAACAACAACAACAACAACAACAACGACAACAGCAACAGCAACAACAACAAAATCATAATAACATTCACTGAGGTAAGAAAAATTGCTGTGTAGAATTACATATATAGGGTTATCAGTGAAACTAATATTCGTAGGATGAAAAGAGGTTAATGAGATAAAGATTTCATTAATGGCAAATATCCGCCTCGCATTGCAGCATCCATTGCAGTTAATAGACCTCTCCTTTCAGATTCATTTCACAAACTCAGGAAAGGATGCGCAATGATATTCACAAATGAGTGACCTCTCTTTCACAATGTACTGAAAGGACATTTTGTTTTTATTATTGTATTAGATCTAACAAACCTGTTAAATTAGCTGTTATTGTCCAATTCGGAGTGAAGAACTTAAAATGTTGAGGAAAAAAATCTACCAAATAACAATATTATTATTATTAGTATTATTATTTAGACATTCCGAATAGTGAGCCTCTAGACAATGACACACGCAAACATCCATTTTGAAACCATAAGGCTAACGTATGTTGACGTAATTTTTTTTTTAACATATGGGGAATCCCAGGTCAGATTAAAATTTCTTCTATACTGAGATCTTGGCGAGATTTGAGATCGCGATGCAACAGGCGAGCTCACACGAGGTGTAGTAGTGCGGTCACAAATCGAGCCTACGAAATGTCGGTTATCAGCTTTTGCTTTTTGGTCGCATTCAATGAAAACGTCTTTGATTCGAGTAATCTTCCCTGACGACTCATGAGTGTAATACGATTGATGACGTAGTTTTCCAGGCATGAATGGGTGACTTAATTTGGTTAACATCAAATAGAAATGGATCGGGAAAAAAAACGGCCTTAGCGTTAATTCAGGAGATTTCTGCTGAACTTGCTAGGATGAGAAGGTAGAACGCCCTCTGCGAACAGAGTATCCATGCCAGGGGACAATAAATAAAGCCAGAGCGACGATGGTGACGAAGACATGAAAAGTTCACATCCAGCTGTTTCCGATTGAGATGGGAGCGTCCAAACACACCATTCATATTCCCTGAATCCTTGAACCAAGATCTGGATTCTACGAACTTAGTAATTTTAAGTCCTAACCCCGTCAAGTTTCCTAATTTGTAGTTCGTGTTCATACATACTCAATGGCATGTCGTGGTTTCTTGTATTTTAAGTACTCGTAGCCATAACTTGAAATTGGAGCTCCGGATTCCAAATTTTCGGGTTCTGCAAAGTCGGGTTTGCAGCTCTCATTCCACGACCCATTCCTAATTTTGCGATTTACTCTAAAATTGGCAGCCTTCAAACTTACTGGTACAAACATAAGTGAGTTTAGGAAATCATTTGCCTCATTCAAAATTTTGCATTTGATGATGCATGGCGAACGCACACGAGTATGTGCTTGAACGAGAGCATCTTACACTCTAAAGAAGCCCTCAAAGTGCATGTTACATCGACACTCGCCATGTTTGATCTAGAAAGTGCTTTCATGCCCCGAGCAGTTGATGATGTCAACAGTGTGATTTAGCTAATTTTGTTTGCACCCACCTGATCGATCTTTAAAAAGATACTCGTGTCGCGTATCGACATTTCATTGCTCTTAAGAACGAATTCAGAATACACTATGAACATAACAATACAAGCTGTTTGTTACTGTTTTTGTAATATCTCAATGGGCGATTTAGTAGCTTATTGTCACGTATGACTGTTACGCTACAGCGATGGGATTGTCTTCGACAAAGTCGCAATGAGACACAACAATAATTGCTAGACAGCAACGAGGTATAATCAGTTGAGACGCACAATTTCTTCTCAGCGTGGAGCTGTCGATCGGAGGTTGGAGCTTATTTGCCAGTGTCAACAAGTCACTTACTTAGTTGCTGTTAGATCGTTTCTTGTGCAGCATACACGTGGCTAATCGACTCGAATTTTCTCGTATTAGCTGAGAGAAAGACTGCCTGTTCAGGATGAAGGTTACAGTCAGGGATAATTTTTGTCTAAATGCTGGTAATTAGCGTTTGTAAAGTGGTAGCGGCCTTGTTTGAGCCCCAGGGGGTTGAACAAGTTCTTAAATAGCTTGGCATACTTTGATAATTGAAATCGCATGAAGTCGGCCTTGCGCATATATACCTGATTAATAATTATCATTCTTATTTTGGTCATAATATGAAGTAATGACGAAAACATAATTTCTTCATCTCCATAATGCGTGGCTGAGAGGCGGAAGAGGATGAAGTATACAGTTATATTTCCACAGCAGTTGTATTCCAAGTTGGGAAAGGAGGAGGGAGGTTCATTCGAAAATAATATCAAAAACATGCCTTTGTGGGAGACTTAACAAACTCATTATTAATGAAAAATGTGGAAAACAAAACTCGGTCGCTTAATAGTGCTCTTTCAAGTAATTTTGTAATAGGATTTTTAATGATTTTAGATTAGACCTCTTCTTGCCAACTCAAGTCCCGAAAACAAGCTCTTTTGGGGAATGCAGAAAAGTTGCATAAAACCACTGGGGTCGAAAACACCTGCCAGGCTTTCTGTCTGTTTTGTCTTCAGTAAAGTTGCATAAAACCACTGGGGCCGAAAACACCTGCCAGGCTTTCTGTCTGTTTTGTCTTCAGTAAAGTTGCTTTATAAGGACAGCTTTACAGCCAATTAAAAAAACATTGGCAAAAAAATTTCATCGTTTACATTTTCCTTCCGCCTGACCGTTTCTGAGTTTAACAAGTTTAACAAGTTTATTTCGAATAAGCCCAGACCACAGNCAGTAAAGTTGCATAAAACCACTGGGGCCGAAAACACATGCCAGGCTTTCTGTCTGTTTTGTCTTCAGTAAAGTTGTTTTATAGGGATAGCTTTACAGCCAATTAAAAAAACATTGGCAAAAAAAATTTCATCGTTTACATTTTCCTTCCGCCTGACCGTTTCTGAGAAAAGACCGCTGGAACGTCGGGGTTTTCACCCACTGTACGCCGCTAACACTCAAGCTTCGTGACGTCATAAAGCGGAAAAAGCTAGCAGACGATTGGTGCAGATGCATGCGCAAACTGTTGGACAAATCGTCTGCCAGCCCATCTCGCTTTTTGACGTTACGCAGCGGGAGTAATGGCGGTGAAAACAGCGTGAAACTCTTCACATTCCTGCGGTGTTTTCTAAGAAACTGTCAGACGCAAAGAACTATTTCATGAACAAAAAAATTAACATGCTGACTTAAGCCGTGAAGCGAATAACTATCCTTGGCCCTTTAATACGTCCCTTTGTCATCCCAATAACCTAATTAGGTCAGTAGGGTGTCTCGGTCCCATCACTGGTCTTGTCTTGTTCTAAAATATTATATTTCAGTCTCCATATCGTAAATGATTGTCTATTATTGTGACTGTCTGCTATTTTTCGTGGTCGTCAGACGGAAGGAAAAACACCGTATAACACTACCGCCAGCTGGCTTATCTGAAATATCCCTGGAAAGGTTATTTAGGAACTACAAAATGTTTTCTAATTGTCTGAAGATATCATGTGTCCTTCAGCATCCTGCACGGCAGAAGTGTACAGCCAAGGCACTCAACGTGGGAACCATATGAGAAGGGGTTTCTGTAAATCTCGGCCTAAATTAAAGTAACGAAAAATCAAGTTTTGTTTGGCGACTGTCTGTCTGAGGCGATCCCTTTACACAGAACGATCAGTGGTCGCTATATGCGGGTTTGACAGTCCTCATACAGAAGGATGGCCGTGGTGTCAGGATATTAACTGTAATCCTAGTGTACCTTTCGTCCTCCTGCCTCACATTCCTAAGAGATGAGATGTGATGCTAGCGAAGTCTGACCACAGACACTTGTATAGCGACTGACTGTCTAAAGCGATCCCTTTACACAGAACAATCGGTGGCCGCTTTATGCGGGTTTGACAGTCCTCATACAGAAGGATGATCGTAGTGTCAGGATTTTAACTGTAATCCTAGTGTACATTTCATCCTCCCGCCCCACGCTCCTAAGCGATGAGATTTGATGCAAACTAAGTCTGGCCACACATTCTTGGCAGCCCAGAAAATCGATGGCCTGCTGTCTTCAAAGGGTACAATTACGCCAAGTTTGTGCCAGTCCAATTTGACGGAAATAATTGCCAAGATATACAACGCTATATTTTCCCAGTCACTAACTCGAGTATTATTTGTCGGTAATCGGCGGGGATGATCGCATGGCCTCAGAGGACACTTACGATATGAGATGGTACGATTATGTTGCGTGTCACGCAGTCTGCCCTGTCCCTGAGGGCTCAGATGAGCTCAGGACTGAACATCAAATGGGGTCATCCTGGCGAAACTGTGTCGGGGTATATTACCCGCTGAACGTGAAGGGTGGATAAATTACCTAGATACCTATGGGGAAGTTATGAATTCCACTTGTTTTACCGGTTCTAATGACAAATTAATACTGATCATGTCTTCGGGCAACGCCAGGCTTAGATACTTTATACATGCGGCTTCAGAGGTCTATTGATTTTAACTTTAAGTATCAGAGAAATCTTGTAGTTAATTTAAGAAAAATTGGATAGGACATTTATTTACAATACCATACAACGGTATAATCCTAGTTATAATACAAACACATAGAACATCACGTGCACACACACACACACACACACACACACACACACACACACACACACACACACACAAACACAACACACACACACACAAACACAAACACAACACACACACACACACAAACACAAACACACACATATCGTGCGTGTTGAGACAAAATATTAGTATGGTGGCATTTAACAGGTCATTTGCAAATGTGCAAATTACATGATATTTTGTTTGGTATTTTACAGCAGTGCTAATGACATGTTTATGATTCATATACGAGCTCAAAAGCGCAAGAATTTGACAGATATCTGAGAAATTACTTCTCTACATGCTGCTGAACCATACATTGTAAACAATCTCAATTATTTTTTTTTTAAAATTTTATATACATGGAACATGACATTATACTTGGGCGCAGATTATAATTATGCGAAGGTAGTGACATTCCAACACTATATTTGAGTAGTCGATACTACCCAACCAGAATGTGACTTTCATTCCACTTCTTCCTCTTCCAACGATATCCTTGAACTTGCCCTATGATGTCCGCGAAATTTTCTATAGATTACTTTCAGAGAAATCAAAGATACATTCTAATACCAATCGCTTTCGAAGCGTCCTCAAGTAAACTAGGTCTAGCTATATTTTTACACAGATAGAATAAATACGTTGCTGGAGATTATTCTCCTTAAATCAAGGGCTGAAAGATACCCAGATTCACATTAGGCCAATTCCGATAAACTGCCACGTCAGTTACCCAAATTTCAGAATAGCTTTGACATTTCAGCAATTATTTTTGGTTGTTTCTAAAGGAAAGCAATTCATTCTTTTAATATGAAAAAAAAATCAAGTTAAAGCTCTTCAAGAATTAACATTAGAGAAGTGGCATTCAACTGGATTTGCTAGATAGTCAAGTGAAGTCGAGCCCAACAAATTTCTTCTTCGATGTGACTGTCTGACAAATGTATGACAATGATGTACGTGATGGTGTTTTTGGTGCGTAGGCTATGAGTGAAAGTGTGCATTCTTGACGAGAGAGCATTTTATACTTAACGCCGGGAACATGAGTTTGGCAGTTTTTGATGGTTTTTTTTTTTTGGAATATGTCTTATATCATTATGTTGTTTGTCACCGTTGGCGGCTTTGTTCTGTATATAATTTTACTATAAGAAAGACAATCTTCCTCCGGAAATGAACAAAATCATTCTTATGTTCCCTCCTTCTTCCGCTCTAATCATTCGCTCTCTATATCGCCAGCTGCCCAGACAATATTGGGAAGACATTACATCAATCTTTTCCGTCTCTTTCTTACACTAAACTTAACTGTATTGGCTCATACTGTAATGAGTATTACATGTAAACACATGACCCAATATCCTTGGGCGAATGCTCGATAGCTATAACGGAGGAATCCAGCGAAAGCCGTAAAGACGATCTTTTTTCCCAAATTTATGAGGAAAATCTGGGCTGAGGAGAAAGGCGTGATTTGACGGCGCCGGTTGTCTCTGACTTGTTTCCCGAAATAAAGGTTGCGATTCATAGAAAGATGCGATTAAACGACATCCTTCTCGTCGACTCTTATCCTATAAAAACCTTGGAATTAAGCTGGTTGCAATCAGACAGCGCCAACCGAATGTCTGAAGCTTTTCCTGATATAAATAGGTAAGAGCAATGCCCCTCTGACCGTTATTACTCTAGCTCAGTAATACGCCAATAAAAATCAATCATTTACCCCTATAGACAGCGATCGATAACGTTAATTTCCCCTAAGCCACATTCTTATGATACTCTTAAGCCGTAACTTGAGGTATTCGGAAATCTCCTTTACCGGAAGTTCTTTCGAGAGCTAGTGTGACGTTACCCAACGTGTGGAAGACTTGTCTTCATACAGAGATCAAGGAAGATGCTTGTTTGTTGATATCAGAAAATTCTGTATTGGCATGGTATTTATTCACGTTAAATAATGAAGCATTCTTATCTCTTATATCCAGGCCAGAACTGGATGATTGAAATCCAGTATAAGATAAGATAAGATAAAATAAGATGAGACAAGATGAGATAAGATGAGATAAGATGAAATGACATGAGATAAGATGAGATGAGATGAGATGAGATGAGATACAAATGTATTGTCCTTAATGGCATATTGTCTTGTTTACCTTTATACATAATACACACAATAACAAATTAACATCTTAAACCCATACCAACACACACGCACACACACACACACACACACACATACACACACACACACACACACACACACACACACACACACACACACACACACACAAGCGCACATGCATACACACATACGCACGTGCACCTACCCATTTTGTCCAAAGACATATCATAGCAAACGAACAGCTGATGACAGGAATGAACGGCGGTATTTCTCTCTCGCTCTCTCTCTCTCTCTCTCTCTCTCTCTCCTCTCTCTCTCTCTCTCTCTCTCTCTCTCTCTCTCTCTCTCTCTCTCTCTCTCTGTGTGTTACAGTTGATTGCTCTTACTCGGCCTGATCGTTCTGAGATGTTGATTTGGGGCATGAGGGAATGGGTGAAATCTTTCATGGTATACTTTATTTTCTGAGTGCATCCTGTCATATGCAGTTCATCAACAATAATGGCACGATTGTATATCTGATTAAAAAGGCATGAAATTAAAACGAAGTTTAAGCACCACTAGTCACCGTCTTCATAAACAGCTGCGTTTTTCCACGTGGCACTGCATTGAATTCAGTTTGAACCCTTAGGTCCGGTAAATTTCGTAGAGGATATCCCCGAACGCTCTTAGGCTAGTGCTCGAATTAGGGATGGGCCTGGGCTAGAGGTAGGATTAAAGAATTAAAAGCAACCATAGGACAGTCCCTAGACACTATCACTCTCTGTAAACTCTCTCATGTGTGCGCTGTCTTTTATAATCCTGCCGCTAACCGCAATCCAAGCACCAGGTGGGAGAGTCTCGGAATACATATCATGAAAGAAGCCAGACCGAATGATGTACTCGGTGCAAGTATCAGACAGTCTAAGTATGCATTATGCTATATCGTACCTGAATTTTCCTTGGCATGAAGACACTTAATTCCTTATAAATTGGTATGTGCTTAAATTTTGGCGTTCTCACATGAATTCGGATATCGCCATCGAAACCGGCCTGAAATTCTGAACCAGATAATACCAAAACACACATCTGACGTGGCCTTTGATCCCCGCGAGTGAACGAAAGAGCTGGTTCTCTTATGTTGTGAGAAGTCCCTCTGAGATTCTAAGCGACGGAAGTACCAGTCTCTAGGCAAGCCAAGATGGCTGCGACTGGTGCGGAAGATCCAGAAAAGAGTGTGCTGACTCGCGAGTGGTGTTTGCCATACAAATATTTATATCTTTGTCTCATTTATTAGTATGCATACCACCGTTGATTCTTTCCACATGCTCCTCCGACACACACTGATATAAAGTTCCACTAACAAATTTAAATCTGTAGATTTTGTCCACCATTTTTACTAAGCTTCTACGTCGGATTTTCTAACTAATGTCTTAGAAGCACCCATTTCTCCGCGGGCTAATGTGCCTGAGCAAATAAATTGTGTCCTGGTTTCTGGAGTACGAGGATAATGATGATAATGTACGTCATCACAGACATGTCAACAATGTCGTAATCTGATTATCAAAATGACATACAAACTTGAACAATGCCGGCCTATAGCCAGAACGCAGCCAAGAGCAGGCGAGATTCACTTTTTTTTATGAGCTACTGACGCGGGTCACACTGAGCCACCTTGCCAGCCGGATCTGGCCCGCGGGTCGCTTGTGCCACGTTCCGGATGTCATCAATGTCGTAGTTCCCATGGTCACGGCCTGGATGCGTCTGTAGGTGGCTGGCAACATGATGGAGATGATATCAGAGTCATTAACGTAATGATAGTTGCGCCATATTTCGGAAGTGCACTGTGCATGATTGCGAGTGTTCAGGAAATTACTGTCAATGCCTGATCGACTGCGTGAGAAAGAAAGAAAGAATGAATGGAAGAAAGAAAGAAAGAAGGGAAGAAAGAAAGAAAGAAAGGAAGAAGGGAAGAAAAAAGAAAGGGAGAAAGAATGAAAAACAGAAAGAAAGAGAATGGAAAGAATAGAGAGAGAGAGAGAGAGAGAGAGAGAGAGAGAGAGAGATTAAAGAAAATGAGAGAGATGCAAGGGCAACAGTAGTTGAGATAACAAGGATCTGTGATGCTCACAGGCTAGGTGCTCGGAAAATATAAAAAAAAACAGGAAGAAAAAAATCTCTAGCGGAGCGAATGCCAAAACCCAAAATACATCGAGATCTAATAGACCGATTAAATATTAAACTGTGAGTGAGAGGCCAAAAAAAACCGCGTTATGTGTTTGAGTTCTCAGGTTATAATTATGATGAGGAGCTTTGATTTCTAAGGCAATGCAATGGTTGTTACGTGTATATCTTGAGGTTTGTTACAAAATATAAAAAGCACAGACTTGCTATTCCTCGCAAACTGATATGAACATTTCGTAAAATCTGAAACGTGAATACTCTAAACGTGAGCAATGTCTACAAAGCAGAAGGTAACCATATACGTTCATTTGATAATCTTACAGTTTCCTTTCTATTATTTTATCGTTCACTTCTTTTTTTTTTCTTATTTCTTGGGATTTCCAAACTTGGCTCAGTTGCTTTCCAATACAGTTTCATCCTTGACTGTTTTTTTTTTTTCATTTTCGGGATTCCCCAACATAGCACCAGTTGCTTCCAACCCATGGCTTTCATCAGTGTAATCTACGAGATCTCACCCCNGGCCCCAAGCATCCTTTCACTAAGCCGGTGGTAACGAGTGACTGAGTGCAAAAGAGAGAAGGGATAAGAACGATGATTCCAACAGAAAGTCCGTATCCAACTTGTCATTAATTATGGAGAGAGAAAGAGAGAGAGAGAGAGAGAGAAAGAGAGAGAGGGAGGGAGGAAGGAAGAGAGAGAGAGAGAGAGAGAGAGAGAGAGAGAGAGAAAGAGAGAGAGAGGAGCCGAGAACGATAACTTCAACGAAAAGCCAATGTAATGTCCGAGTTGTCATTAACATCATGTCCCCTAAAATAAGAACCGCGTGAGCTCGTCTGTTGCCGTCCACAGCACCCACCTGCTCACCTCTGTGTGCAATTTTCACTTTTGGTTTCAAGTAGAGTTCCAGACAACAAGTCGCCACTAAAGCTTCCGGGTGTTGTGATTTGACCCTGTCTCTCAAACTTGTCACGTCCATTTCATGCCCGATGAAACTGTCTGCCCCTGTTTGCGCTGTCAACGAGAGCAGAGCGTGAAATAGCAAACATGTAAGACATGATAAGATTAAAAAAAATAAAATAAGAAAAATTGAAATACGCTAATTCACTTCCAGAAAAATAAGATTGAATGGACCTGGGATTGGTGGATGGGGTGAAAAACAAGAGAGAGTCGCAACAACAATAAAAATAGCAACAGCAACAACAAGAAAATACGCTAATGTTATTATAGACAAGTAGGTTTGAAAGGGGTTGAGCTGTGGGGAGATAGGTAGAGAAGTNGGGGGGGGGGGGAGGAAGGAGGGGTAAGCTGCACCACGGAAACAATATTCAGTGTCGCACTCATGTATGGTTAACCATCCCAAATAGCGCGCACGTGATCAAGCTGCAGCTGTGTGAACGTGAACGTCTAGGAAAACTTGTCTGGTTCTAGAATGAATAAAATTAGATAAGGACGAGCAGAACGAGTACAAGGTTGCAAATCTGGGCGATTTTGGTGCCACATTTTCGATATCTGGCATCCTTGGAAAATATTGGCAGTTATATTTAGCTTCGTATCTCGGCTAATTTTTTTTCGGGGCACCTTTACTTTGATACAGTTTAAGACATTTCATGAGAAATTGTTTACTCTCAGTAAGGTTTTTCATAGACAACTGCAATATTGAGCTCTCTCAAGCCCATGCTGCAATTACAAACTGAGATGTCCTTTGCGAACAGGATTATCACCCAGGGGTTAGTGAGTCTTTATAAATATTTATACACAGAATCACAAACCGAGCTTTAACATGAAAGTCACGAATACATATATTGTTGGTTTTTCTTTCTTAGCTGCTGCTCTACAAAAAGCAATGGTTTCTTTTGAGATTATGCAAAAGCTCAGGTTTTTGCGATTTTTTTGGGCATGTTTTGATCATTAATTGACACAAAACCTGAAATAAATCTGGTAACGCTAGAAAAAGATGTCCGACCTGAGAGCCATTATGCCTGACAGATCGTGGAGACAAACGAGTTCCAACCAAGCGATCTGGAGGCCGTCCATCCTACCACCCTCTTCCTCCAGACTGTCAACTTAATGCGATATAGGTCAGTATTACAGCAGACAGACAGCCCGCTCACGAGACACTCTCATTGAGAAGACAGTAGGGCCAGAATTATGACAAGATGCACTGGAAGAAAATAATAGGAACCAATTACCGCTCCGAGACTATCATCTTACTTCCGTGGGGAGGGTCGGGCCCCATCGGGCTCCATCGCACTTCGGCGGGCTCCATTCACCAGCGGCGTGTCTTTCCCCTCCGTGAATTGATTTCTCACATCTCAATTTCACGGAGGATACTTCTCTGACTTCGCCTCACACTTCAGGATGGCCCAGCTTGCTCTAGGCTTTTCTCCGTTGGTTTCATATTTCGGAATCTCTAACTTTCTAGGTTATGAGACTGCTATTTACAACCCATCTTTTTTTACGAGTTTTATTCCTGTTTAACTGAATGGGGGGTATAGAATACAGTATACAGTGAAGACTCTGTAGATTAGGGATATTGCTGCTTATATAACCATACTTTTTTATCATAGTTTTTTTTAATCTGTTTAACTAGACTAGGTGGATTATGAAAACAGCATATTATAATGAAGCCCCTTCAGATTACGGAGATTGCTGCTTATATAACCATCATGTTCATTGATAGTTTTTTGTCTGTTTTAACTAAATGGATTATAAAATATAGTTTATAGTGAAGACCCTCTAGAGTATAAGGACTGCTATTTATATACCCATCATTTTTTATGATCTTGCTTCTGTTTAACTAAATGGGTTATAGAAATCGGCATATAGAGAAGACCCTCTAGGTTATGGAGATTGCTGCTTACATACACATCATATTTTATGCTTTTTTCCTATTTAATCATATGGATTATAAATACAGTATGCTATGAAGACCCTCTAGGTTATGGAGATTGGTGCTTACATACTCATAATTTTTTATGATTTTTGTTTTTGTGCTTAACTAAATGGGTTATAAAAAAACAACAAAAAAAAACCCAACAGTATACAGTGAAGACCTTCTAGATTATGGAGATTGCTGCTTACATACCCCTCACTTTTATTTCTGTTTAACTTAATTGGTTATAAAATACAGTATACAGTGAAGCCGCTCCTAGGAGCCGTGCCAGTTGTTCCACAAAAATTTGTTATCATTTTGTTTAAAATTTTAGGCCCATTCTGGTAACTGTCTCGGAATTCAGTTTGGAACGAAAATCCTTAGGAGCTAAACAGCTTTATGAGGCATTACGTTTTTGTTCATGCACAAAAAAAATCCATAGCCGATCCCAAGTTCCACTAAGTTTTTGTGTGAAGTGCAACGGTGAATGTCAATACAGACGATGCCTGACCGTGGCAAGATAGAAACGTTTTTGGATTCAATAACGAAAACTGAAATGAGATGTTTCTAAAACAAACAAAAACAAAACAATAAAACAACAACAAAAAAAAGTTGTTAGAAGAATAGGCTATGGCTGAACCGCTTGTCGACTAAATGTTCGTCGGCTAATCTTCCGGACATCTTCTGAGAATTTAATCTAAATGATGGGCAGAAAGTAGGCGGAACAGACATTTAGACGACATCAGCTGGTATTTTTGTTTGTCCACACGAATTTAAGACGACGCGGTTTTTTCCTGCGATAGCACTCACTGGTGTAGATAAGAACAACGTGGGCGAGGTTGTGTGCGACAGAGACTGTCAGTGTCGCTCCGTGTTCCCAATCATCCTCAGATGGCCCTTACGACTGATACAATTCGGACAGTCTCCTATCCCAAGTTCATTTAATTCAAAGTTTAAGAACATTAACAGTTAAAAAGAAATTGGGATAAACTTTTTAATCACATTAACAGACAGATGTAATCTATGATTATTACAAGTTTTATTCATTCAGATGCTCTCATTTCATCACAGCAATGAAACAGAAAATGTAAAAAGAATAAGGCCATGTTATTAGAGGCACACCGTGCTTTCTATTATTAGACACGTCGATTTCAGTTTTCCGCTGTGAAATAACCAGACCCCGTGGATTACTGAGTTTGCAGTAATAGTAGGTGAGGTTATGCATCCGCTTATGTGTGCCAGGTTTCAAATGCATGAAATTTGAATTATGAAAGTTTTTAACATTGAAATTAATTTTTTTTCCACTCCACGCCAAATATTCTGATGTCTCATAACTGTTAAAGGCAACTCTCAGTCCACGCTGATTATACCCAACAACCACTGTGACCCCTCATAATCGCCCCCGCCCACCAACTCTCCTCCAAAACAAATGTGATCAACGGGTCAAGTCAAGGGTCAAGGTTATAAGACAGATTTAAATTTATGCCCAGATTAAAATTTATTTCCTTTTGCGTAATTGTCTGAGCCATAGAAAGGCACGTTTCTGAATCATTATTTGGTCTACACTAAATTATTGTTTACATTACTCAGGAGTCAGTATGCTCCATTAAAGAGTAAGGGAAAGATCATTCACAACAGCATTATTAGTATGCAATATGAGATACGGTGCAAAATGACGGAAAAACAAAACAAAACGTGCCCAGGAGCGTATGCAGCCAGTCAGTTCCGAGCAATTCTTATAAACGTTTTCTCAGCATTATTTGCCAGTCTACTATAACCACAACGTCCTTCTTCAACTTGATGTTTCAAAGTTTCAGATCGCCGGTATGTTTATTCGCTTGTTGGATATAGTCATTAATATCCATATTAGAGTTCTTCTCGTTCATTTGTGCCAAAGCAAGCCATCTAGGTGAAGATGCGCTAGACATTATTTCAGTATAGCTGGCTGTTCTGAATGACTGACGACATAGGTCTCTTAGGAATATACCATTCTAGTCCATTACTTTTAGCCTGTTCAATAATTCATCTCCGAACGGGCATGGGCCAGATTACGCCACTGTTCGTCCTCAGACATAACATTGAATAGATCTAACGTCAGTTCATACATACTGCTCCGCCAAATATGTTAATAGGCCTCGGATGCATTGCCACTAGACCAACGACAGGTGGCGCGTCAGGGCTCGCGAGACAGACTTTTAGACAGCATTCAATACACAGACTGATTTTCATTTGGATATGAGTGTAATATACAGTTTGAACCCGCTTTAGCGTAGCTTTTTGGAGGAGAGGGGGAGGCTTTGGTAAAAGTTGCGATTACAAGGAGTCGTGGTTATCCATCGGCTTCTTCATCTCTGTCACTTCAGCGTGCATTTTCGAGACATCGCCGCGCGGGTTTTCCATGGTACTAAGCTCTGCCTGTAGCTGTTAGCCCTGGCTGTTACTTTGTTCTACTGTACTTTTCGCTTCCTACCCCTGCCTTTCGGTGTCGACGGGAGATGCTATGTTATAGTGTGCGATAGATGCGTGGCTTCTGTTGTTGAAAGGTCGTGGTCTTTCAAAGTATCGGCCATCACCCTGTGTTCACCTCTCTCTTGGTCCTATCCTGCCTTTGAAACTAATGATTTAAGAATACACATAGAAACGTTGTCTAACAATCAGTGTGTGAAGTTTAAAATAAACTTTAAAAATTTTGGCATATCAATACAACACATGAAAATTCGATAAATGAATGACCAATTTTCGAATCACAAGAGTTCTCTCCCATTGGGCACAAATATAAATGAAATAACAGCAAGGTGAAGGGACGTTACACATTACACACATACTCACATGCCTACATAAAAGCACACACACTCTTTAGCTCCCGTCAACATGCTCACATAAGTCAAACAAAATTTGTGCGTTTTTAGTATTTACAAGACATGCTTTTGAAATGATAAAAGTTTGCGTCGAATGCCTGTGACACCATGCAGGCATTCTAATCAGATGTCCAAACCACTTGATTTTTTAACCGCCCTTAGTTCTGATGACATCGTTTCTGATATTTTGGGTCCTGGTGACATTGATGGCGAATCGGAGGCATTTCATCTCACATGCTTTGATCTTGGTCTCCAGAGCTTTATTGACTGTCCATGTTTGACAGCTGATACAGCAGTGTTGTACATATATGTTGTTTATTAGTGATTTGCAGTTTAACAGAGGGTACGATTATGCTAAGTTTGCTGTATTGAGATTTCATCACATTGTAAGATTTGAACAAGTTTTTTGGGGGAAAAATCCCAAACCACAAAGAGGTATAATTATGGGGGTACATAATCAAAAACGATCATACTGATTAAACGTCAGGAAAAAATTCATCAATCAATAAGTCAAGAAATCAAACAAGCAATCAGCACATCAATGAGTCAATCAATCAGTCAAACATTCCACTCATCAATCAATTAATCAGTCCATTCTCTCTAGCCCCCAGATCCAACATCCACAGGACACACACAAGAACTGAATAATAACAAAGGATATTTATCCTGTATTTATGGTGTTCTACCACGTTCTCACAATCTCCGTTAATTTCTTAGCTAATCTTGACAGGCTTTTAGTAAGTTTGCATCTGCATGCTGCACCCCTAAACAGTTCTATGTACTTTACTGGGGCGGATTATCTAAGCGAAACCCTACTAACATACAACCGATAAAATAGCGTGATATAATGATGATGTTTGTCATTTGTTATTGCTGACATTACTGCTGTAGGTGATTTGATGGCTGATGGCAGCTGAAAGATGTCTCTTGCTGTGAGGATATGGGAAAAACGGAGGTAGACTTATTACACAGTATATTGCACACACATGCACACACTCGTATGTGCATAAATACTTCAGAGCTTGCGCATTGCTGATAGGATCTCTTACCATCGTAAGAATTACATGGTATACAATTATAGTGCATTGGTGCTGAATGTACTCTTAGTAACGTTCAACATGCAAAGGTAATGTAATTCTTACGGTTGGTATAGATATACCATCATTGAAGCAAGTTGTCAGTTGTCCTTGTTGACGTATACAGTATGCCATATATTAAGTCATATGTAAATTTAGCACTCTATATTCAAAATTTTAGGCCCGTTACGAACCGCAGCAGAATTCATGTGCCAGCTCACAGACCTAAAACAACCAAAACTTTTGAATGAGGAATTAGGGACATTCATGCTACTTAAATCGATGTTTACAATCCTCTTTTCTCCAACCTTGACTTTGATGGGAATACGGCACCATACATTAATACGGACTTTATGCACTTAGATCATATTATAGGATTTACATACGAAGAGATGCCCTAGAGAAAGAGTGAATGAAGTATCTGTCGCATCCGCTTAATCGCCACTCCTCAGGAGCATGGAGGGGGGGGNGGGGGTTGTTATTAAAAGGAATTGCGATTATCTAATGGCTTTGCGTAGCGAGTGCAGTTTCTGAATCTGAAAATAAGTTGTGATGAAACTGAGGGTGCTTTTATTCGAATTACAATTGTGCCACTCGATTTTGTCATATCATATTTATTCATTATGCTACTCTCCCAACTGACATCAACATTCCCCATAAATCATCCAGAATTTTTGATTATACGATAGAATAAAAAAAAAATTATTGTAAACAGTAACCCAGAGCTGATTACACAAAGGTAGAGTTAATATGAAGTATCATTATTTCGTCCTTGCAGCTTGATTATGTGTAATATTGAATGATTTAATGCACTAAGCATTAATTATTTTAACTGACTGATAAGAAAGATTTTGAAATATCGTCATCAAAATGAAGTCTGAAATTTGGGTTTGGGAACCCCATTCCTTTTTTTTTTTTTGCGGGCTTTCTGGCCAGTAACATGATGCTCAAAAGAGACTTTCCTTTATTTCAAATACCAAATAATATGTAACCCTTACCTTTGTTTCTTTGTGTGGAAAAATATGCATGCAAAGACATAACGTAGAGTGCAACGGGTTCATTTGAATCTAAAGATTCTTTTCATTCATTTGAATTTAAGGATTCTTTTTCATTATATTGAAAATAATAATTCGAAAATACGACTTCTATTTAGCCCGTAACGAAATTGGTTTACAATGTCATACAATGTTATACATTTCATTTAGAATGCAGACAATGCAGACATGTAGAATAATAAACATCATACATGTAAATGTAATATTACAAATGAAATATAAAGTCATTGCTCGCATGCAGCGTAGCACCCTGGTCTCCCGCCTCCTCCCCCCAAGCTCTAAGACCAGATACTCACTTACATCTGAGTCGATTACAGAAAAGCAAGTGAAGTGTCTTTCTCAAGGACACTACAGCCTAAACTTCCCGGCCCGAGAGCCGAATTTGACTTGACAGTCTTCAGTTTCTGAGTACGACTCACAAACCACACGGCCACGCTGCTTTCCCTAATGCATCACCATTGACTCCGTTCTAATAGGCGCAGTTCCCGGATATATCTCTGGCCCAGTAGCACTGATCTAGTGCTATAACACGCAACATTTAAAAATGCACTCAATACCGACGGTGCCGTCATGACGTAAAACTCCCTCGTGATGGCTGTCAAAAAAAGGGCTCATGATTAGCAACGTATAGGATGGCTCGCAAACGCATGCACCTTCGAAATAAACCACTCAAATGCATGATGCTTTGAAACCCACGAGATTTGATTTATAATAAACCTTTTGTTATCAGTCTGGTTTCTAATGTCAGAAACGCCGCATTCGCCACTCTAAAAATAGGATAATATAATACGCATGTTATTCAATATTTTATATTCCATTCCCATTTCGTTGTGAAGTTGATGTATTCAATTACTGACATGCTGGATGTTTGCCCGTCATTCATTCCCATGCTGGCTTTGTAATCAAATTACTAAAGTAACACTCGCCCTATGTAATCGAAATCTGCTGTATGGATCTGGCGGCTTACATCACAATATTACGAAAATAGCATAGATCTTCAGGTCGAAGAGAATTTGTTCTGCTTATCCGTTTCAGTAGCAGGCAACATTTTACATGTACATGTCGATGATGCAAGCATAATATTATTTATAACAGAAATTACCAATTTATGCTTTTGGTTTTCGTTTTATAAACTTTTGTACGTTAGATTTGCTGTTAATATAGAATGGAAACAGAGGAAAAGATAAAAGAGAAGATTTTATTTTATACAAAATATTTATGCGATTCTTATAGTACAGTCATTGGGCTATTCTAGACATGAAGGGCAAAGCAAAACACACGCACACGTACAAACGGATACCCTCTCTTGCTCTCGCTCTCTCTCTCTCTCTCTCTCTCTCACACACACACACACACACACACAGATACAGACACACATATAGACACACACACACACACACACACACACACACACACACACACACACACACACACACAAAGCCGAATGTCGTCTTTTGGATATAAATTAATACTCTTTCCCTTTCATCTTTTAAAGACTACTTCTCGAGTTTTTATTCCAGAAAAACAATAAAAGTACATTGAAATTGTCAGGAAAATCCCGCGGGTTTTTTTATTTTCGAGGCCTAGCAGATTAGAAATGTATTGTGATTTAGGTGCTGCTAAATTACAGGAAGATTGACTCAACTCTACTTAAAATAAAATGCTTTTAGGTAGATCTAATTCTAGACCGCAAAGTACAATGAAAATCAGTACTGATGTTGGTTGTTTTTTTTTTTTAAATCTAATTTCAAGCGTCTGTAGACGTGATGTGATCACGACTGTTAATGACTTAGCCCACGCAAATATGGAAAACTTAATGGAAACGTCTCACACCTCCTGAAGGGCGTCAGTGCATGACCTATTTTGCACAGGCTGGCACGTGGCTATCTCCAGTCAGCGGACCAGGTCCTAGGTTGTTCAGTGTGGGACATATTATTAGGCCTGTTCGAGATTAAATGTCATGCAGCCAGTCAAAATGAGGATTATGTCGGCCTATCGAGCAGAAACTCTCGAATGTTTTAATACTATTTATCTACACATGGATAACAAAAGAAACTAGACAATAAAGATGAAACTTAGGAACCAGAAGAAGGACGAGGAGAAGGTGGAATATTTGGAAGGCAGTCTATGAATACGAATTCAAATCTTGAGCCAATAATGTGCTCAGACATAAAGCGTGTCACAATCGCATATCAGATAAAGACAATCACAATAGAATGCCAGGTCGCTATTTTCTGAACAGATTTGACTTTACAGCAATGAATTTGGTTTTATATTTAAAGAAATAATTAATTCCCGTTAAAAACAACCAAAAACTGCTTGCTGTGAAGTCAAAACTTTTCAGAAATTTGCGTAACCGATCCGGCATTGCGCTGGAATTGCCTATCATTGAGTCTGTGGTTGCGGAGTTCTACCACGGATCCTAGAGTACGTAGACGAGGTCGTCTAATCTCGTGTCTGTCTCTATCACTTTAGGGAAGATTCAGGAAAAGTACACTGTCCTATTGTCCAGTCACTGGTAGTGGGCAGAATCGTTTCTGAGTAGCAATACTTAGGCATTTCAATTCACTTCGAATCTCAAAACTCTTGATGAGTAATACAATTTCGATACTTTTGATGTAAGTGATGGCAGTCTCTCTGACCCACACCGGTCTTTTTGGCCCATGTCTTTGAAACCGTCCTGTTTCATGCCTCGCCGCATATAAGGCCAGCTGCAGTGACATAGTACCAAAAGATCTCGAACATAATCCAAAGAAGTTTAAAGTACTGGAAATTTCAAATGTATTGGAAGTCTCAATGTATTGAACATTTCAAAGTATTGAAAATCCCAAGGTATTAAAAGTATCGAAAGGTATCCATATTATTGAGATATGTATCCGGCACTAGAATGTCAGAATCGAAATAAAATCGATATTTTTGACACGTAGAACGCGAAAGCTGAGTATCGAGATACTTTGAAGTTCGGGTATCGCCCCACCATTACCTACTACTCTGCAGATGGAGATTTTTTAAGACCGGAGGACATTCCTGGAGTAAAATCTCTCACAGGCAGTTATCTCAGGTAGACAGAAAAGACTCTATTAGGCTGCAAGAAAGGTTTATCAGCAACTCTATTGAAAGAACCCACGTCCAAGTGCAGTTTTTTATTTCTGAAAACTCTACACCTTTTGTTCTTGGTAGGGACATGACGGGCTGGAACTCGCAATTTCCACTGATCTGTCCCACGCTTTTACCAAATCATTACTGGAAAGTATCTCGCACAGTGGAATTCGGGAATAACGGGATGGTCAAAACTTTTAATTTTGTACTGTTATTACCGTGTACCTATAATAATAATAATAATAATAATGCGATTTATAAGTCTCGCATCCGGGCTAATGCCCGGTCACGCGACTTCGCACTATTATTACCATCAGCAGGCCTGATAACTCTCGGTCTTTCTCAACTCCTGAGAAGCACATAGTGCCGCTGCCATTGGCGCTGAGCACTCACACTCTGACAATATCTTCCACTGCCTACATTCGAATACCCATTTTACAGATGGGTGGACTAAGGAAAATGTGAATGAAATGATTTCCCAAGGCACTAACAGCACCGCCGCCATAGGGAATCAAATCCACGACATTTAGATCCTGAGTCCGACGCCGTAACCATTCGGCCATGCTGCTCTACGTTCCCAAAAAAGGGAATGCCTAGTCGCTTGCTTCTCTTCAAACGACGGATGGCTGAAATGTCCTGCACCTAACCATGAAGGAAGCCTTCAGTCTCAACAAATCTTAGCGGGCAAGAAGATCAGTTGTTGCATATAGTGCTTTAGGTAGCTTTATCGAAACGTTGGTTTGAATTTTAATTAAAATCAAAATGAAACATCACAAACCCTGCAAGAAACACTGTCAGGATTACCATCACACCACCCACCAAGAACACCACAGTCACAACAACGATTATTTCAAGCACTATTCTTGGTCACACCAATAGCAATCACTTCAAGCTTCGCTAATGACTATTTGAGCAATAACACCCAGGTCACAGCAAAACTCTTTTTCTTCTCCTCTTTACATGCCATTTCGGCTCCTGCGTCAAAATAACGATAACTGGCGACGGAGGCATTACAACTACCACAAAAACCACAACCAATACCGTTTCAAAAACCATTCAGGTTATCGCCACTGACAATGACAATAACAACAACAATAACAACAACAACAACAACAACAACAGCAACACCGATAGGGACTAAGCAACAACCACAAACTCCCCCTTTAATCATGTCAGTAAGGGACAGTATTCAATAAGCAACTCACGCATTGTCCCCAAGCGCCGCCTACCAAATGTTCTCAGAAAAACGGACAGCTGTCTTGAGCATTTCCGCCCATGGATCAATAGATTCCGCCTCTACACTTCTAGAAAACAGAAAGCCTGTCTCGTTGTCCGCCACTTGTCAACCTTCAGCTCTTTTTGAATTTCTCTTGTGGAATTTAAGTCCTTGGGGAAATAGCGGGGTCACGAAGTGTGCGGACGGTAGTCAATGCAACTGTCACTGAATACAGTCTTAACCAACATTTCCGCAGTTAAAAGAGCACCAAGAAGGCTGTCAATAAAAATACCCAATGTATCTCCTATTGAGGCTGTCATCCGCATGTGAATATCCTTTTGTCAGTCTCAAAAAATAATTTTGTCATTTTTTTGTCTTATTGGAGATTGTGAAATATTCGACATTATTTTGCACTGAAATAATCTACACTGAATATAATGTTGGTGCAAGATATCTTTTACCAAATCAATACCAATGTAATGAGTTGTAAGCAAACAGCGCCATTTTGCTAATGGATCTGCCGTGCCTGAACAACGAATGTGATATGTAATACAGGTATAGCGGGGCAATCGACACAATGGCCATAGCTTGACATGACATACGCTTATGACCAATGACGCGAAAGTCAAGAAAGTTCACAGATCAGAGGCGTGCGTGGAATACTAGTTCCCGCTTTAGACGACAGACACGAGTCCCCGCTATAGATGACAGACACGAGTCCCCGCCATAGACGACAGACACGACTCCCCGCTATAGACGACAGACACGAGTCCCCGCTATAGACGACAGACACGAGTGCCCGCTATAGACGACAGACACGAGTCCCCGCTATAGACGACAGACACGAGTCCCCCATATTGACATAATTATACCTGCATAATTTGGGTCTTGGCAAAGCTTCGTACAAAACAGTTGACTCCGCTTCTCAAGTTTAAAAAATATGCTGCCATTACCAAAGATATTAATGTAAACAAAACATTTCCTGTTGTCGAAAACTGTTGACATTAGACTGCGTCCAGATCTGCAAAACATGAGATTCGCAGAGAACGTGGCCTACATTAGGGCTTACAGCATGTAATCTTGTCTAGATTGGTATGCTAGTCTCCGCTATAGACGACAGACTGATATACTAGTCCCCGCTATAGGAGACAGACTGGTTCTGCTATAATCGGGTGTCTGTTTCAACGGAGATGCTGAACTGTATAACTGTGAAAGAAAACTAACTGTTCATCATTGTCGGCAGCGGAAAACTTGAAATGGATAAACTACAAAAACGGTTGGCAGATCATCAGTACACCAAATTAATTTCGCGCAACGCTATCCCAGTATTGATTTTGTATTTCAAGAATGGCTACAGATATACTGATAAGAACTTAGACCTGATTTGTTGGCATGAGCAGCTATGATCGGCTTAAAGGATTGAAATGTTATGACTAGTGAGATACGTCTTCTGTTGTGGTGCTGTGTTCGCGAGGGCCGAGGACTTGCTTTGTAAAACAAACTGTCTTCATTTGTCACTGCAAAAACTGGTGGTGCTGACGCCCCACAATGTGAATAGATTGCCACAATACTGGCTAGCTCATGCCTCAGTCGGTGAATGTATATCGCAGTCAATAATATGCCGTACAGCCAGACAAAATGAAGACTATGCCGCGAGACTAGGAAATGAGATGTCAAGTTCCAAGTGTGATTGAGGCCATCGACAAAGAATTTGTGTTCGTCGGAGAAATACAGAAGAAAATAATTTCTGTACATTAAAATATGTTTGATGGGCAAACTGTTGATCATTCTTGATATATTTGTGTGTTTGGAGGTTTTTAAGGGGCAGATTACCTGACTTTTACAGTGAAAAACAATTTTCTTCAATCCTAATTTTCTGATTTTTGTCCTCCCTCCATTTCATGGGGATGACCCACTGCCACTCATACTGTCATATCTCGGGCAAGAATAATGCAAGGTCAAAATACTGTTTACATTCTGACAGTACGCACATGAAGCGTTCATACTATGCTAATAACTTGAGACCATCAAAAAGCTATTAAATCCTTATTTTTGACTGACTGACTGACTGACTGACTGACTGACTGACTGACTGATTGACTGACTGACTGACTGATTGACTGCAAGACACTCTCTTTCTTTGCATGTTCATTTGTCTTCCTAAGTCTGTTGGCGGTATGATTCAAGAAGTAAGGAAAGGCGAACTATACTAATTTTCCATTTCTGGATTATGAAGTTTCCATTTCAGGATTATAAAGTTTCCATTTCTGGATTATAAAGTTTCCATTTCAGGATTATAAAAACGGCAGCGTTCAGAAGAACTATTTATACTGAGGTGTGAGCGTCTTTACATCACTGTGAGACTCTTTGCAAATTACAAAAGCTATCATGTTTTCTAAGGCTCTTTCTTGTTTAATAAACAAAATCGGTCTTTCTATCACTTTTTTTGCTTTCATGTGGAAGAATCCCCGTCAGCTATTAGGCGGTGTTGAAAGCTACAGGAGGGTCATAAACGTGCCCAGAGAAATCACAATCGACAGATTTCCCCTGTCGTGAACGTTAATGAAGTCCCAGGCATAGCATCAGGACTACGTGTGTTTGGTCCCAAGCAGACATACTGAAAGGAATGCAAATCAGCGAAAGGGGCAGTCTTTTTATTCCGTGGATAGTCCATCGGAGATTCTAAGCAACGGAAGTGTGAGTCTGTAAAGCAAGCATTGACCGTTAAGACTGATGCGGAAGAGCTAAACAGTTATTGCTCTGACCTGCGAATGGTTTTTGCTATATTTGTGTCTTTGCCTTATTTATTAGCATTAATACCACCTCTGATTCTTGCCACATTCTCCTGTGACACAGCGAGACCGTTGATAAAATGTTCCACCAACAAATTTGAAAACCGTAGATGGTGGCTGCGCTTGTTTTGCCTAGCTGTTACGCCCGGTGTATCCCAAGAAATTCCACATTTTCTTCATCTTCTACCTAACATCTAAAATCCGCCCACTTCCTTGATGAGGATCAGCAGCACATATCCCAGAGCAGCGGTGTCTGGACATTCCTAACTCCTGTTATTGTCCAGCATCAGACACTATAACTCAATGCTCACTCAGACTTGTACAAGGTTACTAAAGATGTTACAGTCTTTGATGTTATTTACGGAACGTTAAAAGTAGCTGCTACGTTAACGTTGTGGGTTTGTGTTCAAGAACAGCTATAAGATTACCTATCTACCTACCTGCCTACCTACTTACCTATCTACCTACCTACCTACCTACCTACCTACCTACCTACCTACCTACCTACCTACCTACCCCTCTATCTATCTATCTATCTATCTATCTATCTATCTATCTATCTATCTATCTATCTATCTATCTATCTATCTATCTCTCTCTCTCTCTCTCTCTCTCTCTCTCTATCTATCTATCTATCATAACGAAATACTGCAGCACCAACTTAGAAATCGGATCATATACGATCGTAATATTTCAGGCAAAAAAAAAAAATGAAAATCGTTCAACTGAATATGAAAATCATACAACTGAATGTAATAGAGCCAAGTATAGTTTCAGTTTTGTCTATCCCTCTCATGAAAAAGATGCAGTTAAGCCCATAGCATGGTATAATGTCCACATAGGCATAATGTTGCAATATTGTACAATCTGAATTGCATCTATGAAAATAAGGAATTTATTATATCTGTGTGTGTGTGTGTGTGTGTGTGTGTGTGTGTGTGTGTGTGTGTGTGTGTGTGTGTGTGTGTGTCTGTCTGTCTGTCTGTCTGTCTGTCGGGAACTGGGTCAATGGCTATGCCATGAAATAGGAGCGAGGGCTGAGGAAGTTAAGCAAAGCCGAGCCCACGGAGACAGGCTCTGGCCCCAAGAGATAGACACGGTATTGATGAGCTCACGCTGGGCAGAGCTGGCGATAAATGGCTGTGAAATGTCACACGGCGACTTGAAGGACCCGACGCTACCAAACGAACAAGCGTTTCACTGTCTACATCGGTAACGTCGTTAGCGTCCCGACAGGCGGGTACCGTTCCGCTGACGGAAAGAGGCAAATGAACTTTGAGCCGCTATAGTAACCTAATTAAATGACTCAGTTTGAAAGTAGAACAGGAGAGTACTGGGCGATAGCAGGCTAAACATATAGTTCTCACGCGTCGAAACTGCTGGCCTATTTTGCAAGCTGATGGCAAGAGGAAGCAAAACAATCAGATTTGAAACCCCCCAGGGGAAAAGACATTTGTCAGAAATCATGACATTCATGCTGTCCCTGTCGTCTCATAAACTATTTCTATTATTCTAGGGGTGTCGATAATAGCGCGAAGTTGTCCTTTTGTGCGGAAACATTTCTGAAACGATATAGACTAATAGATTAGTTTGTGACATTTGGCTTTAGGAACTGCTTTTTCTCATGGACTGTTTGGGTTGACTCTGTAGGACGATCATTGCTGCTATGGTTATTGTTAACACTGTGGTTATCAGTGATAGCTTGAGATTTCGGGCAGCCTACTGCTAATTGCAGCTTTGATGACACAAACAGCTTATTGAGCGGGTGTTAGACCACGAATGTCCCACTGCTGGCCTGCGGGCAAATTGGAAGAGCGTGTTTCCAAAACTCAATAAATAAACTTTCTTTGAAAAATGAGTTGATGGTGTATGCATTTCTGTGTTAATTCATTCAAAATCTGAGGTTGAAAATCTGCGCTCCTTTAGATTTTACGTTATGTAACAGTAAATAAAAATATGTGTGAAGGGCAATTACCTTAATGTTGCTTCCCTTTATTTTAAAAAAATATTCAGAAACCACATACTGAGTTTGTTGTTTTTTTTAAAGCTCTTCAGTTATAGGGCACCAGTGGTATAAATCATGGCCAGCTAAATAACTACATAGAGGATATCGTATAACTCAGTCCAGTTTATTATGATGAAGAAACACACTTAGACATCGTCCTCATAAGATGACTGAAACTACAATACTGAACGCTCCCTGATTATTGTTGAGCGCTCTTGTTTTAGACCACCGGGTTCTGATTGCTTGGGGATTTGTCGTTGTTACCACCAGTGTGCAAAATTTAACAAGTTAAATTTAATAAGTTTAAGAAAGTTAGATAGTATTGTACGTACGGTCCCATATCTATAGTATAGACCGCGACAGCCTTAAATTATGATTCTTAGAAAAGACAGCATCTGTGACTTAGTGACTAGATTGCGACAATCGACCAAACTAAAAGAGAGGGTCAGCCTAAGACTTAGTAAGGGAGGTGTTATCAAGATATTTCTGTATGTAACTAGCGAACTATCTTCATGTCAACAGCCAGCACCCCAGGGCAAGTATGTAAGAGTTCAGGCAAATTATCTGGGACAAAAAGAGTTCCTTCTAGAGAGTGACTCGATCTAAACCAGCTACCCCAAACCTTGCACAACAAAGCCAAGACTGAATTACTAAACCGATTTTGGTAGATCTCGACGGCAATCTTAATGACGGGCAATTGCAATCCTTTTCATTGATTTCCCCTACAGAATCTGGCGTCTTTCAGATTTTTTTTAGTCGGATTCAGATAAATGTCCAGGAATTGGTCCAGCGCAGACAGATAAACGGGAATGAGATGGAGGATGGGAAGGCTAATTTCTGGTGTGTGATAGACGAAGCTAAAAACCTCATCCAACGAGGGGCCCTTCTTAAGATCAAGTGGTGTCATTAAACTTCGGTCTGTCTCGCGAGATTTTGGCATTCCTTGATAGAGAACAAGATTCTTCAGTTACTCAAGAGGCCGGTCGGTATGGAGTTGATTATTCTTTCAGTTATCTCTCAGACTATCCTCTTCACTTCCCTCTCTTTCGATCGGTCTTTTCCAACAATCTGTCTCTCCTACGTTCATCCTTATCGTCAGTGCGAAAGGCTATTATTTGCTATGGTGGACTGTCAGAACAGGATTACATTAAGAGACTGATTAACTAAATAAACCAACCAAGTACTTGTAACAGGTTTACTGAGGATAAATGTACTGAATTCAATTAGAAAATGACCACTCAAGAATGAAAGTCAAACCGCCAATATCCATTCTTCCCCACACAATAGTCGCATTATCACATCATCATTATCGTCGTCATCATCACCATTGATTATGAATAATATATTAAATATATATATATAGGAACTGTCTACCAGTCGATATTAAACAATTTAATAATTATAACACAGTATGGAGTAAAAATTTCACAAATAAAAATCACTATCTAGTAAGAATCTCCAGTGGTAAAATTTGCCAAATTTTCGGTCGCTAGACCTTCATCAGGGCGAGTAAAATACTATAAACCATGATTCATGATTCAGGAGTGTCGTCATCATCACCATCATCATCATCATCATTATCAGCAGCATCATCATTATCTTCGTCTTCATCATGGCCACCACCACTCCAACCACCACTACCAATGTGGGCATGTCTGGTTGTCCGGATGCTTTCTGATGGCGTTAAAGGCACTCAGTGGATCTATAATGTTGTCTTAAGTCGCTAGCTCAGCGCGGGCTTTTTGTTTCTTGGTGGCATTATATTTTACCAGTGGCTTTTCCATGATTGATTCTATTATTTTTTGCGACTGACGGTGGACCGCTATAAAAAATCGGCGGAGAAATCCGAACCACAAAGTGGAGATTGTAGGGGGCAGGAGGGTAGAGGCGGGGCATGGGCAGAGGACATACGGGGTACACAGGAAGACTATGATGATAGGTTTATTATTAAAGAAAAGACTGGATCATTACATAATACTTCTGTCAACCGAAGACCTCCAGAGGACACACCGCTACTTTGGCCCCTCTGTCAGTTTGAACGAATCACTCTTGCACAGCCCACACCTTTGAAGTTAGAAACACACAAGCAAGTTACTCATGTTCAGTGTTCATTTCAATTTCAATGCACTCCAACTATTCGAAACTAAGAGAAGTGATGTGATTTGCTTGTAATTTCAAATATAGGCATGTGATTTTACCACCCACCCCAAAATACCCAGACACAGACAAGGAAGCAAACAAACAACAAAGAAACAAACAAAAACAAAGTAAAGTCTACATGGTCCCCGTCTAAACCTAACTGCTCAGCTAACTCTTATCTTAGCTCATGACAGTCATCTCAAAACTTTTGGCATAGAATACTGATTCAAACTGTATGATGTTAGAGTAGGCGCTAGGGAGATTCTACGGGCAAGCTTGACGTCATGGTTACGAACAAACTCGTCAGTGATTCAGGAATGGCTCCCTAAATCATATTCCTTTACTTTGCGAATCAGGAACTAGACTACGCATTAAGCATTGCATTGTGAGTTGCGAAGTTTTATTTATAATAATTGGTCGAGTTCTCCCAGCCCAGGGACCCACAAGCCTGTCCTGTGCTGTTTGTCTACATTGCGTGTGCCCTTCTGAAGACGGATGAAGAGGTGGTTTAATATGAATACATAACTAGGTTAACTTTTCTTTCTCTTTAGTGTCTTCTCCTGGTTATATTACCGCAGTTAGCTCCCGTTTCCACATTCATTATATACGAGCTTCGCCTCGAGAGAAGCATTGTCTTCTCCGGAAATCGCTCTTGTTGTCACCACAAGACCAAAGCAACACCACCAGAAGTCTCCAGCCGCCTTGGGTTGTTAAGCGAACCCCGAGCACGTCTTCACACGTCTTGACCGACGAGAACCAAGGGATTTTCTGTCTGTCTTCCTTCCGCACTGAGTCGTGTCTTCATTTGTCTTTGCCCGGCAAAGTGCCACAGGATGCTGGAGGAATTTAAGAGCGAATAAAAAGGCCCGGAAAATTATCATTGGATGGGCTAAAGGGCTATTCTGTAATCCCTGTGAGAGCGTTGGATAAGTCGCTGAAGAACATAAACGTGTTAGGAATATCATGGTGGTGTTCATAAATCGTGCAGTCTGAATCTTCCGGGTATAGACACACAATGTGAGCTAGACAGACAGTGTGTGTGGATACATCCCCACGGTCATGAATTATAAATCAGCTCATCATTGTCGGCGATTTTCCTTTTGATTTGTTTCTCATCCATAACGTATAGTAATGTCATGTCACACAGGGGACGGCAACTGATGCCTAGTACAAGGATGGTTGGTAATGTTGTGAGAAAATTGTCTAATAACCGCATAAGTTCCCACATCCGGTCTTTGATAATGACGTATACATTCTAGAATCATTTGATTTCCAGCAACATTTGGCGCTATGTTATACATTACCGCAGCAATGGTATTTGCGTCTAGCGGAGCTAACCTGCTGTAGCGTAATATTATTCTAGTCTCAAATAATGATGCTCAGTAATAATTGAAATTTGCATTATGCTACCTTCATCGTACCCTTGAGCTAACTCTTTCATTAATGTTCACATTCATGAAAATGTGTCCAAAATATTTGAACACACCTGTAGGCAGAACCAATGAGAAACGATGTGGGGCTCGGAGAGGAATATGAAGATGGAATGTTTCATATATCCGTTCTTTGATAATGGCGTAAACATTCTACAATCATTTGATTTTCATTCTTACTCAACAGCTTCTCTTTGCGCTAAATTATACAATGCCGCAGCAATGGTATTTGCGCAATAATGTCTGGTGGTGTTAACCTCCTGTAGAATAGTTTTCCAGTCTTAAATACCGATGCTCAGTCCTAGCCCAAATTTGCATTGTGTTATCCTCAACGTACCCCTGAAGTAGTTTTTACATTAATGTTCACATTCGTGAAAATGTGTCCATTAATATTTGAACACACCTGTAGGCAGGACCAGTGAGAAACGATATGGAGCTCGGAGAGGAAAATGAAGATGGAACGTTTCCTACATCCCCACTTATCTGAAACTCCCTAAATGTTTTGTCTTTTGTGTATCAAGACGTCCAGGACATTTCGCTCCGTTTCTTGTACCAGCAACCACCNGGGGGGGGGGGGGGGGGTTGGGTTGGGGAAAGGGGTATGAGGAGGTGGGTTAAACATTTGGAATCGAGTCATAGCCTGTCTGAAAACCATGTTTTTTTCGGTAATAGTTAGCTGACTGAAGACAGTTTTTTAGACGCACGGTGAGTTGTTTGTCCCACCTCAAGAAAGGTAAAAGCCAAAAGAATACATTATAGAAACAGTTCGTGGAAGTTTGTGGTATCAAAGTAAGTTGTTTTATTATACGCTGACTTTGAGCTTTCCTGAAATCCAGAGCTCTAAGGTAGACACTCACAGAGAGCTTAGTCTTCTATATTTCCCGTCGAGGTGGCTTAGTAGAGCACTTGTCTCTTGAAACAAAAGATTTGAACCCCATTTCTGACTAGTTTCTCCCTGGCTATTCTTTCTAAGTATCCTCCTGACGGCAAAAGTCTACACTATATCTCCATATAGTCACAACAGCATTCTCAGAACAAAAGAAAGCAACGGAACAAAATGCGTCCTTCGCAAATCATATTAAATTTCAAAATCCCACGTATTTTTGCCAAGATTTAAAAGACTTTCCAGCTCGACGGAGTTTTAATTTCCTGTAAAACGCCGGCTTTCTGTGATGCGAACAGTAATTAAACATGACAACGATTCCGGTTCTCTTCGTTCATTGGATTTTGTTTTGTGAACTTAAAAAAAAACAATACAAAATCTTTTTGCTCTAAAATTGGATCACGTGCGTGACAAAAACATACAAGAAAGAAGTTTGAAAAGTGCAAGAAAGTGCGGAGGCTGAAGGGACGGAAGAATGATTAAAGGAAGGAATTAAGGAAAGAAGGAAAGAAGGGAGGAAGGAAGGAAAGAAGGAAGGAAAGACGGAAGGAAGAAAGGAAGGAAGGAAGGAAGGAAGGAAGGAAGGAAGGAAGGAAGGAAGGAAGACAGGAAAGACTTCGAAATTTGGGTTGAGTAAGCACTGAGAGACTGTAATATGTAATGCCAATTTGCCTTTACGGAACAAAGATGTTGTCTAATACATACACGAGGAAATCTCCATTTTTAGTTTATGTGACAATGAAGAAATTTGATGCACTCTCTGAGTATCTA
>JAWQUT010000002.1:149070-171915 GCA_033807755.1 Ellobium chinense | reverse complement strand
CCGAAAAAAATTTTATTGAAGTTTGATCACAGAGATAAATTCATCAAATATACTAGACTAGCTACCTTGTCCAACTTTTTTTTATTTCAAAATTCTAGTTGCATATGTTTCTCCTGTATACCAAACCTTAAAATGATTGGAAAATGGGTTCTCAGCGATACTGAAATATCGGTCACAATCGGGCCTTTTCGCAAAGACAGCTGAATTAGTCTTCTGTGTGTAAGACTAGTAGCAGATCTTCTTAAAGTTATACTCTACCGGGCCATCCGTCCTTGAGTGAATATTACTGTCACGAGCCAGACTCGCCACTACCTTTCGATGCTTTTCATATCTGACCAGTGCGATGAAATTTTTACGTCTTCTTCAATCTTGACCGGTGTCCTGGTAGTCCCTGAGGAAATCTAAATCTGGTCTGACTGACGCATTTCAGTCTGAAGCAGGAGGCCTTTGATGACCACAGGACTGTTGCACGCCTAAAGCTGGGCGCAAAAGCATAGTGACAGATTAAGCCGGAGATCACTCCTACAGCCAGTGGCAAAGAGATCGAAGAGTTCCGGTGTCACGGAGTAGCATCAGGTTCATTGCTCCTAATATACTGACCAGGGGAGGTCACCATTTTGTCAGCAAGGCTATGTAACGGGTTAACGAAGTTATCATGGTCCAGTCATTTTTTCAGCTGGGTGAGTAGGTAGGGACACTCATGAAAACCAGAAATGACATCATTCTAGTTCAATCTATTTGTCAGTGATAAGATAGTACCAGGGTATGTAAGATAGTACCAGGGTATTTGGCAGCTCAAGGAAGAAGAAATATATGTATATCAGATGACTACGTTTTTCCCCTCGATTTCAAGGTTAAATATCTTTAATGATTCAAATTGTATGCAACTAACTTATTGCATACTTTCTCACTTGAATATTATCGGTTAATGCTGCACATTTCAACTATATGTGCTATGGTTCTATCACAGCTGAAAAAAATGCAAACGCGTCCTATCAGTAACATGACAGGTCTTCATCTGACGACTGGCCTCGGCATGTCGTTTTTGACATAATATGCATTTAATGTGTGCGTGGTTTTTTTTTTGTTAAATTATGACAAAATAAAAATACCGGAATCAATGGAACTCGTGACAGATTTTAAGGTTTTTTTCTCTCTCGCACTGTATCCAAAATGTCATTCCAATCTCTTTGAAACTCCTCAAGTTATTGGATATTTAATTAAGCTGGACTTTGAATTCAGGTTGTTGATTTTGTTGTTGTTGTTGTTGTTGTTATTACTGCTGCTGTTGTTGTTGTTGTTGCTGTTTTTGTTTTTGTTGTTGTTGTTGTTGTTGTTGTTGTTGTCGTTATATAATACATATATATATATATATATATAATATATATATATATATATATATAATATATATATATATATATATATATCCTATCCTTGGAAGAGAATCATTAGTGTAGGACTGCAGAGTACATCCTGGTCTGATGTGGTAAATACATGTAGAGCTGAGGTATGGTGCCTGCTTGCTGCAAAAGGCCAGGGGTATGTTTGTGTGACAGAACAGTGAATTATCGTGCATAAAGTCTTCGCCTTTTGTACCCCGGTGTTTTGCGCGTTCAGTGGCACTCTCTTTAATCAGTCTCTAATCAAAGTTCACCCCACATTTTGTAGACTGACGAAGTTTTGACAATCGCGGGCTTTCTTGTTAATAGATTTGCCACATTTATGTCATGCACGGTGTCAAAGACCAAAAACATGTCAATGAAATCACCAAACCTAAAGGTTAGTGATTATTTTTAGTGGAAAAACCAATGCCTTATTTGGGATAAACGCTAGGGAAAGAAATATAATGTCCATGGGTTTCCTGGCAAAGCTAAACTGTGGCTCCGGTTCTGAGAATTTATTAACTGTTGCGTGATAAAACTGGCTGTTACTGTAAGGTTGAAGGCTGGCTAAGGCGAGTTTAAAAAAAGCACCGACATCTAAAAATAATTCAATTTAAAAAGAAAACGTTTCAATGCGATGTCTTAAATTGAATCAAGGTAAACGTGCCAATAAAATGTCAAGGTCCCAAACTAAACATAAGCTGCCAGACACTTTTCGAAAATGCCAGTTTTCTTAAATGTGGTTTTAAAATTGCCAGTGGCAATCCTGCTTGTAAATGGGTTTAGAGAAAAAAAACATTATTGCCAAAAAGGGCATGCAATTGGCATCTTAAAAAAAAGATGGTACCGAAATCATTATGGGTACAGGTTTTCCCTTATATAATCATAGCAAGTGGTGAGATGGCGCTCTTGAGTTTAACACTGGAACTTACTTGCAAAACTAGTTTTGCTATTCAGCATAATACAAGTATGTAACCGTAATGTAGACTCGCTAGCGTCGTTCGGCCATGAGCTTTAGTCTCTCAGCTCCTTCCTGATCTTCTTAACCCATCTGGATAGAATATCACACGCAGAGCCATTGACAAACCCGTCAGAAAACCCCCGGGATTCCAACCCTTTTCTCCACCTTTTCCCGATATTACAGAGATTTGGGGGCCACTGGGCACGGAGAGTAACTTAAAACCTTGACATTTTCTCTAAGGCCTAGTAACTTTCTTCTCCTCCCACTTCTCTCCCTAGCAGTACAAGAGATTCTGGATTTGGTAATGGATGTCTTTGATCAGCGACCATACTAATGAATTGTGTATTCTGTCGAAAGTCAGCTTAGATGTCATCACTGAGAGATGAGATCAGAAGTCGGCGGCACTGTGTGTGATGTTACAAAATATGATTATCTCACTTGTTCACGATCCGGGCTTTTCTTCTGTTCGTGATTATGGACGCACTAACGGGAACTCCTGTGCATCGCACTGCACTGGCTGTGAATGATTAATGCAAACTGTTATTTCTTTTTCACAAATCCCAGACGCTCATATAACACACAACCCTACAATCTCTCAAGTGACTCCTTGCGCACAGACAGACAAACAAAGAAACAAAAATGGCAATCTGACTGCCACCGGAGATTGTCAGTGTAACGTTTGACAATTCTTGAGGTATAGTTATTGGGCTATCTCCCACCAAGAAGAATTCAACAAAGCTATAACGTTCATTTGTGCAGTCAGTGCGACATCACTCGTGACGAACGCGTTGCACACCACAAACTGCATGCGCCAAATGAAGGCACCGAAAAGGCTAAGATATAAAGTCACTGAAACCGAACATTGATATTAGATATTGGAGAGCTTACGCAATAACGACGGGATTTCTTATTATCGTAAGAATTACATTAGTGCATTGGTGCTGGACGCAACCTTCGTAGCGTTCAACACGCAGAATTAAATATAACTCTTATGATGGTAAGAGATCCCATCGTTAATGTGCAACCTCTCAGTTTGAATGTATATTATTGTCCATACTGGACGCTTGAAGTCTTATTTTTTTTTCTCGAATAAAGAGTGTGTTTTTTTGTTGTTGCTAGGCTTGATAGAGCAGTCGTTGCTGTCGGCAAAAGTGCGCATGAATGTAAAATGAACATGTTTGGCGTTGGTTAGGAATAAAAAGGTCATTGTATATGTGTGTCCATGGATGTGTGCATGCGTGATTGCGTGTATGTGTGAGCGAGCATGGATTTATGATTGATTTTTGCAATTTAGCGCTTTGACCTAGGCGATAACGACGCTATATAAATGAATTTATTATTATTATTGTTAAAGAGATAAGCTGATTGCAATTTTGACAGGAAAGAAACATCTTTTTATATTTCCAGTGGAACCTAAACGAATAACGAATTAATTGAATATTTCAGATGAAGAGGAAAGATCTATTAGATAATCTAGGACAAACCTTCTGTAGGCGTAGGTGTCGATACAAAAATAATAGTAGTGAAACTATTCGATAACAAGTCCAAGGTCTCTTCTACTTTGGTATAAGTAATTCTTGGATCAACCTCAACAAGTGGGCGAACAGCAAAATCGTTTTCTTCTGTGACTGTTGAAATAGGACGACTCGGATGGTGATTACCTTTCATGCTCTCCCCTCCAAATTTAAAATCAGTCTTAAACCACCTACAGACTGTTGTCTTTGTTTGGGCCAAATGTGTTGAAAACTATAACCCATATTTGATGACACTCCATTGAGGATAAGCTGCGCCTGAAGTCACAGAAAATAATGGCTTTGAAATCAGCCCTTTCACGATTTATTTTTCCTCCTCGGCTAATGCACGCACTCTACCTACTGTAGCTAGTTATATTAAATGGGCTATATCTGATATCAGTAGAGGCATTGCTTTGAACGTTGCGGATTTTCCAGATGAAAGGTGCAGTATTGCAGTGTGAGGATTTCAAGGTTCTGGGATGTCTGAATTAGCGAGGCTCAATAAATAAAAGGAAACCCTTGTAAAAGTGAAAAATATGTCGCAGGATGTGTGGCTAACGGACAGGCGGAAGGTCTGAGTTTTCTAGTAGGGAAATTTCCACCTCTTAATTACCGAAGGAGTTTCAAATTTGGCAAGTCGTCCACAAACGATAAGGAATGATCTATCTAGGCTGTAGGTTTAGTACTTGGTTTAGGGTCAGGTGTAGGATTGGAAACAGAATGCATAATAGCGATAGGTGTCCTAGATAGTAGAATATTTAGGATTTTTGCTCCAGTGTGCTTTTCCTCCTTATCCTGGCCTTATTTTTTTTATCCTAAATGAAGGACTAGGTGAGAGACCGCGGCGATGTTTCCCTAATTCATAACACGAGGCAACACTGTAGAAAGACACCAACTTACGGGGCGACCTGAGTTGGATCTTGGTTTATGGGTAAGGGCAGGATTAAAGATATAGTTAGGGAAGAACAAGCACCCTTCGGGCAGTCTTTAGATATTAATAATTATTATAGTCCTAGAACCTTCTCATGTGCCTTGTTTCATTTCCAACCCTTCCCCTAACCCTAATCCTAACGTTAGGTGAGAGAATCCCGGGATAATGCCCGTAGATCTAGATCTATATTTGGAAAGAGAAAAATGGATTCTAATCAAGAGATAGAATTTTAAACTAGCAATAGGCTAGGCATAAAGACAAGAGAAGGGCTGTGACCACATAGATCTAGGTCAAGGAGTCCTTCCCATTTCATATTAGCAGTCTGAATCTCATTATTTTCCCACCTGGCTTAGGTAGTAAAGTCGGAACTGAAAAACAGAATTCAGATACAAAATGTTGCAACTGTTGTAGGCCTGGGTTCAAATACTACATCTGACAATAATATTTCCCCACGATACCCCTTCTCCTCACGAGCAGCACCGGGTCACTTCAGCTAGTCATTCACAAATTTGAATACAATGATTAATAATTTACGAAAGAAAATACATGTTTGAAATAAATCCCAGAATATTTAAACACGGAAGTATGTTTTATCTAGGCGCGTCAGCGATGTTTTTTGGGGTTTTTTGCCGGGCGAATTTCTTGCAAGTAAGTAGTGTATGGCTCATGTTGTCGTAAAAATTGTAACGCCATCAACGTTTTGCTGTTGAAAAGCACGGAGTCTACAGTCCTTTGGTCCAGAGGATGCTTTAATCTCTTTGAAAAGCAGATTGATAAAAATGTAGGTCAAGGTACCTCACCTTGTATCTAAAAAAAAAAGCACCAAACCAATCCAAACCCAACGAACTTGCGTGTTTACCCCCGATGAATTTAGGATCAACGCTTTCTGATATGTGCCAGACTCTAAGCTGAAATAGGATTCTTTGTTGTCAATAATTTTGTGTAAATAAGTCTTTGCTGTCGACATCGCTCGGCGTAAATAGAAATCTTCCGTGTCTAAAGCTTTGATGTACGCCAAGTGATGTAACAGAACATACTGATTCGTTGGAAAACGATGGTGTCATCAAGATCTAGAAAATTACTATTTCCATGCTACCGAAGGACTGATAGTGCTTTGTCAACAATTAGGTCGGTGCCTTGCTTCATTCAACACTTTTACTGTTACGCCATTACACTTTTTTGTTGCTGACTTGTAACTGAAAAATGATTCATTTACGATTCAGAAATTTCATACCTCTATGGCTAAGTATAGCAACAGCACCACATTCTCCTTTAAATGTTAAAACTTGTAGCAATTTCCTTTATACTAAATCAAAAAGTTTGGAAACGTAAATTATGATCCTCTTACAGCGAGCAGCCCAGACTAACTGCCCAGGAGAAAAAGAATTTTTTTTTTGAGAGAGAGTAGACCATCTGTCTTAATACGATGCGAAAAGGGTAAAATTTGTCCAGTCTTTACAAATACATAAGTTGGGTATATTGGTTTAATTAAGAAGTGTTAACACAATTCATTTTAATATGCGAATTCACTCTCTCGACAGTGATGAGAGTGGCTCCGATTGCCTGCTGTAGTCAAACTTTTTCATTGCATCCAGGCGTTGATCTGTTGGAAGTTTGAATGTGCTTAGTATAATATCACCTCTGGCTCTATATCTCTTCGTTTTGTTAATGGGCCCAATAGACTACCAGCAGAAGTCTTTGTCCTGAAATCAGCACTACTTCAGTAGTCTGTGTCCTGTAATCAGTAGACTTTGTCAGAGTCTATGTCTCTTAAAAAAACGTCACCCTGCCATGTCGATCACATACGAATTGGAAACTGGTCTAGTTTTGCCAATACCGGGTGAAGTCCGTTTGTGGTCGAGAACGATGCAGTAGTTTTCCAGAGATGCATTGTTTCAGTCATTCCCTGAAAATAAACCTGAGATTAAAATCTGAGTTGGACGTTAAAGTCAGAATCGAAAGGTCCTAAGTTTGACTTGATTACCGTGATGAATATAAGGTAAATGCCTTCGGAAAAGCATACCATTTAGATTTTTTCTCGGTCTATTCAATTGAAAAACGGGCACAAGCAGAGAAAGATATTGTCAGATAATGTGGTAACCAAAGAATGTGAAAAGAATGACAGCGACATTGCATACTCTCCAGGGAGTCGAGAATGTTGCGTAATTATTTTACCTGCTTGGGTAACAGCAATAGCAAGGCGCGAACTTCCCTACAAAATTTTGCTTTATCTTGAAAGGGTCAAAATTAGACTGGGTCAAGTTTGAAAATCTTTCTTCATCTATAGAGATAATTTTAGGCGGGACAATCCTGTTAAGGCTTGGAAACTCCGCGAATGGCTTTTATATTGCATTTCATTGGCATTTGCCTTTCCTGAGGTGATGGAAACAACTCACCACATGTCCCAGAACACGTCTTCACTCACACTTCAAAAGGTCAAAGTCACAAGAAATTAGGTTTTTCCACGTTAGCCCGACGAAAGTTTGCTGATGTCACAAGGAAAGTTGTAGACAATGCAGTCTACACTGATAGGCATGAATGTCTACATTCATTTTGTAAGCAAAGTCCAGAATAATGTCAGTGGTAAAAGACTCAGTTACCTTCCCTTCTAATAGAGAAAGGAAACTCTCCACTCGGACAACGAAACTTCAAAGTATCATCAGAGGAAAGAGTCAAACGAAAAAAAAAAAGGAAACTCTAAAGTGAGAAGGAGGTTGGTTAATTAGTACATGAATCAAATTAGAATCTTTAAGTATGGCATTTTGTAGGCACTGCTCATGTTTAGTGTAGTTACATTTCAGCTCTTAAGACCTGTAAAGCAACATCGATGGAATAGCCAGCATGCACTGTCTAAATATTTAAATCAAACTTCATGATATAAAAGCCAACTTTTCAAAAATCAGATTTGCGCTTTTGCTGTCATATGACCTGAGAGTTCACATGAGCCTATGGATGAGAAGAAATGGCGGTCTGATCGTTATTGGGACACACCAAAGTTACTTTTGGTAATTATCGCATTATCGTTATTCAGTGGCTTTTTGTTTGTCATATAAGATATAGGAAAACAGTTCTATTTAACCCTGTTATTTCTCTCACTGCTTTTTGGCTCGAAAGATTTAAAACATTAGTAAAGGACCTCGCACATTTGCGGGAAGCAAAACACCGAAAGATGTGTATTCGTATTCGCACAGCCCTTCATACAGAGACATAAAATAAACTGCTTTGACCAAAAAGATGTCATGTACGGTGAATTTGTAATTCACAGGGCAAATCTGGTCAAAATCGGTGGAAAAAATATACTCACACTGCCCTGCGCAATTCCGAAAGATTTTTTTTTAATAGATCATCAGTGACGAGTGGCAACTGAAGTTTAAAGAGCGAGGGTGGAGTGGGGGTTGCCTGGGGAGCACAGATCCTCTTCATGTAAACCACGGCAAATTTAAAAACATGATAAAGTCGTCGTGGAGACACAACTTTCCTCTCTGGGCAAATATTATGCAGGACAAACTTAAGATCGAAATCACTGAAGAGAGTGGAAGCTCAGAATGAAGTTGACTCCAAGGTCACCTGTGCATTGGTCCTGTGGTTGAATGGAGAGGGAGTAAAGGACAGAGTATAGTGGAATGGGGCGGATGAATGCTTGACGTGTAGAAGGTACACTAGAGCATTTCAATTTACTTTGGCTAGGACTTCCTAACAAAGCTGACGGTGCCCATTGTATCGCTGGAAAGCCAGCTTGGACCAAATGTAATCTAAGGCTGGGTCAAATCGATATCACTAATGTGTAGTCTGAATACTGGTTTTCAGCGCGAGTACTCAGTTTCAAAAGCAGTGTTGGTGGATTTTGTCGATACTAAAGTATTATTTCAATTCATAGTGTGCGTTTCCTTGCACTTTTGTAAAGCTTTACAACTGCTTTAAAAGTTAGAAAGAAGGGAAAGGAACCTTTATATAAATGAAGGTAATTCCAGCCTCTGGACGGTCCTATTTTTCTCTCTGAGGGAATCGAATTTTAACATTTTGACCTTGGTATATAATTATCTCGCGGAATCATTGTTATGCCTCAGTATCGATACTGGTTATCAATGATTCTAGGATTGTGAGTATTCTTAATCTTAGACGTTTGAAAATATCGACTAAAGCACAGCCCCCTTTCATTCTGAAGTTTCGACACGAGGCGTTGGGGCACAAAATGGTTCAAGAGGATGGGAGGCAGAGAAAGGGTGGTTGATGAGACGGAAGAGAGACGAAGAGGAGAAGGACAGGGCCCACTGGAGGCAAGGGAAATAATTAGGAATCAATCGAGTAACCCCCCTTGTCCCTGGAGTCATGTCCTCCCAAGATCATCAGATTATAGCAGTTACCACAGACGCCAGCTGACCCAGGTCTGATGCCATGTAGAAGATCCCTGGCGCTGTAGGGATTCTGTTTTTTTGGCGTATTGTTTGAGCAGAGGGTCGCGCCCATCCTGTATTGTTACGCTCATTAAACCTGCACCAAGGGTTTTCAAGCAGGCCTCATAGTAGTTGTCACTGATCGACACTACTCAAACAGTTAACAAAAGAAAAAGATATATAATATATAATATCATCATTAAAAATAACAGTTAATACAGACAGAATGAAAATGGACTTTAAAGAGGTTAATTTTTTAAAATACATTTACGACAGCAGATGCTATGTACATATAACGAACGCCCCCCCCCCCNCCGTCTACTCAGCTCGACGTCTTAGATCGCAGTGAAGTTACTACACAGACTTGCTAGTTAATCAGCCCCTAACAACTTCACGCTCTACTCACTCTCCCGATATTTAGCAGTGTTCATGCTGCTGACTGTTCACAACAAATAGACAACATTCCGCTTAATAACAACTTGTTTATAGATACCGACTATCTGACTCGTGACAACCTCACATCTCTGATTTATTTAACAAGACTTGGAAAGAAGGCACACTAAAATATAATAGTTTTCTTATTGTGAATCTGTAAAATAAATTGCACAAGTTTTCCGAGCGATAAGATTATTATCCATTGCAATATCCATGGCTCTGATCTGAAAGACCCACGGAATCGTTACCGTTAACTTTGGAACACACAACCTTATGTAGAGAGGTTAGGAACCTGAAATACTCCGATGACAGGGTACATGATTCCAACAGATTTTGAGAACCACTGGACCCGAGGGCCAGACTCGATTTGAGAAAGGCACATCCTCCCAAGGGGGAATCACTCAAGAGTAATACCAACGTAATAATCGACGCCCGTGCCAAATACTACCGCACAGTCCCTAGAACAATACCAGTCAATATCCACGGCTTCTGAAATACGACGGGAATTAATAAACAGACGGTGTTATACCATTATTGTTACCCCAGTATCACCAAAGAAACATCATAAATAGAACGGACGAAACGGGCTGCCATACCACTTTTTCAGATCACTCCTTTCATTTGTTCATGGTCTTCAGTACTAGCGAACTGTATAGCTTCGGTAGGTTTGATCTCCGCAAAAGGTGTCAGTTCCATTTCCATTTTCGTTTGTTTAGGCCGAAGCCAATCACATAAGAATATAGGCAAATATAATAACAACATAATCTCGCCCTTTTTGAAGTATAAAACATATTTTGAGCAAAGCGTCAGCATTAGAGACTTGCACTCTTTTACCCATATATTTCTCTTTCTTTCTTTCTTTCTTTCTTTCTTTCTTTCTTTCTTTCTTTCTTTCTTTCCACTCTCTCTAGCTCTCTCTCTCACCCACTCAATCTCCCTATCAAATATTAACAGTTTCCATTGCAACTTCCGCAACACCCTATTAGATTAGACACATTCATTCTCGTCCATCGCACCTTGAACCTTCCTCATCACCCCCACCCCTCCCCCCAACACACCCTCCCCACCCCGATCTTCGTAAATAAATTCCGCCGCCTTTTCTTACACGAAATAAAATGCCAGAAGATAATTCAATTTCTAACTATTGTGTGAACAATACACTGCTGAACCGCAAACTATGTATTTGTATACAGTAGTAAACCTATGATATCAACGTATTCTTACCGTCGCCATTATTTCCATAATTCTCCAAAGTAGTTCCTAAAACCAAGTGAATCGTATACATACAATAGAACCTTATAACCTCAAAAGTAATGTACTCGAACTATGGCATAGGCCGACTGGTTGTAATTGTAATAGTCTGGCACCGAGTCCGTTGTCTATATTATATACGACTAATAAAAGGGAAGCTTTACATCATTGCCTCGTGTCTATCTCCTTTCCTCCGTTAATATTGATTATCTCTCTCTCTCTCTCACTCTCTCTCTCTCTCTCTCTCACACACACACACACACACGCACACACACACACACACACACACACACACAAACAGAGTCTGTCTTTTCTGCTCTTTCTTTCTTTCTTTCTTTCTTATTTTCTTTCTTTCTTTCTTTCTTTCTTTCTTTCTTTCTTTCTTTCTTTCTTTCTTTCATACTAATACTGTCAGTACCCTCTGTAAACTTCCGCTCAGCTATATCGATACCATTCATATAGAATGGGATTAAGCCTTGTATTCTATATTAATTTACTCCCAAACTTGAAATGATGAACTGATTTCTTGGATTTGATGTTCGTCGGATCCTGCTTCACATGTAATTATTTCTGCACTCGAGCTGGACAGAGATGGACAAAGCTGGAGAGAGCTGGACAGATCTGGACAGAGATGGACAGAGATGGACAAGCTGGACAGAGCTGGAGAGAGATTGACAAAGATGGACATAGATTGACAAAGATAGTCAGAGCTGAAGAGAGCTGGATAGATCTGGACTGAGATGAATAGAGATAGACATCGATTGACAAAGATGGGGAGAGCTGTCAGAGCTTGACAAACATGGACAGATCTGGACGACCTTTTTTTTTTTTGCGTTATTCATTATTCGCTGGAGCAGTCGCACTTTGTGGTATCAAAATTACGGATTTAACATCAGTTTATCTTAAGTGATTGTTCAAAGCAAGACGACCAAAAATAGCAGGTGGCTACTTAACTTCTTTATTTCTATATTTTTACTGTCATTGTTCCTCGTTCATACCGAGTAACCAATAACTACCTTCTCTCAGTCTGGAACTACCTCTCGGGAAGATGTAACTCATCTCCTGCGCATGCGCTTGTCTCCTCGTAACCGTAATTTTACGATCACTTCACACGGCTATTTCGCAACTGATGGCATTTCATATTCTTCCAAAACGAGAGTAGTCTAGACTGACGTTGAAGTTACTGCCTCCACCACATCCGTGTTTGAAAAAAAAAATCCCGAACATTTTAGTCAGTAACCACCTTCTTTTTCCTCCTTCTCCTCTTCGTCTTCTTCCTCTTCCTCTCCTAGCTTCTCTCAGTGTTGGTCTGAAAACATCATTAAAGCCTCTCTCAGACTTAAATCCTTTCCGAGCTATTAGTGGTAGCATTCTGGGTCCACAGTTTGATGAGGGTAAGGGATGCGGAAAAAAGGTTCTCCATTCGATGTTGCAACATTTCCGACACTCTCATTAAGATGGACTACAAATAATTTCAGGCCATTGCTGGGACGAATTTAGGCAAGGCTGGGCACCAGTAAACTACAAGTTCGATCCCAAGTATCCGAATACTCGTTATGTTGGCATAGGTTCGTGATAAATAAAAATCAAGTATCGATATCTTAAGAAGTTAGACACAATTTTAAATATGTTCTACATCTTTGGTTACAATAAGTTTCGAACTATTATCGGCCATGCCATTTTTATTCAAATGTATTTTCTACTTACATTCTGCTTGTGGTTAGCATCTTCAGATAACCAATACGACAGAAAGCATGGACACCATTCATCCTAGTTCTTTAGGTTTTAAATGAAACAATCAAATACATTCAAACACGGAGTTAGTATAGAGTATCGAGTACTAAGTCTTAACGTATCGATACTGATTACGCCTCCTGGTTCGAGGTATCACCCACTGTTCCAGGGAACCTGAAAAAACCTCGCCCAATCATGCCCATTAAAAAAAAAAATTCTCCCCCATGATTTATTAAAATGCGACCCATGGTTCCAATTACCCTGTCCCCCATCCTGCGTCCAAGAATATCTTGCTGAGAAGTTGCGTCCCCTTCTGACCAAAAATTTTGCTCAAGTGTCACGGCGGTCTTTGCAAGAAACTGTACAAACGTGACATAGCGTGGAAGTCCAAGACTCGGAATTAGCTCTGTTTGTAATGGAAAACTTAGCAGGGAGTGCCACTTGAGGGCATGATTGCACACGACACGGCTGGCTAGTTAGTCTGAGATTCTATTTAGAGTTACAGTTTGTTGTTGTTGTTTTTTTTCTTATTTTGAAGTCACGAGTCGCACAATGACAGTGAAGTAAAACTTGGTTATAACGGGGTGGTTGGAAGTTTCCCACTCAGGCTCATGACAACCGTGTCTCCTTGTTTTCGAATTCGGGTATATGTATTTAGACAAAGAAAATAAACTTTAATATGTTTAGATCACGCTTGCCTTCTTTTTGTGCTGGGTAAAAGTCCGCTTGCAAAGTCTGAGGACGTGCGAAGTCGGTCTGCACTCACGTATTTATTGTGGTCAAAATGCATTGGTCTATCGCGGCTGTCTAAATTTGCGCCTGTCACTTGATATAGTCTTGACAGACATACAAAGTAATTTTTTAAAATTTTTAATATAGAAACATAAAATCAAGATATTGATTAAATTCTTATTGCTATATTATTAACCTGTGCTTCATTTGCGTGTTGTTGTTGTTTTTTTTTCTGTTTTTCGCCTAATAATATGTTGAGTCATCGCTAACAAACAACGCACAACCACCGTGTCGCGAAACGGTCCATGTGTAATTGCAATCACATTCAAATAACATTCTATATCCGTAATAAAACACTGAGCTAGACCGGCCGTAGGTAATAGTTCCCAGCCCTAGACCTTGTTTGTGTGTCAGTCACTGCGTAATTTGAAATGAAAAGCAATCCTCCAGTAAACGGTTATTTCAGCTTGATTTCACGGAGACATCAGCTCTGAAACCACACTGGTCCAGCGAAAACTCGTGCTCTGGGTGAGACAGTTATGTCTTAACACAAACAGCCTTGTGGACCCGTTATAACAAGGCTACTTTAACTATGAGAGAAAAAAAAAAGAAGAAACGGGAATTTAGAATTCCGCCAGTAAAACCGAGTTCCCGATATAACGGTCACCGTTATGAATGGGTTCTTTTGTGTTATGTCCGGCAAACACTGCACCATTGGCAGATATACGAAACGGTCATCGTTCCCAGAAACTCTATCTTTAGAAATCAAAGGTTTTGTTCTTGTTTTTCTGTTTGTTTGTTTGTTTGTTTGTTTGTTTGTTTGTTTGTTTGTTTGTTTGTTTGCTTGTTTTCTGAAAGCTCAGTACACAGATGAGCGTTGAGCCTAAAATCATTTAAAAGAGAATGTGTACATATTACGGGACCTCTTTGCTTCCGAAAGCTGCAATGCTGCTACTATACCAGTGAAAGTGATTGGTATTTTTTTTTTTAATCCGGTGAATAGCCATTGTAAAATTTCTGTATTATCCACATGGTTCATTAGCTATTGATAGTACTTATAGTACAGCTTGGGAGGCTTCCCTACTCGGAGACTTTGCACAAAACAAAAAAGTAGATATCATAGACGAAGGATTGAAAAGCTTGGTTAGTTGATTATTTGGTGGCCTGTATAGTCCTCTAGGGCGGGCTGCCCGACTGGGAGACTTCCAAACAACCTAAATATTTTCCTAGAGGAAGAACACCCGGGATTCGGCCTTTAAAGTCATGAGCAGTGGGGCCTCATGATCTCTCAAAACTACCCGTGCACTGCAGTCTCCCCTGCTCCCGCTTTTTCTTAAACTCTTAAAATAACCGCAACAGACACACTTGATATCTATTTTCACTGTTCTTGCACTAAATATCTATTACAAAAATATTGGTTATATTTTGAACAAAGCGTGAAAGATGAGAGACAATAGAAATACACAAAAATAAAGGACAGATAGGATTCTGGATTTAGCTCGGGCTCTGTATTTATGGAAATCCTTTTTTATGTGTATTCTGAGCTATATTTTACCATGCAATGCACGGGTTGCACTTTATGACGAGCCGCCAAAGATCATGCGTTTTGCAGCAAAACAGCAAAGGGGAACTTGGGGGTCTAGCAAACGAGAAGGAACCCCTAGTATCCAAATGTGTGTCTTTAATTCATGACATCACTTTTCCATGCGTAGTGATAGGATCTATTAGTTTTGCCATAGGATAGATTCCAGCAAAGACGGACTACAATATTCTCCTATGTTATAGCAATAAGTTAACTAGATGGGATTACTTCAGCTACAGATGTCTATGTTATCGTCAATCAAATGCCCATCGTTTCCTTTATATGATTGGGGAGGTTTATGTCGCACATGACCAATCAAATCGTAAACTCCATGGCTGAAAATATCATTTCAGTTTTGAGTAGTTTCAGGCCCAGATTCAGGGGCAGTTTTGCACTTTGTGACTGTGATGTGCAGACACATGTGTCTGATTGGTTCCCAGCTAATATAAAAAGGCCAGAGGTTTTTTGGGGGTTTTTTTTTTGTGGGAGGAAGAACAAGAGTCTTCTTTCGGATGGAGTGGATGAAAGGGGAGGAAGGGGCTTGTTTTGAGCTTTTTGGCTTTTTTTTGTTTTGGTTTAAGATGATTATAGTTGTTTATATTAACTATGATCTTCCATTTATCTTTTTTTTCTTGTGGAAAAGAATGTAGACTTTTGACTCAACATTATATCCCAAATTTTACAGCCAAACACATCTGCCTCATTCCTTTGCTTTGGACAACAGGATGAGAGAGGAAAATTTCTCAGAACTTCGAAAAAAAATGACTTGGGCAAATGTGGAATGAGCGTAACATTTTGATAGAGCCTACCAAAAACTATGCTGGAAGTCTGGACTTTTTGTTATGGTACAGAAACTGTAAAGATTAAATTAAGATGTTTGAACAGTACTGCAGGCGAGAAATGTAGTCTAGACTACTTTGTATACACGAACGACTAGAACGACTCACTTTCCATCAAGACAAGACCCATCCATTTTGTCTAGTCATATTTAGAGTCAAGATAACTGGTGTGCTTGGAGCTCCTCTTTGCCATAAACACAGCCATAACTACACTTCCCCCCTTCCACCATACCCCACCTGCAAATGTGTTTTCTTTCAGAGCAAACTGAACTCATCTACGGACCAAACATCGTTTGAGGCATTCATTGAGCTGTAGTGAAATGTTCTTGAGAAGCTGGAAGGTTCGTTGGCAGCTATTCAGGATGCATGGACTTCATGTCTCATGGCGCGTCCACAGGTCCTTGCTCCTCATCTTCACCACTGTCCTCTTAATCTTAGCAACATATCAACGTTTTTTTTTTCTTTCATTATTTTTGTCTCGACCTTCCCAAGGATACCTGTCCCCTGGGCCTTGAAAGCCTTCTGTATTACGGGACAGGGGGAGGCAAGATACGACCCCACTTCCCTAAGCTTTCTTAGATTGCAGCATATTATCATAACAAAATAATCTCGTAGGAGATCGCGAGCACATAATATTATCCTGAGGCCCAGAAAATAGAGAGACCTCTCCAGGGTAACGCGGAATGGTATGGACGATACTTTCATCCCAGTTATGGATGCACATTCTTTTGCATGTGGTATTCGATGCCAGTAATGATCCTTTCACCGTTGTTCTGACCCCATTCTAAATGCTTAATGCATGCACTATTTTATAGACCTAAAACATTTCACCTCATTCCTCTGGATTTCTTTTATTGCCTCATTTTCAAGCTCCCTTTCCCGTAAACGGAAATCACCGAAGTTGGGGTGAGGTTTGCCTGAAATTGATGTAAAGTTTTAATGCTCTAAATATATACCTGGAAAATATAGATAGATGCAAAAAAACTTATAATTTCCACATATATTAAACAGATGCATTTCCATTTTGCTAAACAAGTTTAACAAGTTTATTGTACATGCCCAGACCGTGCGTGACGGTGTGAAGGCGGCCAACATTACATGTATCAAATGGCGGGACAGACACAAACAGATTAAACAATACATCTAACACGATAGCGATAGGTTGTTCCAGTTATTCAAAAACCGTACCGGGTATTCGGTATCGTTACCTGCCCACCACCACCGCGCAGTCTGTCGAATAATTACATGTAATTCTCTGGGTGAGAACATTAAATCATCTCTCGCTCATCGAGACAGTAACGAGAGCAGATAGCATTACTGTGGACCAGCTTTATCTTGAATTGCAGTAACTTTAGACAGACAATGCATATTTCATGCGCTACCTGCTTGGTGATTAAAGATCTGGGTTTTGATTTCTGTCACGTCATATCGGCCAGACATGATATGGAGGAGGGCGTGGGTGGGCGTGAGTGAGAAGAGCAAGAAGGTAGAAGGAAAGAGAGAGAGAGAGAGAGAGAGAGAGAGAGAGAGAGAGGAGAGAGAGAGAGAGAGAGAGAGAGAGAGAGAGAGAAAGAGGGGGTGGGATAAGATGTCACACACCAACATCTGGTAGAGTAGACACAGATTAGCAGTGTGATGCACAGACAGATCATGAAAAAAGATTGCAAAGATTAACAGCGCTTGACGCCACGAGCGCCCCCACAGCTCACCACAGTTTCCTGTGCAGAGATCCTTGTATCCGACTCACGATGATGGTTAATGAATAGACATATCCATTTAAACTTTCAGCAATAAGACTTAACTTTTATCCAGTTTTGACACTAAAAGTGTCTTTGACGAGGATCGCAATTGAATAGACGCAAATCTTGATCGAAATTGTTGGCGTTAATAAGTTTCACACGTGAGTCATTTTATTTCGTAAACGGCAGCACACATGTTTCCACCGAGTTATATAATCAAATTATTGATCCGAAGATATGAAACGAAATAAACCCACTATATTGATGTTTTGTGGATTCATGATGTCGTATTTGTTCTCTCTGCGCGAAATTTTGACTCCCATCTTATACGTCATATCTAGTCCACATGCGTAAAGCCAGCAACTGTCTATTGATAAAGCTCAGTCTGTTTCCATAATTTACTTTGGACCTAATGCAGCTCTACTTTATTCGTCAGTGGGGGATTTTGCAGAAGCTATTAGACATGCAACTCGAGGGAAATCTGGCCTCGTACCCTGTTTGTGCTTTCTAGCGCGAAATGAAACATGTCTCTGGAAAGAGGAGAACATGAGCATATTATTATTTATGACGAGCAGGTCGATTACTCTCTTGATTATTATTATTATAATTCTGTGCCGTCGAACCGGAGCAATTGTCTTTAACATCACGATCGCAACATAACTATTCACCGTACTTCACCGTGGCGCATATAAGTTATAGCCCATTATCATACCCAATCTTCCATTTACCAGTGAAAGAGATAGCGACTCTTTGCAACCTTTCCGGCGCTCCATGTGACATACAGAAACTCATAAATGTTTAACCGCTCATGCGACAGCCTACAGCATAGAAACACTGCAGGAATGAATAATAGAAATAATAAAATGGTGCCATCAGCTTCGCAAGTGCCATTAGTGAACGCTTGAACTTACCCGTTAAATTCACGGTGTCTGCGTGCGGTTCGGGTTTGCATATCAATCTAGATACTGTATAATGAAATCCCTTTGAAGTGGTCTTTTTGGGCAGAGAGCCAAGATGCAGTTTAAGTAAATTTGGATCTCTCAGACGCAGAGACTGAGAAAAGTACATCCTATTACCTTACATGTCAAGTCGGGCTGTGTAAATAATCAAAGAACATTATATTAAGAACATCATTACGCAGAATGAGAAAAAGGCAGGAGGAACTTGCATTTCGAGCCGGGCTATGGTTAACAGCAAAGGGTATAAGACCAAAATGTTATCCATGTCTATCTATCTATCTATCTATCTATCTATCTATCTATCTATCTATCTATCTCTCTCTCTCTCTCTCTATCTATCTCTCTCTCTATATATATATCTATCTATCTATCAGCCTGCGTGCCTATCTACCTGCCCTACTGCCTGCCTGCCTCCCTGCCTACCTGCCTGCATGTCTGTCTGTCTGTCTGTCTGTCTGTCTGTCTGTCTGTCTGTCTGTCTGTCTGTCTGTCTGTCTGTCTCTCCGTCCGCCTTATATCTGATATTTGAATACATCTGATTAAAGTGATATAAGCCTTTCGTGGTTTGCTACTCAAAGTTTAACACCAGCTTTTCCTCATTAGTGAGTGATCAAACTTTTGGTTCGTTTTAAGGTAGATTCTGCCTAATGATCTCTTTCATTGAACTGAGATGTACACAAGTGCGAGGCACTTTCCTTTTGAAGTTCACAGCTTTATTTCGGACATGGAGTACAAAGACAGAGCACTGATTCACCTTTCTTTATCTTCAATCTTCTTTTGCATCATGGGCAGTGGCGGATATAAAAAGAGAGCGAGAGAGGGAAAGAGAAAGAGAGAGAGGGTGGGGGAGGAATGGGGGAGATGGAGTCGGACTAATGGTCATTTATTATTGCTAAACTTGCTGCTTTAAGAGAGAGGTGGAGGGGGTTAAGGGGGTGGGAGAGGCATGGAGCTGGACTACTGTTCATTTTTTAAAACTTGCTATAACAGAGTTTGACCCAAACAAAAACGTCTCATTGTGTGGAAAGGGCTCCATCGACCCTAAATCTGCCCCTGGTCATAGGTAATCAAGCAGGCAGTTCTTCCACCAAGAAGGAGATGGTATCTTGAATTCAATTTCCAGTCCCCCTCCCCACAACCGCCCCCTCCCCTTCCCCCAAAAAACAACAACAAGAATAACAACAACAAAAACAACAACGACAACGCATGGACTTGTAATTTGCTGCAAGATCTTGACTAGTTTGCGCTATGTCTTTCAAAAGTTATGTGATAGCATCGTCTACTCTAGTCAGCCTTGATACCACTGTGCTTTCAGTTCCAGCAGTAGCCTGCGAGATCTTTTCTCTTTCTTACTTCTGTAGTTTTTAAGATGCAGTCGGGCGAAATACATCTGCTATCAGTACGGGTCGTTAGGTTAATAGCCCTTTGCTAACCCGCTCAGCTCAATCTCTAAGGGGTAGACCAGAAATTGCCGTTCTATCGTAATTTCAGTGAATTTAAATTCAGTCATTAATGTGTAACCAGGTGAGAGAAGGCGCAGTCTATTTATAATCATTTGAAAAGGAGAGAGGCGGAGATGTGGGGGGNGGGGGGGGGGGATAGGGAATGTGAGCACAATCTGACATCACATAGAAAGTGTGTCGTTAGGGATGTTACTAAACAACTGTAAGAGATCACGTTTGAGGAGAAAATCAAGAAAACGTAAAACTAGAAAAATTCCTGTTTCTGTCGGAGATTGAATCCAGATCCTCTGAGCTTGCAAGTTGAACGTTCTCTCACTACACTCCAGCGACGCTAACTTCACACACAGCAACTTTCACCTTAAATTACTACCTGTATCTCGTTCCGTAACTTTCATGTATAAGCCTAGTGTCACTCGTATAACATACTTTCCAACTGCTCACTGGAAATTCTTAACAAACTAACAGAATTCCATTACCATGTAATTATGCTTGTGATGGAGAAGAAACTGTCATTAAGGCCCAGCCAGCATCTCTCTGCGCAGAGACTCAGCATCCCAAACCCTACTTGCGCAGCTTCATGCTGTTCAAGGAATCTCACTCTGCGGCTCTTCTCTAGACGCTGCGACCAAGCAAAATCTTCTGTATCACGCATGAAGTCTAGCAAAATGTAAAGATGGCAAGCGAGTGCAACAGGTCAGCAGACAACATACGTACCTCTGGGATTAGCTGGCTCATATTGGTGAGCCAGTAAACTGAATGTTAGGGTATCGAAATACTCAGTCATTATGCTTCGAGTATCGAAAGAATCGATTCTGTTTTGAATCTCATATTCAGTAGAGTGCAGACTTTCTCATCCCTTTTAATACTATTGATACTTTTGATACTTCTGACAGTCTCAGCTAGACGAATTATCGCCGTTGGTATTAAACTTATAATAATGATAATAATGATAACAATAATCATAATAATAATAATTTACAACGGTGGTCGGGGCTACCAGCGAAACGTCCCATATACAGTAGAACATAACTCTTTGAAGTATCTATTTACATAGAGAGCTGTACAATCCATAAGCTTACATTCATTTTAATTTAAATGCCTCATGGGAAAACTAGACTGGCATGGACACCCATTCCATGAATGGAACATTAGATGACTAAAATAAATTTATCTGCCACATGGAGATCCTTGCATTTTCACTGTGACCCAGCATGCGCTCCCGCTTAATGAGCGGGACATTGCAGGATCACAACATTTACGGTTTTACCCGTTGAGATGGTGTTCGGTAGCTTTACACGGCATCGCTTCATTAATGAATGAACGGGAAGCAGATTTCGAAATATTGAAAAAAGCGAAACGGGGGGAGCGGCACAAAATTGCCCACACATTGTTAAAGGATTTTCACTTTCGGTGAGCAAACACTGGCGTTAAACCTCCTCTGTTGAATTTCATGCAGATTGACGATGCCGACGAATTTTCCGTAGAGCGTTTTCTGAGTGCATCGCGTTCGAGAATAGCATGTCACATCCCCGGTCCATTCTTATAAAACAGGTATCGAAATTAAGCAGTTTCAGTTTTGATAACGACATCGAAATTGCTGAGTATCGAAAGTAACAATAAGAGAAACGATACTGCCCGCCACTACTAACACTGGCCTCCCTCTAACACAATCTTTCCCTAGATCTTGTTTAGCCAGTAACACAACTAACAAAATACTGTACTTCCGGTCAAGCAATTGGCTTTAATGAAAACGGAACGACACGCTGACCTCTAAAAAAGATGGGACATATCTCCAAGAATATAGTCGATGCTGACAGCATTTTGTTGTTGTTGTAGTTGTTGTTGTTGCTGTTGTTCTTTTTCTTCCTCTTGTTTGTTGGTTCGTTTGTTTGTTTCCGAGAAATTCACTAAGGTGTCGATGGATCGAAATGAAGACAAAGAAAACAGGATCAGTTTAGTGTTAATAGACAGTTTAATAAGGCAAGCTTTATCTCTTAACAAAAAAAAAAACTGATTTTACTCCCCTTAACACTTAATGAGCAATTTCGTCGTATAATACCAGTTTTCCTTATCATCATCTTGGCATAATGTTTGATTTATTTCATCATTCGAGAGCTTATTTCAAGCTCTATAATGTACTTTTTTTTTATTCTCATTCATCTTCATCAAGACGCGTTAGGGAGCCCTCCAGATTCAATCAGCTTTTCGCTTCACATATAAAATTGTCCGAAAATTATGTTACCGGAAAAAACTGGCTCTTAGGCAAAGTTTTTTTCATATTTTTTTTAATCTACATCTTTGATCATCTAATCTAAGATTTTGATAGGCTGGAGCTACGGCCAGAACATATCACACTGTCCATCTCTACTCTTGTTGCCCTTCATCCCTACATCAAGATTTACCTAGTTCTTTGGCTTAATTGAACTTCCTCTAGAGCGACGTGATCCTCTTCGGAGATAGCAGCATTTGGTGGTGCCCTCAAGTCCTATGTACGAAGATGGATTTTCTATACTATAACAATGAAAATATTATCCTTGAAATTTAAATTTTAAAAAAATCTACTGAAGAATAGATGTGTAACCAATGTCTACCAACGGATTATAAAAACGATACCGGAACATCGATGTATCCACTAAAATCTCTCGTGACCCCAGGCTAAACTCATTTTAACTAGCCTGTGCACGCGTCTTTTCACTAGGTTTGCGGCCCTTGAACTGATCGCACTGTTTCCTTGACACACGCTGTCATTAAATTCCCATACAAATCTCAGGGGACTGCATCACATGGTAGAGGTCACGCGTTGGAACGCAAGGGTCACACTTCGTTCATCTTGATTTGAAAGGTCGTAATCCACGAAGAGACGGGTTGGTTAAAGCTATAATCAAATAAAACCCTTTTTTTTGGGGGGGGGGGGGCCTGCCAGCCAGTG